>JAFNEN010000635.1:0-312500 GCA_019343175.1 Oedothorax gibbosus | reverse complement strand
ACGAAACTAGTGTTTTTTTTTAAAACTAATTTTAGCACCAATAATTTTAGGACAATACTTTCGGTCGGTCAAAGCGGAGATCCGATAAAACTAAGTCCAGTTAAGGGCAGCTTGACGTTTTTTTTTTTATTTCATTACAGCTAAAAATGTATTTATTTTTTAAAAAAAAAGCATTGTAAAACTAGAGACCTGTAAGACTACGCGACTTTCAATTGCCGTTCAGTAAATCAATACACACCTTTTTTGTAATTATATACCTTATAAAGTTTTTTTAAAAAATTACTTTAAACCTAAAAAGCAGTGCTAGAAGTGTGGGTAGATGCGGGGTGAATCGTGGCCCCACTTTTTGCGAAAATGACCAAGCGTCTTCTTACTTTTCATAGCACTTAAGTCCATCCCGCCACTTTTGTTTTCTAGCTCCTTTTGCACTTAAATTTTTTTTATACCTATTTCTTTTTAATTGCTTCGTTGCTTGCTAGTCTTATTTAAACATGCTATAAATTCCAGTTAATTGTGCAACAGCTCTAAATCTCTTCTAAATTAAATAACAATTTTTAAGGGGGGGGGGGGGGGGGGGGGGTTGAAGGTACATGCACCCAAATTAGAGGTGTCCCCCCACCTC
Organism: Oedothorax gibbosus; assembly: GCA_019343175.1. Lineage (NCBI taxonomy): Eukaryota > Metazoa > Arthropoda > Arachnida > Araneae > Linyphiidae > Oedothorax > Oedothorax gibbosus. The sequence goes on along the minus strand of JAFNEN010000635.1, from coordinate 311,878 downwards.
TTCCACTAATCGTTCAGTCCGTCTGTCTGTCACCCACTTTTATTGCCCAAACAACAAATGCTACAGGCAAGGCTGAAAAACAAAAACAGGGTTCCCACTCAAAACCTAAAACCAAATTCCCTGACTTTTCCCTGTTTTCCAGTGCATTTTTTAAAAAATTCCAGGTACGAAACAAAACTGCTGTAGTTTCATACGCAAACGTAATAAAAATATAATAGACCTACTTTTTTTTTTTACTAATTTTAATGACATACCTAATTTTTGTAGTAAAAATAACCTGAAATGAAACTCCTTATAGAAAGATATAAATATTAATAAAAATATTTACAATAATTACTTAGTATGTAAAATAAAGTCACAAAATAAATGAACGAACAAGTAACATTAAACTTTATTTTAATTCCTCTATCTCCTGTCAATTTTATCAGTTTCGGATACAATCTCATGTATTAGTTTAAGTTTCTTTTTTCTGGAGAATCTTAATCAAGCCCAGTGCCTTTCGTAGTTTGCAATGGTGGAATGCAAATTTCATTCCTTCTCTGCATCCAGTAGATATTTGAATACCTAGCTCTAAAAATTATTTTTATGTTAAGCCTATAAATCTAGCACCTGATATATCTTATAATGAAAAGAAATACAGTACAGAACCGCTAATCGGGACGGTGACACCCATAATCCGGAATGTTTTATAACCCGGACACTTTTGAATTTCGGCCAAATGTTTCGAAAGTAAATAAAAATACCTTTTTAAAATCAAGTTGTTCTTGTGATCGCGAGGACACGACTCACGAACAATTGATCAAAAGAAAATATTTTGGTCGATCCGATTGGCCTGAACTGGAGCTACAAAAGTAACGAGACGCTCTTCCGATCACGCAGAGGCAAAAAAAAAAACTGTCAATCATTATGAAGCAATGCAACCTCATCGGTGGATTTCGTAAAAATTACTAGGCGGCAAAAAAAGAAACCCGGATCCATTATTGGATTGCAGTGGCCGGTAACCGATATTTGAAAACATTAGATTAATCTAATCTTAATTAATCTTCAAATTTTAGTTAAATTTTTTATATTTATTATTAAAATTGTTTATTTAAACTTGCTGTTTATAGAAGAGTAAGTTTAGTTTTCATTGATATCGACCGATAATGGAGGGAGAAAAAAAATTCTTAGGTGTGTAACACTTTCACTTAGATAAATTTCGTGAAAATTACTAGGCAGTAAATCAGGAAGCATTATTGAACTCCTAATGAGAGATTGCACTGGCTGGCCGAGATTTGAAGACATCTCAGCGTAATATAATCTTAATTCATCTTCCTATTTTGATTAAAATTTTAATCTTCGTTATTAGAATCTGTTATTTGAACTTGTTGTTTATTGAAATTTAAGTTTAGTTTCACCGAATTAGGGTGCAAAGAAAAAGTAAACAATCGTGAACAAAATGCATCGCAGTTGTAGCGAATAACCCTTCTATCAGGCGCAAGAAATTGGCAACCGATTTTAACACGGTGATTAAGTTTATAGATTTGTTAATAACGTAAACAAATTAGGATTTCAATTGATCAAGATTACCATCTAACCAATTTTAGAGATTTTGACCAACACACTTTTAAAAAATAGAGAAGTCTGGGTAAAAAAATTCTCATTAACCCGTTGTTTCGTCAATTTTGTGTATGGGGAGAGGGGGGGGGGTCTGATTTCCACGATCGTAATTTTGTGAAAAATGCGACGGGGCCGTCCTAATTTTTTGAAGGGTCCGCTAAACGGCTCCAAATTAGCTATGGATGAACCCCTGCTTTGTGAAAGGTTTTTTGTGTGAGGGATTGGAACAAGTCAACGGAATTCGTTTTCGCTTAGCGACACATCACAATTTCGCCGAAAATTTAGAAAGCGGCCAAGTGAAAAGAAATTCCCTGACTTTTCCAGAAATTAGCAAAATTTTTCGATTTTCCCTGACTTTTCCCTGATTTTTTTCTCCATTTCATTTTCCCTGACAATTCCCGGTTTTCCCGGTATTCCAGGTGCGTGGGAACCCTGCAAAAAGATATACAGCCTTCAATTTTGGTACACGTATTACCCGTTCGTTAACACATGTATACACGTTGTAAGGTAATGTCACTAAGTTTAAAACCAGAAAAAGTTATATGGTAGTTACAATGCGCATGCGCAATTTCTCGAAAACCTTCTTATGGCGTCCTACAAGTACTGGGAACTCGTGTACCAAGGGTAATATATCTTTTTGTTTTTTCGCAATGCCTTTGCCTTTAAATAAAACCAAAAAAGTTTTGAATAAGCAACAACCACTTGCGCATGCGTAATTTTCCCGTAAACCTTGTTTCGAGTACGTATACCAAGTTTGAATGCTTTATCTGTTTTCAGTTCGTACCTTTAAAACCAAAAAAATTCTAAAAAACATCTACCAATTACGCATGCGCAATTTTCTCGAAAACCTTATTTTGACGTCCAACTGGAACAGGCAATAGTGTACCAAATTTAAAGGCCGTATCTCTTCGTTTTTCAACAATGCTGTTAAAACAAAAAAGTTACAACATGCGCAATTTTCTCGAAACCTTATTTCTACGTCCGACAGGTACTGGGAACTTCTGTACCAAATGTGAAGTCCGTAACGTTTTTTTGTTTTTCAGCAATACCTTTAAAACCAAAAAAGTTCTACGACAGCCTACCCCATGACAAAAGTTGGAAAATCCGTTTTTTACAATCAGCACCGCACCCTCCGGAACGTGTAAAAAAACGCAGTTTGCTATAAAAGTGATTACGAAAAATAAAGGAAGACACCCCAACCACAGAGACACTACGTATCCAAATTTTTACCTTATGTATTACATAATACACAGTATCTACCCTCCCCACCCCCACTCGACAACATTCAACAATTAAGAAAAGGAAAAATCTTCATTCTTTTCGCCTCTTAGGGAAAATAGGCGAACATGATTCTCCCTCTCTTATATCCGGAAAGGGAAAAACAAACGGCCGCTCTGCGGAACTCGAAAAAAGTTGCCAAGCGTGGTAGAAAGCTGCTGTAGGTTTGCCAACGGCCGCTCTGCGGAACCGCAGCCGTAAGTTACAAAAAAGAAAACAGAAGTATGAAAAAAAACCAGAAGTATGAAAGCAGTTACAAAAAAGAAAACAGAAGTATGAAAAAAAAACCAGAAGTATGAAAGCAGTTACAAAAAAGAAAACAGAAGTATGAAAACAAAAACAGAAGTCGGTGGACATTTAGAAACACAGAAGAGAATTTTGATGAATTTAAGATCATCGAGGATTTGTGATTTTAAGGTGATTATTTGCAGCAAGATCTTTGGAAACCACCCTAAAAGTTAATAATGAAAAAAATTAGTCATTAATAACTGCAACTAAATTTCATTTGAAGCTGCAAAATTATGGGATTTTATCGCATTTTGGCACTAGCGACCATGAATTTCGAACACTGGTCTTGTTAGAATCTCATATAACCGCTGAACTAAAAAATTAAACAGGAACCTTACCATAATCAATTGTCCCCAGATAAGTCCAGCTCAGCTTCTCATGAAAGTTACAGTGGCCTTCCAGAAGGCTCCAAAAATACACCAGAAAGTCCTCTATTTCCTTGCCGACCGGTTGCAAGAGGCAGAGAACTTCCTTTTTTAGGTTTTGTGGGAGTGGCAACGCTTCGACATTCTCCGAGGCTGTCAAGGTGTTAAAGGAGAGTGTGCTGCGGCTGATTCTTGGCTCATGGAAGTACAGGCCGGCCGAGACAGACAAGGCCGAAGTGTAGGACAGACGCGGAATGACCTTGAAACTCATTTGCAAAAGATTTACTGCAACCTGCAAACATAGAAAGTATTACAAACAGTGTTCGAAATTGGGTACAGAATTATTTTTTTCCTACGGGGCTGCTTTGTTGGCGGCTAAGCATTTGCAGACTCGGCATATTCTCCAGAACTGAGAGCCATTTTTCTGTGGTACCTTCTAAGTGACTCTCGCTACCAGTTTTGACGCTCAGATTACAATGAATTTGAGCTCTCTGTGGATGTTAAAGTATGCAGAGATTTAATTTTGCCAAGAGAATCAAAGCCAAATGAATGGGTACTCCAGGGATCTTTTACATGCCACATAATCATATGATTGGTCATCCAGCTGTTATTCAGTTTTGTATGTCTGTTGGACTACTTTCTGCTGTTAGGCTCCCATGCCCAAAATGTGGAAAGGGCATGGCACTTGCATCAGACGCTAGTGTGTCACGGCCTACAACTGGGTATGTTGATTTTTTCACAAAACAAAACTAACTTTTTTTGGTTTGGTTTTGTAAAACAAAATTGCCCGATGCCCCAAACGAGCGTTTAGGCTTTGGCGCTTTCAATGGGTCTTACAATACTGCCCCATGTTGAATACTGATGTTTTTTTAGAGAAAACAAAATTGCCAGGAGCCCCAAACGAGTGCATACTGGACAGTGGCGCCGGAACCGGTATGGCAGTTGCCATTCCAGCTTTTGCTGTGGGGCTGGAATTGGTATGGCAGTTGCCATTCCAGCTTTTGCTGTGGGGCCGGAATTGGTATGGCAGCTGCGATACCAACTTTTGCACATATTATGTTATGCGGTTTTCTCATTAAACTGGATAATTTTGAATGTGACCAGACGTCCGGATTTTGGCGAGACAATCCCGCTTTTTGTATTACTGTCCCGAAGACAAAATGTTTCGTTTTGATGTTATTGCCCCGCTAAGTACTGAAAAACAGAATTTATAAAGAAATTCTAACGATTTCATGCTTATGTTTTTGTTAAAATATTTTTCTGTAGACATCATTTATAAGTTATAACTGTTTATTAATTATTTTTCAGTCAGTAGTTGTTTTGTATAAGCAAAATTTAGTTGTTTATATTTGTTGAAATTTGAGGAAGGGTGGGTTATATGTAAAAAAAAACCCCTCTGGTTTTATTATTTTTAGGGAGGGGGGTGCTTTTAGTGTCTTTAGCAGGCGCGTATCCGGGGGGAGGGGGTCAGGTGACCCCCTGTCGTATGTTTTATTTTTAAACCCGTCCACGCTTAAAACTTTGAGCGTGGGGCGCAACCACGGGAGAGACCCCCAAAAAAACCCCGTATTACAGTCAAATTTTACTTCCCGTATTACAGTCAAATTTTACTTTATTTTCAATTCAAAAATGCCAAAGTGAAAAGAAGTTTGGTAAAAACCACTTTGCATTTAGTGAATCTGTGTAAAACAAAAGTTTGTAACTCTTCTAATGTGGAGGGCATTAGAAAAAAGGCACCATTCTGATAGAAAGATACCTGGAGACGATCTTTTTCATTTGTTTTGCGTTTTTTTGTTATGTTGCTTAAATATTGTGTGTGTACCGTGTTCTTGCAAATCTGCAAAGGTCATGATATATTACGCAATGCAAAAGAGAATAAATAATAAAAAAATATCCCCACCCCTTCCCCCACTGTCACGTGCTATCTAAGAATGAAATTACTTTTTCTTTTCTTTCTTTTTTTTTTTAAACAAAAGTAAAACAAGTGTACTGCAACTCAGAGGTTTTTCGCGCCATAAGAGCACAATTGTATCTTTTAAGAGTAAGTCTTAAGAGTTGTTCTTTAAGAGTTGTATCTTTTAATATTAGTTTTAATCAAACCTTCATTTCATAGTGACTAACAATATTTTGTTGTATAATTTTCAGTTTAAAAATATATTTAGAATGGTTCTTATCAAATGCTTTAATATCAAATTTTCATCGTTTAGAAAACACGAAAAGTATATGAAGATATGAGTATGTTTGTAAGGAAACTTGGGTGTTTTTTTTGCCTATCCTAATAACTGTTTTTGTCTGAATTCTTGATATATATCTAGGAGGGGCTGTTCAGTTCTGTTTTCATTAAATTTTAATTGCTGTTTAATATTTAAAACATCGAAAAAAGTCGCCAAGCGTGGTAGAAAGCTGCTGTAGGTTTGCCAACGGCCACTCTGCGGAACCGCAGCCTAAATGAAAACAATTTTATAAATTATTTCTCATTGGCCTTTCGCCTGTACGATATCGTAAATTGAATTAAAAATGGGAATTAGCTTAAGTGAAGTTTGAAATGTTCAATTATTTAATTGTTTTAATATGTAATGTCGTATTGAATTTTTAGATGTTTCGTATTTAATTTATTAGTTAAACTCTATAGATAACTGTGATTTTTCAAGATATATAGTCATTGTTTGCCTTGTTTACATGTTAGCTACTTTTCACCTTCGAAAATTTGCGAATCAACTTTTTTACTCTAAAATTAATTAATAATAAGTAAATAATTGTTAAATTAATTAATTTAAAATTAATCAATTTAAAATAATTAATTTAAAATTAACTAATTTATGTTATATTTTAAACATCTAGAGGAAGTGGGAGGAGGGGGTAGATAGAGGCATTTCTTGCCATACCTCTAGTCTAAAGAATAAGTTCCGGCGCCACTGATACTGGATTGACACACTGCCACTATAAGCCCATCGTAAAGTGAGTTTTGTTTTGTCATAGCAGCCTCAGTATAGCGCTTACAAACAAGTCGATGGAACTAGGGTTAATGTATCGGCGTAAAGAATTCTGGCTACGGAAAAACACATGAGTTTTTGAAAACACACCAAGCAGCCCCGTAGGATTAAACTTTGCCAACTTTTCATAGTGCAATAAATACTTTTATTTTTTTGTCATTGCAACTATAGTTTACATTCACTTTGATGAATTAGTGTTGTTGGTTGGGTGCAATATTTACTTATTGCCAATAATGCCAATTGAAAAGTCGACAAATTTTCCCATTCGTCACCGAGACACTTAGGAAGAATTTTACACAATTTGGCAAAACGTATACCAGCAGTTTACCTATAAGACTTCAATAATTGAGTGATAGACATTTTGACACATTCTGAATAATTGAAGTTGACAAAAATTACTCACAAACTCCTTCCAACCAACGTCCGTCAGTTAGCAAAGAAACTACAAATTTTGAAGAAAAAAATATATAGCGTTCTGATTAGACTTGTTGAGTTAAAAAACAAAAATATATTCTTTGTTTTAAAAAGATACACCGGGCAATTTAGTTTTTGTTTTACAAAACAAAAAAAGTTAGTTTTGTGAACATATTTTGTTATTTTTTGCAAAACAAAACCAAAAAAATTAGTTTCCAAGAGAACATTCGCGTTCAAAAACGAAACATACTCGAAAATCGAAACTACAAAAAAAAAATGTTTTTTTTTAAAGCTAACTTACTAGACCTCTTCAAATCTAGAAATAACATCGGACGTTTAAAAATCAAACCTACACGCAAAACTAAAATATACAAAATGACGAAAAAACATTACAAAAAAAATAACTTAGCAGGTGTCTTCAAATCTGGAAAAATATCAGACGTTCAAAACTCATACTTACACGTCAAACGGGTCAAAAATAAATGACCGATGAGGAAAAAACACTACACATTTCAAATTTTTTACACATTTTACACAATTTTGAAAACCGTATACCAGGGGTTTACCTATATACGAGAATCTCCAGCTCAAACCGATTCCAAGCATTCATTGGTAGGGAGTGGTCACGTGACTATAATGATGACCAAGTATTCGGTTTACCATATTTGGCGCTTAATTTGTTTAATTGGCCTAAACGCTCGGTGGGGCCCCGGGAAATTTTGTTTTCTCTAAAAAAAACATCAGTATCCAATATGGGGCAATATTATAGGGCCCATTGAAAGCCTAAACATTCGTTTGGGGGCCCCGGGCAATTTTGTTTTACAAAACCAAGTCAGTTTTGGTTTGTGAAACATACTTTTTTTATTCACAAAACAAAAAAATTAGTTTCAAAAGATTCACGTTCAAAAACAAAACCTACTCGTAAAAAGAAACTACATTTATAAAAATTGCTAACTTACCAGACCTCTTCAAATCTAGAAAAAACACCGAACATTCAAAAATCAAACCTATATGTAAGACGAAACTCTACAGAACGCTGAGTGACGAAAAAACATTAAAAAAACTAACTTGCCAGCCCTCTTCAAATCTAAATCCCACATAGGGTAGAAAAATCGGACCAATGGGAATCTACTTCGGAGTGACGTCAAGGGCTTGGCGAGGTCAGAAATAGAACTTCGCCACAAAAGAGCGATACAGATGCGAAAATAGGAATGTTAGTTTTGTTTTTGGGTGAAAGAAGTTGTTTTATGTTCAGTAAAAATAAGCGGAATCCGGAATGTGCCTAGTTTTAAATTCTTAATTGAAATTCATAAATTAGTGGAAATCTTTGAATCTGTGTTAATTTTAATCAAAAATAACACAGATAATAGAGAGCTGGAAAAGAAAAAGATTTGAAGAAATAGAACAAATGAAGCTACATAGTTATTTTTTATTCATTGAAATTTAAATAATTCCTTCCAAGTTGAGAATGATGAATCAAACCTATTATTTAATACAATTTTGAAAAATCAATAGCTGTAGAAATCTCTCATACGAATATATACAGGGGCGTAGTCAGGATTTTTTTTCAGGGGGGGGGGGGGGGGGGGGCTGAGACTTCAAACTAAAAGTTGAATAAATAGTATTCATTGCAATTTTTTATAAATTAACGTTTAATTTTCTATTTTTACAGATAAATTTGTTTATTGCAATGTCATCAGGAATATTGATTTTTCTATGTACATTTAGAAAAGCTAGTCCAGTTAATCTCTGTTCGTTGGTAGTACTCCTTTGGTAGGTTTTTAACCGCCTCAGTGTAGAAAACTTCTTTCGGCAGTTGCAGCCGAAACTGGTAGTATGGACAATATTTTTATTAAAATTTAAATATTAGGGAAGATGTTTTTGTTGCACTCGTAGAGTGAGCCAATTGCTGTACATGGAAGAAATTCAACGGACATCCACTTTTTTTTCCACAAATCCCATTCAGTCTCAAATTCATGTTGATAGGTGTGTATATCACCTTCATAAAATAAAATGGTTTCTTGTATATCTTCAAAGTTTTTGTTAACGGTGTTTTTGGGAATAAAATTGCTAAGTGCACGTATTGTCATGCGGTGTGGCAAAAAACGTTCAGTTAAAGAAGACATTAAATCGTCCAAATAAGTTAGGAATAGAGTCACTCTGTAATAATCGAGGTGTTTTCTGTACGATGTTAGGTCTGTTTTTCTGTCTTCCGCAAATTCTTGGGGTTATCACTTGTATGTCGTTACACTTTGCTATGTTTTCAGCTTCTACAAAAAGGTGTTGAAACTTAATTTCGTTATCCTCTCTAACTTCTTGTAGCATGCTGTGTATTTCAGAAACTTCATCTAGGGCATGTGCCAGATCAATATGGCTACTTTGGAGATATTCGGATAAGTTAACAGTGTAACCAAGAAGTGTACTTGCGACGCATATAGATATGATAAAAGGAAAGTTACAAACGCTTTGCAAAATAATGTGGGCCTTTTTTGAAGAATCGTCTGCAGCAAGGCTCTCAATTTGTTCTAATGCAGCTATTAGGATCAATGAATTCTTTAAACATTAGAACTGCATCGTGGCGCGCGACCCAACGAGTTTGACAGAGTGTTTTCACTTTTCAGTGTTGTTTGTTTCGCCTTCGGTTTCAACTCGTTTAGTTTATCGGCAAGAATAGTATTTCGTTTAGCCGACCTATGAAAAGAATTGCACACTTCTGAAATTACTCCAAGTGCATTTCGGATGCCTTGAATTTTAGTTGAGTCCGATACACAGAGATTTAAAGAATGGGAAACGCAATGTGTGTATAGAGCTTTGGGGAATTTATCCTTGACTAAAGCCTGTACTCCTCGAAATTCACCACGCATGTTGGATGCACCGTAGTAGCCATGTCCAGGCAGTTTGCTTAAATCAATGCCAAGTTTTATTAGTGTTTCCAATATAGTTGCAGTAAGACCTGCACCAGTTAAGTCTTTTATAGGAACAAAGCCGAGAAAATACTCTGGGGTGTGTCCGTGTCCATTGTGAATACCCGTCGCACCGTCGCCAGCAGTCATTTAAACAGTGTACCATTGGTATGCATGTGTTTCTTTTGCTTAAGGTTTGAACTGTTCAATACTGAAGGGGTTGGCATTTTTCTTAGGCATTTTCAGAGATATTTATTTTCATTCATAGGAAATTTAATATAAAAATTAAAAAAAAAAGTTTCGGAAAATTTTTGCCTCAGCCCCATGCTGGCTACGCGCCTGATAGTATAGTATTGAATATATAATGTAGAGTGGCTAGTATACTTAGATTACATAAGACATCATGATTAAGATTAATTAATTTAAACATCATTAAATTAACACTATTAACAGGTTCGAAATTATTCTAAACGCTCTCTCTCTCTGAAAAATTAATAAATAAATAATACTAAGGTTAAATTAAGAATCATTAGTTCATTAATGTATGGTTCCAAGACATTTCTGAAAATGTTACATACCCTGCTAGGTGCAGTCATGAAGATAGCAGGATCGTTTTATACCGCACAATTCTAAAAACATTCTCTTCAGTTAAGTTTACAGTTCTATTCTGTCCTAAAAGTCTTTTACGAAGAAACATCCCACGCAAAGGAGACCGCCTCTAAAAACTCCAATGGTCCAAAAGCTGCCCATTTAGGGTACATCTAGAATTCCGTTTGTTGTTGAGCCTCCAAACATCATTGGAGCGGCTGTTGCCGTTGATTGAGAATTTACAGCCTGAGAAAGTGTCATCTAAGGTGCCACGGAGACTAAAGCATTGTTACACAACTGCCCCATCTAGTAAAAATCTCGTCTCACCGACGCCAAGAGACCACCCAACAAATATCACACACAGGGCCGTGTAGTAAATTTGCAAGTTTTTAAAATGCCGCCCTTGATTTTTTTATAGCTTTCATACTAAATCTATGTTTTCACCCAAAACTAGAAATATTTCTGTCCACTTCTATCCATACGCCAAAAAAAAAAAAAAAAATGTGTTGACACCGCTCCTTTTTTTGTATTAAAAGTTTTCTTAATTTTGAAATTTTTAATTATATTTATGTACATATACATATATACAATAGATATTTAGTATTAGTAATATAAATTCCAATCTAAATTAATAATGAAAACGATATAAATTATCGATTACACAATTTTCTGTGTACACAATTCAGTGTTTGGATAAATGGCTTCAAACAAACATCCTTGGTGTAAGGGCGCCGACAGAACCCGACATTTTGGGCCGTTCATCAGAATTGCCGCTCCTTTAGTACATGCGAAGTTGTATTTTCTTTAAAGCATTTCAAAACTTTAAAAAAAAACGAAGTGGAATTTACTCAGGGTTAAGCACCGAAATTTTCCGCCCCTATAGTCAAGTGCAGCCTGATGCGGCCGCCTCTCAGCATCATAGCACCACACGGCCCTGATCACACACATAGCGACAGCACAGTCATTTCTATCAAACCAATTGGTAATGAAACAATGGTGCAGATTTTACTCAGAGTCAATTTAAATTCAACCTTTATTTTTACATCAATTCAACATTATAACGGATCGTAATCCAAAAGCCCGTCAACCTTCACAAGAGCTGCTGAGAAAGGGATTATTTCATTCTTTTTCCTTAATAAATGGATTGCATGATGGATGAAGACTTCATTCTTTTTCTTAAAGCCAAATTGAAGATTTGTGTGACATTTTAAATTTTAAGGTAGGTTTAAAAGTATTACTTATAATCTAAAAAAGTTTAAACTTCTTGAAAATAATCGTTATCACCCATATATTCAATTTACTTTTGTAGTTTGGCATTTTTTCAGAAATTGATTATTCCACTACACGTTCTTCCACAAAGCTCTTCAAATCTAACCTGTTTTTAGATTCTTCAATAATAGTATGTAAATTTGTAAAGGTCATTATATTTTCGTCAGTAATGCCCGTCATTATTTTTCCAAGGCTTCTTAAATATTGAAATATTTTCAATTCCATAAGTTATTTCAGTCAACGAAATGCGTAGCTTTCGATTATTATTATTATGAACTTCCCATAATTTATCCTAATTTTTAATCAAACTTTAGATTAAAATAAAGCAATTAAATTAATTGGAGAAAAATAAAAATTTGTTTTCCCATATTCTATGCATAGTTCAATTTTTCATAACATGAATAATAATTGAAATAAAATTCATTCATGCTTGTTTACTTGTCAGATATCAATACATTGATTAAAATGGAAAATTACAATCATTTTTTAAAATTATTTTTCAATTCATAAAGCATGCGGGAGGTTCCAGATTGAAAATAATTTCATACTTTTTTTATGCAAGCAGTGGCATGTATACGAAAGTAAATAATTTGTTAACATTTTATTAATCTTTACTTCTAAGTAAATTGCTTTTTATAAAATTTCCAAGAATGTTTGTAATTTACTTTTTGTTACAAATATTTATAAAAGAAGAAGTCCTGACTGAATGACTCACAAAGCAATTCCTTTATACTGAAGATTTATTTAAGAAGCGCATTTTCGAAATTCGAAGCCAAGCAGGCCTAGGAGGGCAGAACGTGAGTCGATTTCTCCATTAGAATCTAGACGAGCGCATTGTTCGAAACATAGAATTTATTCAAATTTTTAAAATAAATATTTGATTTGAAAATTTGAAAAAAGTGACACATACTCAAAAAGGAGGAGGACGGATTTGTTAGAACATCGTTTAATGAGTTCAGAATACAGAATGAATACGAATACCAGGTAGAAATTAAATGTATAAAGAGAACATGGAGTATAGTTTAGTTGTCACAAAATTACTGGTATTTAAACTATTGTTCTTATTGTCTTTTTACAACTGACGTCGTTCGTGCAAATGTTCAGATCATAACACTCCTTCCATCAACTTTTCGGTTTCCGCGGTCGTAAGTTGTAGGAGTGTCTAGGTAGTTCATTAGCTAAATCCGGAAGATGAGTGATGGCTCCTCACTGGAACTTTGCTCTTCAGGACCGGACTGTTGCTCTGTAGGATGAATCGGATCTGGAGGGCTTGTCGAAGAAGGTGGTTCATCCGAAACATGATTGTCCAAAGTTGTTGGAACTGGTGGTTCGGCATTCCTCCTTAACATCTGATCCACATGACATCGCTTGATCTGTCCATCTTCGGTACGAGCCTGGTAGGAGACAGGACCGGTGGCTTATCACCTTGGCGGGAATCCAACGTGGGCCGGGATTGTAGTTTCTCAGCAAGACGGAGTCATTCTCTAGAAAGTGTCGTGGGCCACGATCTTCACAACCCTGGCGATAGACCATCTCCTGCTTAGCTCTCCGTTCTTCTGTTAAATCCGGATGGAGACTATCCAATATCGTGCGAACCCTCCTCCCCATCAACAGCTCTGCAGGACTGGTTCCCGTAGTTGTGGTTGGCGTGCAGTGCTGCTGAAGAAGAAAATTTGCCAATCGTTTCTTCCAAGATCCTTGAATTATCCGACGCAGGGAGTCTGTAACTGTTTGGACAGTTCTTTCTGCTTGGCCATTGGCAGCTGGTCGTCTAGGAGCGATCAGAACCTGGCGAATGGCGTTTCGTTCGAGGAAAGACTTGAACTCTGAAGAGGTGAACTGAGGGCCATTGTCGGAGACCACTACCTCTGGAAGACCATGAGTAGCGAAGATTTCTCGAAGAGCATCAATGGTCGCACTAGCCGTCGTAGAAGGCATTCGTTTCACTTCCACCCATTTGGAGAAAGAATCGACGAGTATGAAGAAGTCTTGACCCTGGAATGGTCCCGCAAAGTCGATGTGTAGACGGGACCAAGGACGACTCGTGATTTCCCAAGGGTGCACAGGGGCTCGTGGAGGCAAGTGACGAGCCGCTTCACAGTCTGTGCAGTTCATGACAAAGGAATTGATGTCAAGGTCCATGCCTGGCCACCATACGTAGGATCGGGCAAGCATTTCATTCTCTCGATTCCAGGATGACCAAGGTGTAATGCCTTTAGGACACGGAACCTTCCCGATGCTGGAATTATCACCCTATTTCCCCAAAGCAAACAGTTCCTGTGAACTGATAGCTCGTTCTTTTTAGAAAAATATGTTTGGAATTCTGAATCGGGTGGTTTCACGGGCCAACCCTTCAAAACGAAATTTAGTATTCTAGAGAGTATTTGGTCACGCAATGTAATTTTTGCAATTTCCGCAGCATAAAGTGGCGGGTCCTCTAGTTCCTCAGTAAAGAGAACTTCAAGAGGAGACGGAACCTCAAAATCCTGACTTTTCATGGGTAGCCTACTTAACGCGTCGGCATTTTGAATCTTTTTCCCTGGTTTGTGAATAATCGAATAGTCGTACGCGTTTAGAAGTAAACACCACCTCAGCATTCTAGGGGACATTATCTCTTTGGTAGGTTTAGTATTACTGAAAATTCCTAAAATCGGTTGGTGGTCCGTAATAATGGTGAATTTATGACCGAATAGGAAATGATGGAATTTCTTTACTCCAAACACAATTCCCAACGCTTCCTTATCTATCTGTGCGTAATTTCGTTCTGCAGACGTTAAAGTACGAGAAGCAAACGCAATTGGTGATTCTTTCCCATTAGGAAGAATATGACTCAAAACGGCCCCTAATCCGAAAGGAGACGCGTCGCAGGTAAGTACTATTGGTAGCTTTTCGTCAAAAGGGACCAAAACGCTATCTGAACTGAGTAGATTTTTAAGGGTTTTAAAAGCCTCATCATGCTTTTTTGTCCATCTCCACTCAGAGTTTTGATCAAGTAGTCGATGAAGAACTTCTGCTACGGTTGCCTTATCCTTCAAGAATCCATTATAAAAATTCAACAACCCCAGAAACGCTTGTAGTTGCGTTTTATTCTCGGGCACAGGGAACTCCTGAATCGCGGTTACTTTTGACCTAGATGGGTGAATCCCTTTCCTATCTATCCGGTACCCCAAGAAATCAACTTCACGAACTCCAAAAAGACATTTGTCTCGATTGGCTTTTAACCCGTACTCCCTTAATTTAGCCAAAACTTTTTCTAATCGTGAAGCTAGCTCTTCAGTTGAATTTGCCACAATTAACAAATCATCGAAATAGGTAACTACTCCCTCCATATTCTGGAACAAGTTCTCGATCAGATTTTGGAAAATTCCAGGAGCAACTTTTATGCCAAATTGGAGACGTTTTACCTTGTACGCGCCTTTATGGGTAATAATTGTTTGGGCCTCAGCCGATTTTTCGTCAACTGGTAGTTGTAGGTACGATTGTGCTAAATCTATTTTTGCATAGAATCCCCCTCCTTTTAAGTTTGAAATCAAATGATTCACAGCAGGAACGGGGTAGGGGTGGTCAGCCATAGCCTTATTCAACGTCACTTTATAATCTCCACATAGCCTTACTTCCCCTGACGGTTTAATGACAGGGACTACAGGCGTGGTCCACTTAGGATCTGTAATTGGCTCTATCACCCCTTCCTTAAGCAACTTATCTAAAGCATTTTCAATTTTAGGTTTCATGGCGAGCGGAACGTTCCTTGATTTGAATCGAATTGGGGGACACTCTGGATTCAACGGCAAAGAAATTGGTTTTCCCAAATATGAACCCAGTCCCTCACTAAATACATCACGATACTTGTAAAGTAAATCGTTGATGCTGTCAGATTTGGTCTCGTTTATTCCACCTAAATAAATTCCCAAACCTTCAAACCAAGAATATCCCAGAATATTGGTGCAACGCCCCTTTGAAACCAATAATTCTAAATTCGCTTTACGGTCTTTAAAAGTCACCTGAACTTCGCAAAACCCCGCAAGTGGAATTTTGTTCCCCTGAAAACCCCGCAATTCTACACGAGTTTCACGAATCTCCGGTTTTTCATCCTGAAACACATATTGAAAAGTGCTCGTGGAAATTATCGAATAATAAGAACCCGAATCAATCTCTAAACTTAAATTTTTTCCTTCTATTTGTACCTCGATTTTCTGCTTAAAAGAAGAACTCTGTAAAGAATTAACGTATTCGTCTGGTACCCGAATTTCATTTGTACGAGACGATTTCGAATTCTTTTTCCGACACACTTTTGAATATGACCTTTACCCTTGCAAAAATGACATATTGCGTTACGGAATTTGCATTCTGCACGAACATGATTTGACCCGCAACTAAAACAAACTTTGCCATTCTCAATTTTAGAATTTTGCTGTTTACCCTTCGCGGGTTTTTTATGTTTTAAAAAATCCACTGACTGCTGCGAATTTCTAGTAAACGAATTTTCCGAACGCATCAGCCGCGACTGAGCAGCAGCAGATTCAGCGGCCAAAGCTATTGAAACAGCCATGTCAAGGGTTAACGTTGACTCGGAGAGTAAACGTCTTTGAACTTCTTCGTCATTTATACCGCACACAAATTGATCTCTTATCCTAATTGATAAAGTACTCTCGAAGTTACACCCGTCAGCTAATTTCCTAAGTTCAGCAACATACGTATTAAACGGTTCATTCCTTTCTTGTACTCGTTTATGAAATTTGAATCGTTTAAAAATTTCATTCGATTTAGGGGAAAAATGAGTTTTAAGTTTCTCTATTATAATCTCATACGTAACGTCACTAAGTTTATTCGGAACAACCAGATTACGAATAACACTAAGTGTTTTCATACCACACACTGCTAACAGCGTAGCTCGTTTTTTAGAATCATCACGAACGTTATTGTTTGCTTCCAAATAAAATCCTAGCTGTTCTAAATACAACTCAATATTTTGCGGTTTAGAAACATCGAACTCGGAAATAGTTCCGACGGAACCAAAATATTGCACCGTAGTTGCCTGCTCTGCCATTTTAAAACAGTTTTAAAATTGACAATATAGAATTCTAAATCGAACTACTTAAAAGCAATTAAATACAGAAAAGTAACTAATACTAAAAAACCTTACGTGTGACAAAACCCCATTCCAGCAATCGGGAATACGAACACAGTGTCTAGGTGTCCTTCTGCCAGCAGAAACTTGGCTAACACGCTAGTCGTTGAAGTCGCCCTTAGTAGTCATCTTGACTCGAAGAAACATCGTAATTAAACTGTAGCTGCTTTTTTACTATAAGTGGGTGAACCGCCTCGTCGCCAGTGACACATACTCAAAAAGGAGGAGGACGGATTTGTTAGAACATCGTTTAATGAGTTCAGAATACAGAATGAATACGAATACCAGGTAGAAATTAAATGTATAAAGAGAACATGGAGTATAGTTTAGTTGTCACAAAATTACTGGTATTTAAACTATTGTTCTTATTGTCTTTTTACAACTGACGTCGTTCGTGCAAATGTTCAGATCATAACAAAAAGAATTGCAATGCGAGGGGGAAAAAAGTACAAGTTTAAAAAAGCGCGTGAGTTTAGATTTTAAATGCTTGGTCAAATTAACGTAATACGATTCTAATAATATTTCTAAATTTGATTTAATTGTAGAGATCGTTGTTTATTTTTGATGTTTACAGCTTTAGAGAAATTGAAATATTGTGAAATATTAACATACAAATGTGGAGTTTGTACTTTATAAAAAGAAAAACCGGGAATTAAGTCGAAAACCATTACACATTATAATGAAATATTTACATAAAAATGTATTGATTAGTTTAAAGAATATTTTTTGAAGCATTTTAATATGAATTTTGGATATCTATGGTTGCCTTGCATGGTGAAAATTACAATGAGGTTTCCAGTAGTTTATTTTTAGGAGTTTGGTTTCTAGAGTTGGGCTGTAGGATTTTGAGCTACTGCTGATTGTAACGAAGATTTTTCTGTGTTTAATCAACTGGTTCTAAGGAAATCGTTTTTTTTGGCGATATCTTCACGTTATCATCAAATATTTTGCCAAATGTGAGAAATGTATATTTTGCAACCAATGGAGATTTTAATTGAATTAACACTCTTTCAAAAATATGATTCAATTAGCTTAACTTAGCGAAACAAGTATTAAGCGAAACAAGTAGGGGTTTGTTACAGAATCTGTCACTTAAACCGCTTCCACACAACATTTGTGCTCAACAGGAAACAACTATTTATACACCTCAGAAAGAAATTCGCCAAACATAGCCTTTAACTAGTTGTAATTAAACATTTAAACGATAAAATTAATTATTTTCATTAATCTTCTTTCTCAGATTTAATAAGTCGACTTTATCGTTTGCTAAATTTGTTTGAAGTTCGAAGAATAATAATGTAATCTTTTTTAATAAATATCTTTGTGTCGCCACAATTTCCCCTTTACATTTCTTTCGAAAATTCAGTTATTTATTGTTTGTTCAATTAATTTACAGTTCGAAAAATATATAATTAGTGAAATTGATGCTTTAAAAATAAAAACAAAACTTTGCATATTTTTTTATGCCAAATTAGAATTCTCTATGCATCTTTCTTCATACATATATAATAAACCGTCAAAAGAACTCTATTGTGATATTACAACAATCCAAACTGAATTATCTATCGCATAGATAAATATTCTTTCAATTTTTTTTATTTTATTTTAAATAAAGTTTCTCGTACGTTTAACGAAATGGCAACAGTGAAAATATTGAATAAAAATGGAATTTGCATGTTATTTCAATGTAGATTAAATTTTTAGTTATTTAAATTTTAAATAAACTTCTAATTTAAATTTTTTAATGAAATTTAGAATGTAGCCTAATCTGATTTTTTGCTTCAAAATGACGTATCCCACTTGTCTGTGGGACTTGTGGTTCTTTCTGTGAATGTGGGTGACCGACGGACAGACGGACGGACTGAACGATTATAGTACCTTCCACTTTTTACGTTATAAACGTAGTGTGGAAGCTAAAAATAAAGCAAGCGTTATCTAAGACCAGATTAAATAATAATTACCTGAATACAATTTCAGCTTTTTTTTATAGCTCGTACGAAGAACGTGTATCAACTTGTTAGTAATACATATGTATATTAAATTCAGAAAAAAATTATCGATTTGTATTTTTATTGAAATTGCACTTGCAGAAATGGATACTCAAATATGACGAATATTTCGTCAATTTTAAGAAAGGATGTCGCGAAAATGTTACGATTAAACTTTTCATCATCTTAACAAAATTTGTTGTCAGCTTTTTAATGAACACAAATAACCCTGGTTGAAAAGTCGGTAGAAGTTGATGTGATATCAATAGAATTTTGTACAGATATCAATAGAGTCGAACTGATATCAGTAACTTCACTTCTAGCATGATAAACTCAATATAATATAACATTAAAAAAAACATCCGCTGCACAACACAAGTAAAATAATAATTTGACTACTTTTTATTTGACCATTTTCCAAAAGATAGTGTACAACCTCACACGAGAGGGACCAGACATACTGCATGTCATAGTACACTTTAATTTGTTATTTAACTACCTAGCTACAAAAAAAGTGCACATTGTCTCCGTTTAAATTTTTAATAGTTTTTTAAACAAAATTAAAATAAATTAAATGAAGCTTATGGCAATTTAATGGGGATTTCATAGTCAAAAATTTAATCGCTAAAACAAAATTTGTCAGGCTATCGATTTGTGTTTGTTTATTTGCTTCAGAAAGATCTTAGGCCTACGTTTCAAAACTTTAACGGGATCCGGTACCATTTTTTTTTTCAATTTAAGCATGGATTAATCCCAATTTTCTTTACTAATTGAATACGTATTTAACTTGCTTTTCCACGGTTTTTATGTTTAAAATTAAAACAATATTTCTTTAAAAAAATTAAAAACACACAGAAATTTGAAGAAATTGATGTTTACAATTTGTGATATAAGTCACTAAATTAAATAATGGGATTACTATCAAGGTAAATACTTTATGTGATACACAATAGTATATATAAAAGATTGTCTTCACAGTATTTTGATAAATAAATAAAAAAAATTAAATATCAAAGTTAAAATTTTCAATTTTTTTTATCGTAGTTGTTAGCATAAAAATAATATTTTCCAAACTAATACTGTTTTTGAAATTCTGTGAAGACAAAATGTTTATAATAATATGAAGTATATAATGTATAAATTTCTAAGGTCTACAATGAATGGTTCATAAGATATATCAATTTGAAGTTAGGATATCCTTGAAAATAAGAACAGCTTCAAAAATTCGTTTAAAGTTTTAAAACTGCATATTGTGAAACTAGATTTAGTAGTACTAGTATATATTTAACCTGGTTCTCTATTCGTCGTAGAGAATAAACAAAGGCACCATTGTTTTTGGAATAGTTCGAAGTATTTTATAAAATATAAAAATAGTATTTTTTTTTTAAAAATTAGGTACCGGACCCCCTTAAAAATGAGTCTGCAAAGACTTACGAATTAAATTAATCTTTTGAAATAAATGAGAATACACTGTAAAAAATCTTTAAATTTTTCAGGAAAGTAAAATACATTTATAGAAAAGTACTGTTTTTTTCTTTTCCAGCTTTTTTTAATGTAAAAATAAACTGTTTTAGGTAAAATGCAACGTTTTTCTGTTTTTAATGACGTAAAGATTATTAGACTGCAACAGATGAATTTCAACTGCTTATGGAATCCCTTCGCGCCGAACTAGCTTATTTGGGAGATCGTTGGACTGGAGATCTAAATGTCCATGGTTCGAATCCGGGAGGATAGGCACTGCATAAATCCTTGTTAGTGTCTTGATTGAGGTGACTGGGAGAAGTAAAGTTTCATTTTATTCATTATAATTTGTCCGTCAGAAAACAAGATTTTGCATAAAAATTACAAATCATTCATATAAAATAAACAGATTATCTCTGAAAATTTTACGGTATTTTTCTGTAAAAACGACAGGCTTTTTTTACAGCGTAGATAATAAGGCATTTTGGTACAGAAACATCATGTTTTTTTACCAAGCCATGCAATTGCGCTAAGTTTCCCCTAAGCCTTCTATAAAATTGTGTATAATTAAATATGGTTGCTAACGATTTTGTAGTCCAATAAAGAATTTATCAGGTATTCTCAAATTTCGAAAGAAACTGAAGATTTTCCTTAAGAACCCGACACAGCTGTTACTATATCTAAGGCCAAGGGTATAGGTGGCGAGCAATCGACCCGAGATTCATTACTATTATGACCTTAACTCAGCATTTACTGTTGTAGGTTATTGTAGTTCATTTAATACATTTTGCATTTGGATTGTAAGAAGTGGTACAAATTATTTAAAACCATTGGCAATTGGATTAAGTAAACGGCAACATAGAACAATTAAACATTCTCGTGCCATTGAATTCTGCTGTAGCTAAAACTTGATAAGTGTCAACCTTGAACGTAGCTACAACGCTTCATTTCCTGAACTTCCAAATAAAGCCTTGTCACTCTAATAAAGGTTTGAAGATATGCAAACAGTTCAATTGAACTCTTCAGCTTTACAGATATGTTTTGCGGAAAATTATTGCAAGATTGGTGGATTTTAAAAAATATAATTTTTCTTATAAAAAAGGGAGTATTTTTCTTATAATATTCAACGTTTATAATATCGAAGTGTAATTTTTTGCAGTATTTTTTTTGTTTTTAGACTGTTTTGCGAGGAAATTCAATAATTATTCTTGAAATTACTTGTTATATTTTTATTAATAGTTATTGAACTCAATGACTGTCTGTGAAAAACGAAATGATTCCATATCTAGCCCACAAGATGACCCGGGCCTTCTATGTAAAAACCTTAATATGTGCCCAGGTCTATACCGTTACATGAAGACTCACTACTACACTGTTAAAAATTTTGTGCTTGGTTTCACCATGATATTGGTTCTTAGTAGCTGCAACGGCTGTGTGGTGAAATGTTTCACCTTTTTTTCAGTGTTTGGTTGAACCATTTTTCAGGATTTGGAAACAAAAACCTGAGAAATGGTTCAACCGAATACCAAAAATATGGTTTAACGTTTCACCACACAGCCGTTGCAGCTACTAGGAACCATATCTTTGGTGAAACAAAGTGCCTAATTTTTAACAGTGTATAGCTCTTTAAACCGTTTTTGGACAGGGATGTTTAAATATTCATAAATTTTAGCACAAAACTTTAAGGCCACAGAGCGGAACCTCAAGGCCTGAAGTGAGGAAAATAATAGTTTACTTCTAATGCTAAAAGGCAACTTTCAAGCACAAACCGTTTTTCCCTAAAAAAGTTTTTTTGACCCTAACTAACAATATCCTTACCCATAGTCGTCCACACATAATCTATTCTGTAAAACATACATACGAAGCCTACGGATATATGATGCAAAGGCACAAAAATATGCGAGTACTACTTGAATACTCAAGTTGACAAATAGTCCCTCATGAATTCCAGTTGAAACTGAGTCCTTTAAAGGCCTAGGGGCTGGCGTATCAACGCCATCAAAAAGGCTTGAGGTGTCCTGTCACGGATGCTACTTTTGGACAATTTGTCTTTGCTCCTCACTTCAGCCATCCGCTAAGGTGAAAAAGTAATAATAACGTATATGAAGAGTACAGGGGAAGAACCTCTTGATTTATTAGGAGTCGTCCCGTAATTGTGTCTGCTTGGCGGACATTGGCGGCAGGAAACCGGTTTCCCTCTTTCTTCTTCGCTTGGTCCAAGCGTCGAAATCGTGAATCGCGTGAATTTCGGTAGGTAGAAAAGTCGTGGTTTAGGACTTTTCAATTAATTTGCGAATCTTAAAATTTCTCTTAATTGTTTTAGAAAAATTCGTGATTTTCAATCAATCTTACTTTATATTTAAAGCTTAACATGATGATGAACACAGTCTTTTGAATAAAACGCGGAACTGAATTTCAGGGTTGCAATGAGGGAAGATGTTAAGCTGGGAAACTAGTTTCCTTACACCAGTTTAGGCAATTATTCTCTATCATCGCCAAAGATGCCTGATGATGAAAGTTTTCTACGAAATTAAGCGGTTTTTCCCCTGTACTCTTCATATATGTTCACTGGTGTACATTAAATCTATTGCAATCCTAAAGTCCTTAAAGCTGGGTTTCCTAACCATCGTTATCGTAGCGTCCGTCACGATCAAAAAGCTGCTTTGGAAATATTGCTACAAATACGATATCGTTATACGTTAATATTTCTGTGACGTAATATAAGTGTGACGGTCGATAACGATCGTTACCTTAGGAAACCAAAGCTCTAGATCTCGTACGATGTCGGTTGGTATTTAGTTGGGTATCAGTTCAGACGTCCTTTTTGTCACTTGACCGCGACTCAAAATTACTAAGTCTCGTCACCAATAACTATCATATACCCCCAGTGGAATGTTTATTCAACCAAACCACAAAACCTAAAAAATCTTAAATGACTAAAATTTATTTAAGGTAATTAATTCTTTTTATAATGTTCTAGTATCATTTTGCGACGAACCACATATTTTAAAAACATTGCATACAACATGTATTTATTAATAGCTCTTTTGCATTAAATTTATGTACTTTAAACATCATATAAATTTTAAAAAGCTTCTAGGAATTCCAAATAAATAAATGTTCGAGTTATCAAAAATATGCGTCGCCTACGTTTAAAGTAATAAATGCATGAATACGTTTACAATATGCGGGCATATCTTTAAGTCAATAAAATATACTTGAAGGGCAACTCACAGGGCAACTGACGAATATTTCATATGGATTTTCTATTATTTCCCTTTGCAGCTTCGAAACGCCTATACGTTTGCTGTTTGATCCAATGGGATTTATTTTGTCAAAGTATTATAGAATTCTAAATGTTTGCTATATTTTCTTTATTGGATTTTGGTTTCATCACAAAGTAAATCTAGGAAACCTAATTTTATATTTTCGTGTTTATAAAAGTACTCTTTGGAGAATGTCACCTGAAAGAAATATTAGATTATTTGAAATACTTATACACTAAATTCTATTTATATTCCATTAAACAAATATTCAAATTTTCTGTACAATATATTACACTGCTGTTTTCTTTTAACTAAGTAATATTTTATAAGGTAAAAAAAAAGTGTAGCTGTTTTTCTCTCTTTAAAATAGAATAACTAAAATTTAAAAAACACACGTTATTTTAACCGCTATAAGTGTACGCATTTGATAATATTTAATTTTAGTTAACGCCTTTTGGTAACAAATTATTATTAACAGTTAACTGTTCATTAAAGTATACGAACTCATAGATAATTGAAATTATACTTTATTTTATGCATGCAATAATTTGATTCGTTAAAATAGAGTTTATGTATGTTTACTGTTTGTATGTTAAGTATGCAAAAATTGCTCAATGACTTAATTTTTCTTCCCTCAATATTATTTTTTGCAATTTAAGTGACGTAATTTCAGTAGAGATTTACTCAAGTTAAAAAATTGAATTCATTAAAATCTTGTCGATGGAAGAAACATAAATACAGATTTAAGTCATATCCAGTTATGAATACAATTTAATGACTCTTAACCTCTTGGTGCACGGCATAGATATCATAGTTAAAGTATTAGATTGGTAGATCACGTGACCTACAATGCTAACGGGATGCGCATGAAGGCCAAAAAAGAGGGTAAAATGGCCAGTGTTGCTGCCACTTTAAGGAGAAAAATACTACGAAAAAATACAATTTAATTCTAAAATTACAAAAAAAAAATATCGTAAAAATACTAGCTGCATTTTGGAATCTTTTTAGTGACTTGAAATCCTTTTCTAGTATTTTTTTTTTGTAACTTTAGAATTAAATGGTATTTTTTCGTAGTATTTTTCTCCTTAAAGTGGCAGCAACACTGGCCATTTTGCCCTCTTATTTGGCCTCCATGCGCGTCCCGTCGTTAGCATTGGAAGTCACGTGATCTGCAATCTAATACTTTAACTATGATATCTATGGTGCACGGCTAATTTAAAATTTCTGGTTTTTTTTTAAATGTTTTTAATCAAAAATTACAAATGTAGCAGACAGATTGCCGACTACACTCTTAAAACAAAAGAGTGAAATTCACTCCTATAGGAGAAGTGCATTTTCGGCACCGGAAAGGAGTGGAAATTAACTCAGACTGAGTTAAAACCGCTCGTTTTAAGAGTGTAGGACGCAGATTGTTTTCTTTTATTTCTTTCACCCACTCCGAAAAAGAGTGAAATTCACTCCTATAGGAGAAGTGCATTTTCGGCATGGAAAGGAGTGGAAATTAACTCAGACTGAGTTAAAACCGCTCGTTTGTTTTAAGAGTGTAGGTGGCTGAATGGTCAGGGAGCTAGCCAGGCAATCGGAAAGTCCCGGGTTCGAATGCATGGGCATGGATATTTGTGTTGTTTGTCTGCATTTGTTCTGTGTACACTGCGACATACGTGCTCTTTAAATCTGTGTAGTCGAAAGCCCGGAACATGGCGCCACCGATTTGAAATTATAATATTGAAAAAAATTCAGTTATTTTCATGTATATTAATTTTTAGTTATTTAAATTTTAAATATACTTCTAATTTAAATTTGTTAATGCTATTTGGGATATAGTCTTGCCTGATTTTTACTTCAAAATGACGTATGCCAATTGTTTGTGAGACTCGCGGTTCGTTCTGTGAAAGTGGGTGATGGACAGACGGAAGAATAAACGAATGAACAGACGGACTGAACGATTATAATAACTTCCACTTTTTACGTTATAAACGTAGTGTGGAAGCTAAAAGCGGTTATTATATGTTGGTACATTTTCAGAATTTTCTGTGTGTGTGTTTATGTTATTCTAAAAATAAATTACTTTTAACAGCCAATATAGGTTTTAGTTTTAGCATTTTCATTTTAATTTTTGATAAAATTTATTACAATCTTGTTAGAATATTGATGTTTTTGTATTTGAGACAAAAAAATTAATTAATAAGGTACCATCATTGCGGGTAACTTTGGTCCAAAATCATTGTATTTTTTACAAAAGAAGAAAAATTAAACTACAAAACCGATTTAAACACTTTAAAATCACTATGCATTTTAAGTATTGTACTTTTAGGAATAATTTGCAGGCATTTTTGTTACATTTTATAAGTTTAAAAAAATTGAACTAGTTTAAAAAATTAGGATTCGATTCGAGTCCAGGAGAGTAACTTTAGCCACAAGCACGAAATACTCACCAAACGTACCATTTACTGCTTTTTGGGCTGTGTAATAGATTTAAATTGCAATAATAAAACTACTAAACATTAGAATTATTAGTTTTGAAAGTTTATTAGGTAATTTCAGGATAAATACAAGAAAAATTCTTATTTGTTTCAGTTATGCTGCATCGCCCAATATTATTAGTAATTTTGAAATTCAAAAAGTTTACATTTTCTAGCGTTAGCAATTTTAAATGTCGTTCTATATTATGTTTAACAGTTTTAAAAAGACATAATAATATAGAATATCTGTAAGAATAAGATTAAAATGTGTTATTTAAAATTAAGTTAAAAATAATTTCGCTTTTCGTTTATTTTTTAAGGTGTAATATAAAACAAAGGTGCATTTTAAGGTGCATAAGGAAAACATTGTAGCTATGGCCAAAGTTAGCCGCATTCGTGGTCAAAAGTTTCCCGGTGACCAACAATTAAATACAGCTTTCGAAATATTCAACAAGAATAAAGTAAATAGTGGGATATTATTCCCAATAGATTAAAGAATCGCATAGAGTATTTACTTGCTCAATTTTCAATAATTTTTTAACAACTCTAAATGAAAGTTTACTGAAGTAGTTGTTTGTTCTTCAACGCTTGCAGAAATAAAACACACTTTTTTGGTGTTGCCAAAACTAAAATAAAAAAATCTTATATTAAATTAAAGCCAATGTTGCCACCTTTCTAAAAATGCTAACTAATTTAAAGTCTGATGATTTTGAGCAGAGAAATTTTAGAACAAATCTTTTTCCGACGCGCGGACCAAAGTTACCCTCCATGGCCAAAGATACCCGCTTTGACGGTAGTAATTTTCTTCATGTGTGCTGAATTGGCTTGTTTTACGTGGCTTAGAATCATTTCTTCTTTCCTTCCCGGAATTCCCTATTTGTTTTGGTGGTTTGTGGAATGACACGGTAAACCCACTACCTTGAATAACGTATCGAACCTTATTTTCATTCCTGTGTAACTGATGCCTCTCAAGACGTGAAACATGCCCATTTAAATATTTTTACATAAACTCAAGTTCTCACTATGGGCTTGTTTCACTTAGTACGGAAAGAAAACAAAACAACCAATGAAATCTCAGTATGGAGAGCGTGACATCATAAGAAACATTCCCATTGAACACTCTTCAGAATTCTATTTTTAGTAACTGTCATAGA
Source organism: Oedothorax gibbosus (assembly GCA_019343175.1). NCBI lineage: Eukaryota > Metazoa > Arthropoda > Arachnida > Araneae > Linyphiidae > Oedothorax > Oedothorax gibbosus. Next base: position 284,722 of record JAFNEN010000635.1, on the reverse strand, counting down.
ATTTTAAATTAAAAAACTAATATTTTAATAAAATTTTATCGTCTGATATCACTCGAGTTTCTGGTCCAGAAGCTTCACTTTGAAAGATTATCTATCTAATGAATCATATGGATTATACATTTTACGGCCTTACGCAAATTCATTTAAGCAATGAGCATTAACATCGTTTCTTACCCCATTAACGACCCATTTGTGAACACCATTAACACCTGCCTCACAGAATAAAAACAAAATGTAACTTTAATCCCTTCCGTCAGAATTTCGAAATCTTTGTCTATAATTGACTACTACTAAATATATGGCCTACTAAGGATCTAAAAAATGAAAAATCGAACATTTTAAAGAATTTTTTGGTGAGTTTTTTTAGTTTCTTTTTAAAAATTAAAAATTTAATTAATTCAATTTTTAAGGACTGTTGCATTTTTGAAATTTTAAATTCTTTACAAGATTGCCTGAAAATATTAATCCTAAAAGTTATACAATTTGTAAAATTTTATCACATATAAATTCATTAATATATTTTACAGCTTGCTGTCACCTCTGTTCTAAGACACAAAAAAAAACTGGAGATAGTTGTATATAAAAGCTTATATAACCGATTCTACTTTTAGTATATCAAAACAACTTTTTGAAATTTATCTTAAACCTATTAAATAATTTTAAAGAAACATTTTTTTAGTTAAAAACTTTACTTTAAAAGTGAAAATGGCAAAAAAAAGTTGATGTCCGGTATACCGGATGCCAGGTCTGATGGGGGTTAAGATTTTAAAGTTCGCCTTTCGCGTGTAACAATATCTTAAACAAATTTTACAGAAATGTGGACTTAAAATTTATTTATTTCGATAAACGAAAGCAGAAATCTCGCTTTCGCTTGGTAAAATTTCTTGCCAATCGTCGTTAATGAAGTAAATTTTAAATCTTTTAAATTCTAGGAGAGGTTCAAATATGTTGTGACTCGTGCAATAGTCGGTGCTGCATGTTTTGTTTCTGATGTTTGTGATAATATTGTGATGCGTTTAACCGACGCCCACATCAATCATTATTTCACCATTTAATTCACCATTATTGCGATGGGGTTGAAAATCCAAAATGGAGAATTTGTGTTTTCTATAGTTTTGGATGATGATTCTAAAGAAAGTGGTTTTCGAACATTGGTCTACCTGTCAAATTTGGTATACGAGTTCGTAGTACTTGTCGGTCGTTAAAAAGAGGATTTCGAAATAATTGCTCATAAACAAAGTGTAGATGCTACATAATTGTTTTTGTTTTAAAATTGGTTGGTAGACATATATATTCAGGTTTGTGTGCTTGGTCAGCGACCCGCTTATAAACCTTCGTCAAGTAAGACAGACACAACAGACAACACACACAAGTGGATCCATCTAATTTTTAGAGACAGAGGCCAACTAGAGGATCCCCAGAATTGGCTTGTCACCCCCAGAGGTATTGATTTGGTATGGGAACTTGGAGGACTTTCGGACCCAACAGATTTAACGAGCACGTACTCCGCATATACTCGGTAGGTCTTCAGTGGTACCGGGACTCGATCGCAGGACCTTCCGATCCCGAGACCGAGACGCTGACCACTAGGCTCCCTACGGCCCGTTTTAAAGTTATTGGAATTAGATTATAGACAATATAATTACCATTATTTTTAAATGCATTGATTTATAGAGTGGTAATTGAAGCGTTGGTGTGCCTACTCAGGTGTCGGCCTGTCCCTTGACCGCGGTTCTAAACTAGGACGCGGCAATAGCCCTCGTGTAGCTATAATGCGAAAATAATCCAACCTAACCTATAAACAAAATGTACCCAAAATCTAACAAAAAATATGAGTACATTGAAGCACCTACTCGTTAAATCTGTGTAGCTCGAAGTCCTGACGCAGCATACGTTGTCACTATGAAGTTGTATTGGAAGCCAGCTCAGGTTCAGCATTGTCATTTGGTCGTGGTTCAAAATTATGAGACCCGTTGCCGATAACAAATGTTAAGGCATGACGTGGCGTGAATGCAATAACAAACCTCGATGATCAGGTAGTTTTATTAGCGACTGTCAAGAGTAACTGAACCTCTCGCAACAAAAGTCAGACTTCCACCCTCTCACTGGTTCTCAAAACCTTGTACTAACGGAAGCTACTACACCTCTTCTGCCATCCAGGTTATGCCCTGAGAAGGTACAAGACGACAACAACAACAACAACAACAAGAGTAACTTACAGTCCCTGGACAAATTATTAGACGCACTGTAATTGTTTTAGTAATGATGAAAACACACCAAAGAATGCCATATCATTAAAAAAGATGTCGATATATGTATTAAGTATAGCAGATAGTATTTTCTATTCAATAGCTTAAGTTTAGGAACACAAATGTCCTTCTAAAGGTATTTTGTTCTTCATTGATTGATACATGAAATCTTGCAGTGCGTCTAATAATTTGTCCAGGGACTGTAAGTAGTTTCTGTCAAACTTGTTTCACTACGTACGTAGTGTGTATGCAGAACAAACAACTTTAAGGGGACAGATATCGAACTATTGATAAGACCCTAGTTGCATTGAAAGCTTGACTCAAACAAATATATCTCTAAAATACTTATTTAATAGTTGGTAAATACTTGTTTAAAATTTAAATTGAGAAGAAAAGGTAAATTATTTATTCAAAAAGTTTCTTAAATTTAATCAGAATTAAATTTAATCATTATTTTTAAATCCACATCAACACACGTTTTAGAAATCTATAAATAATCCGTTGGGCATATCATCGTACTTATACGATTTGTTTATCATATTTCTTAATACTGTTACAAATTGTTTTATTTTATCTCGATAGATGGCGTACCTACTCATATTTCGTGAATGAGTACAATTTTTAATACTTCAGCACAATTTACAACTTTTCCTTTCCGTTAACGTCATATATTTTAAAAAAAAATAGTATTACAACGTATTAATTATAAAATATATAAATGGAGCCTAAATTATATCACAAATCCATAAGAAAAAACTTAAACTTAAAATTTCTCAAATGTACATTATTTTACTTTGATTTCAATTACTGAATTTCTTTGACAAACTGACAGTTAAGAAAGTTACGCGGATTAAAAGTGTTTGCTACTTTATTTTTACTGATGGACTTAAAAATAATTACGCTGCAAAGTGCTCTTTAAAGCTAAGCTCTAAAAAGACATGGTGGAACTCGTCGACAAACATTTTTGTGAGTCATTAACGAAAAGTGTTCAAACAATTTTTGCGGAAAAATATTTTAAGAACTTTCTAGAAACCGAATAAAAATTATAAAAGAAATGACTTTTTGTAAAAAAAAATGTTCAGCAAGATTGTTTTTAAAATAAGTTAAAAAATTGGGTTTATTTTTAAGATTACTTCACTCTTACATAACATTTTAATGGGAAATGTAATTTGAAGTGTCTTTTGTATTTCGAGAAAGTTTTTACAAGTTGTTTTTTATTTAAGTATTTTGTTAAGTAGAAAGAATTCAAAAGGAAAGAAGAAACTTGTAAAATATAACTCACTAAAATGTATCACCATAAAACTATTTTTTAATAGTTCAATTTTCATTATTTTTCTTCATCACAAACAGTTTGTCGTTCTAGGATAAATTATAACTTTTATTTAAATATTGATATTTGTCAGAAGTTTGTAAAGCTAAGAAAACAATAATACCAATATCAGACGTGTTTCGTGTTTCTAGCATTCGGATATTTTTATAAAAAGTTTGTTCCTTCAACAAATGTAGCATGAAAACTAAATGTGTAATAAAGATTTATTTGTAATAGAAAAAATTATCTTACGCTTTTGGATTTTGAAATTTTTTGCATAAAAAACAAAATATATTTGATCTTATTATATCTACAGTTTTTTTTAAATACATATTTGTCAATGCAGGAAAAAAATATCAGGGTTCTAGTTTTTTTTTTACGAGGGAATCAAGGAATATCAAAGAACAAAGGGAATATCAGAGTGCCACATGAGCTAAAGAAAATTTGAGAGGCAATCACTTATAATATTTTCATTTTTCTTAGTAGAAATGGATATTCTATGTAGAATTCTTAGTAGAATGTTTCAGATGATATAACACTCTTTTGTTTTAATTTTCCGTGTTATGCAATTTCATTGGTTGTTTCGGTTTCACTCTCAAAATGAGTGTTTGAATGAGTGTGTGAAAAGTTTGTGTTTCGTGTTTCTGGCATTCCATGCCAGTATGTATAACAGGTAATGATAGACTGAGAGATTGTTGTTGTTGTTGTTGTCGTGTCCATGTTGTATGCAAAAACTAGATGGATCCGAAGCTGTCGTAGACAGCTTTCGCTATTTCCTCTGCATCTTCGGAGAGAATTAAAATTTCTGGGTCTTCAAAGCCAATCCTGAAGAGCCTGGCTCTTCAGGATTGGCTTCGAAGACCCAGAAATGACTGAGAGATTATACTATATGAAACAACCCTGTTTGTTTTTTCTCCAACGGTTCAGTTGGAATATCAAATACTCAACCCGTGAAGCTTTAATCAAAGAAATTACGTGGCTGGTGTGATGAAGGCCGTTAATACACCCGATTAGTTTTTCCAGCAACCCATTTAATTTTTGAAAATTTCATAATTTCATTAAATTTGAAAATTTAAAGTATTATAGTGATTATTAAAACCAATAACTACATAAACAGAAAATTTAAAATATAAAAAAAAACATAATTAATGAGTTAAAAATTTAAATCTAAATCTAATGCAGTAAAAATAAATTTGTACTAAAACCCTTATCTTTTAGAGGTTTAAGGCAGGGGTTCCCAACCTTTTTGCACCTGTGTACCACTTGACTTTTTGAAAAATGTTGGCGTACCACCAGGCCTAGATATAAATATTTTAATAAATGTATAATGTTTACTCTTCTTAAAGAGTTCAAAGGATTTTTGAATTAAATTTCCTGAGAAAAGTTCATATTTAATGGTTAGGTATTTGTTTATTTATAGCATGCTTATAAAATAGGAGAAATAAAAAGATTAAAATGGTATTGATTTACAGTTTTATTTGTTACCCATAGGTCTAAAAACATACAAATAAAAATAGTACAAACTCAGCAAATAATTAATCATCATGCAAAATGTACTTTATAGTCTTTTATTGCGAAACTTCTTGTTGTTTGCCTGTGATTAAAATATCAACATTAGGAGTAATGGAAGTTATCTTCACTCTTAAATCCTCTTCAACCCTTATTCTGCTTCTATGATTATTTTTTATGTTCACAGAAAATCCAATCTCACACAAGTAAATCGTAACAAATGGCATCAAAAATAGCAGAGCTTGCCCGAAGATCAAAGGGTACTAGGTTTTACATCCGATCCAGAAGTTAAATAAAGATTTCTCTTTAAAATAATGTTTATGTTTAAACTAATGAGTAATATGTTTGCGTGCTCACTGCCCATGTGTACAGAAGCTATTAAAAGCATCATGTAGCTCACATCACTCACGCGTCCACCTGAAATTTTCCCGCGTACCACTGGTTGGGAACCCCTGGTTTAAGGTATGAAATAATTCTAAATATCATGAAAAGAGAAAGAGTTTAAAATGTTAAATTTTATCTTTAAATATTTTTAACTGGCCGAAAAAAATGCCCAAAAAAGCATATATATTTTTATGAAAAAATGTATTTAAATTGTTTTCTAAAGGAGCGTAAAAATTAGCATATCATATTGAATAGTTATACTATAAAATATCTTTTAATTATTAAATATCTTCTTTTGCATATATAAGCGGAAAAAAATAAAAACATTCTAAATTTCGTAAAAATTATAATTGCTAAACTACATTTAATAATTAAACCGGTAACCATAACTGTAGGATTACATATTGAATAGTAAATGTAACAAGAAGTTCATAAAGAACTAAAATAGCCTACTTTCCTGTTACTTAAATACTTACTGAAGTTCTAATTGGGAAAAAACTAGGTTCCTAACAGTAAATATCATCAACAGCCGTTTCTACACTAGATTTATACACATTAGAAAAAAAAAATCGAAACACAGTATCCAGCTATAATTTAAACTTCTATAAGCCAAAATCAGCTATTTTCTTTAATATACTTTCGCAAATTAATTAAATATTATTTATCGTCTGCTCGCGATTTATTTGTAATTCGAAGAATAATTAAATATTTATTAATAACAAAAGTAATGAAACTACTCCAAACTGCATTAAAAAATAAGAAATGTAAATTAAAACTAAGCATAATTGTATGCAAAAGTATGCCTTGCCGCTTTCTTGGTAGATAATTAATGAAGAATCAAAGAATCAAATTGTGCTACATTTTATGACGTCATTCCAAACTGATTCATGAAAATATTATTTTGCTTCAAATATGTTTAAATAAATAAAGTTTCTCATGCCATTGTTGATTTGGCAACTGTGATTTAAATGACTCAAAATTAAATTTCAATGCTAATTCAATGGGAAATTCGCCGAAAGATAGTAGATTTATGTCCGTCCATACGTACAGACAGACGGACAAAAAGTATGAAAGTTGAGTATCTGAGGTCATAGTTTTCTAACAAAAAAAGAATTTTTAAGATCCGAGGGATATAACCGATTTTGGAAGGGGGTACGGACAGACAGACAGACGGACGGACAGACAGACATACGAACAGGCAGACAGACGGACATCGACCGCATTTCAATACCTACAGTGATTTAAATGACTCAAAATCGAATTTCAATGCTAATTCAATGGGAAATTCGCCGACAGATAGTAGATTTATGTCCGTCCGGACGTACAGACAGACGGACAAAAAGTATGAAAGTTGGGTATCTGAGGTCATAGCTTTCAAACAAAAAAAGAATTTTTAAGATCCGATGGATAGAACCGATTTTGGAAGGGGGGTACGGACAGACAGACGGACAGACAGACGGACAGACAGACGGACGGACGGACAGACAGATAGACAGACATACGAACAGGCAGACAGACGGACATCGACCGCATTTCAATACCTACAGTGATTTAAATGACTCAAAATTGAATTTCAATGCTAATTCAATGGGAAATTCGCCGACAGATAGTAGATTTATGTCCGTCCGGACGTACAGACAGACGGACAAAAAGTATGAAAGTTGGGTATCTGAGGTCATAGCTTTCAAACAAAAAAAGAATTTTTAAGATCTGATGGATAGAACCGATTTTGGAAGGGGGGTACGGACAGACAGACAGACAGACAGACAGACGGACAGACAGACATACGAACAGGCAGACAGACGGACATCGATCGCATTTCAATACCTACAGTGATTTAAATGACTCAAAATTGAATTTCAATGCTAATTCAATGGGAAATTCGCCGATAGATAGTAGATTTATGTCCGTCCGGACGTACAGACAGACGGACAAAAAGTATGAAAGTTGGGTATCTGAGGTCATAGCTTTCAAACAAAAAAGAATTTTTAAGATCTGATGGATAGAACCGATTTTGGAAGGGGGGTACGGACAGACAGACAGACGGACAGACAGACAGACAGACAGACGGACAGACAGACATACGAACAGGCAGACAGACGGACATCGATCGCATTTCAATACCTACAGTGATTTAAATGACTCAAAATTGAATTTCAATGCTAATTCAATGGGAAATTCGCCGATAGATAGTAGATTTATGTCCGTCCGGACGTACAGACAGACGGACAAAAAGTATGAAAGTTGGGTATAGGCTAAAATAATATCAGCATTTATATATTTTTTAAGGGGACGCAGTACCCAAAATTCACCAAAATCTTCTGTATTTTTAGCCTACTTTTCTTTTTTTAATTCGAAAGAATTAAAAAAATGAAAAAGTAGGTATTGACATGCGGTCGATGTCCGTCTGTCCGTCTGTCTGTCCATCTGTCCGTCCGTACCCCACTTCCAAAATCGGTTCTATCCATCGGATCTTAAAAATTCTTTTTTTGTTAGAAAGCTATGACTCAGATACCCAACTTTCATACTTTTTGTCGGTCGTACGTCCGGACGGACATAAATCTACTATCTGTCGCGAATTTCCATTGAATTAGCATTGAAATTCAATTTTTGAGTCATTTAAATCACTGTAGGTATTGAAATGCGGTTGATGTCCATCTGTCTGTCTGTTCGCATGTCTGTCTGTCTGTCCGTCCGTACCCCCCTTCCAAAATCGGTTCTATCCATCGGATCTTAAAAATTCTTTTTTTGTTAGAAAGCTATGACCTCAGATACCCAACTTTCATACTTTTTGTCCGTCGTCTGTACGTCCGGACGGACATAAATCTACTATCTGTCGGCGAATTTCCCATTGAATTAGCATTGAAATTCAATTTTGAGTCATTTAAATCACTGTAGGTATTGAAATGCGGTTGATGATGTCCATCTGTCTTTCCGTCTGTCTGTCCGTCGTTCTGTCCGTCGTACCCTCTTCCAAAATCGGTTCTATCCCTCGGATCTTAAAAATTCTTTTTTTGTTAGAAAGCTATGACCTCAGATACCCAACTTTCATACTTTTTGTCCGTCTGTCTGTACGTCCGGACGAATATAAATCTACTATTTTTCGGCGAATTTCCCATTGAATTAGCATTGAAATTCAATTTTGAGTCATTTAAATCACTGTTGCCAAATCAATAATGGCATGAGAAACTTTATTTATTTAAACATATTTGAAGCAAAATAATATTTTAATGAATCAGTTTGAAATGACGTCATAAAGTGTAGCACAATTCGATTCTTTGATTATTCATTAATTATCTACCAAGAAAGCGGCAAGGCATACTTTTGTGCATGCAATTATGCTTATTTTTAAAATTTACTTTCTTATTTTTAATGCAGTTCGGAGTAGTTTCATTACTTTTGTTATTAATAAATATTTAATTATTCTTCGAACTACAAATAAATCACGAGCAGATGATAAATAATATTTAATTAATTTGCGAAAGAATATTAAGGAAAATAGTTGATTTTGGCTTTTAGAAGTTTAAATTATAGCTGGGTGCTGTGTTTCGATTTTTTTTTCTAATGTGTATAAATCTAGTGTAGAAACGGCTGTTGATGATATTTACTTTAGGAACCTAGTTTTTTTTCCCGATTAGAACTTCAGTAAGTATTTAAGTAACAGGAAAGTAGGCTATTTTAGTTCTTTATGAACTTCTTGTTTTTAACAATCTTTGTTTAGTAACAGCTCCAGCGGTCTTGTTTTCATTTTTTGTCTGGAATTCTTTTTGTTTTGGTATTCGAAAATCAATTTCTAAGGATATTTTATTTCGTAAAATTTTAAAATTACAACTTCTTGCTGTGTTGTTGGTTGCTCAAATCATTTTTTAAAGACATTTGTTTGCATAGAAAGAACAGTTTATTTTCATCCATGACGGTCATTTTGAGAGTGAAACCGAAACAATCAATGAAATTGCATAACACGGAAAAATTAAAACAAGAGTGTAATATCATCTGAAACATTCTAGTAGAAAAATGAAAATATTATAAGTGATTGCCTCTCAAATTTTCTTTAGCTCATGTGGCACTCTGATATTCCCTTTGTTCTTTGATATTCCTTGATTCTCTCGTAAAAAGAAAACTGGAACCCTAATATTTTTTTCCTGCATTGACAAATATGTATTTCTAAAAAACTGTGGATATAATAAGATCAAATACATTTTGTTTTTAATGCAAAAAATTTCAAAATCCAAAAGCTTAAGATAATTTTTTCTATTACAAATAAATCTTTATTATACATTTAGTTTTCATGCTACAATTGTTGAATGAACACAATTTTTATAAAAATATCCGAACAGTCTTGCAATTGTAGAAAGAATAAGGTATCGAAAAAAAGCCTCAGAATCAATTTTATATTTTTAAGAAGACAACTTCTGAATTAAATATCGTGTTTCGTTCTTTATTCGCCTGCAATAAACTTTACCTAAATATTCTATGATTTGTATCTTATAGTTGATATTCAAAATACTTGTCTGGGTACAGTGTCCCCTTGGGTGTTTAACATTTTTATATATTTTCAAAAACTATTTTAATATTTTAATGAGTCTTTTTGTTCTGTTTGCGAAACTCGTATATTCATAGTGCCCCAAATCATGATTCTTCTATTAAAGGAAATGTCGCTGATATTTTTGCTACCTAAATATTTGCATTAATTAACACTATTTTCGTTAATTTTGTCTCTGGTTTAGTAGGACAAATTCCGTTCATTTACAAGGGACTGGAGAGCCCAGTCGGTTAAAACGCTAATATTGCATGCGACAGCTCCCAGGTTCGTGTCCGGGCATTGCAGAAATAACTCCCATCATATAAACCTGTGCAGCAATAAAATGTCCGAAGAATAATACCCCGTGTAAAGAAAATGCTCATTAAATATGATCCAAAGTCTTGACTCCGCTCAAGATATCGCCCTTTAAAAAAAAGTTAGGTGCCTACTCAGGTGTCGTCTCGTCACTTGACTGTGGTTCTAAATTATGACTCCCGCCGCCAGACCTCGTGCACCTGCATAGTTCGACGATAACTCAACCTAAGCTAACCTTTAATTTACACCAAATTAGTTTCAGTTTTTCTCTGTTCCGTAGAAAAAATAGTCTCTCCCGGGAAACACGGAGCGTCATTTTTAGTATATTTATTAAAAGAATTAGTGCTAAAGGTATAATTTCTGCAAAGGATGACCGGGGTTCAAACCCAGGCTTTCTGACGACTGAGGTCGGTTAGGCCTAGCATGCGAAAGGTCCCAGGTTCGGGTCCGGGCATCGCCAAAATAACTGCCGACCTATAAAAGGCCCGTGCAGTCCGAAATGTCTGACGAATGATACCCCGTGTAGAGGGAGTGCACGTTAAATATCCTTCTAAGCCCTAACGCTGCGTACGATGTCGCCCTTAACGGTTGCGTTGGGTTCCTACTCAGGTGTCGGCTTGTCACTTGAATGTGGTTCTAAAATACGACGCCCGTCGCCAATAGCCCTCGTGTAGCTCTAGTGCGACGATAATTCAAACTAAACTAAACTAAACTGACGACTGAGAGTGTCGTACTGACTCAGAAAGGACTGTTGGAGAGAAGAACGCAAGCGGGACAAATAATCATCGTGGAAATGATGACTGAGCATGCGCGGTGAAAGAGTCCCTTAAAAACCACAAACGATTCTTGAATTTAACGGAAAAATAATGTCTGGAATGCGCATGTTCCACATCAGGAGTGGTAACAGTTTAAGTAATATTGTTTTCATTTTTGGTCCTTCTGGAATAATATTTGTTTTGAACAATAATATACTTAACCTTATAAACCTTACTGAAACCAATGTTGTGTTAATAATTTTTGCTTTCAGTCCAACTAAAGTTTTTCTCTGTTCGTGAATAACGTTATATTGCTGTCCAACAATTTCGATAAACGGCCCGTGCAGCCAAAAATGTCCGACGAATAATACCCCGTGTAGAGAGAGTGCACGTTAAATATCCTCCAAAGTCCCTACGCTGCGTACGATGTCGCCCTTAACGATAGCGTTGGGTGCCTACTCAGGTATCGACTCGTCACTTGACTGTGGTTCTAAAAAACAACGCCCGTCACTAATAGTCCTCGTGTAGCTCTAGTGCGACGATAATTCAAACTAAACCAACGATTTCGTTAAATTTCTCCACATAAGACAGAATATCATCGGAACCGAAGTTTTTTTTTTTACAATACTATGTAATCGTGAATTAAATGATGAACCATAAGTTAATAATAGCAGAATAAAACAATTGGGCGTATGAGCTATGCACTTCGTCGGATCGAAGTCTCGATCGATTCGGGACATGAACTACCGAGTAATGGAGTAGTGCTCGTAATTGGTCCGAAAGTCCTCTATTCCATACAAATCAAACTCTGGGTGACAGCATCGGACCCTAGTTGCTCTGCTCTAAAATAATGACACTATGTGTGGTGTGTGTTTGTGTCTACTGACGAGGTTATAAGGTCTTGCCAGCCCAACTGAATATAAAAGTCTACAACCACACCAACCAACAAAACAAGTTGACGTAAGACTCAAAAATTATATAAATAAAACAAAAAACTCTCGAACTGTGGGAGTGAAATCGAAACAACCGATGAAATCACTGAAAATGCAAAAAATAAAACAAGAGAGTTAAATCATCTGAAACAATCTCATAGATAAAAAAAAACTAAACTAAACTCCTCGGCGCAACAGCTCGTTAGTGGACCAAGGCCTGCCGTGCCCATTTCAGCTTACTTGACCAAGGGATCTGGGGTGCTAAGCATATGTCCCGGTGATCAACCTAAAGCGGAACCCGCAGTGTTTAGTTCCTAAGCATGCTTGGTCCTCACTTTATCAACCAATTTAATGAGTGAAAGGATGTGTTTACCTTGCCCAATCCGGGACTCGACCCCCGGACTTGTGGCATTGTTCATCGGAAGCATTCAATTGCATTGTTGAAAGCATTGTTCATCAAAGCGAAGCATTGCCCCTACGCTACTGGGGTTGACCTCATGGATCGAAACGGAAATTATTTGTGAAAATTGATGAACAATTTAGCCTAAAAAGAAGAGTTTTTGTGACAGTGTATAGTTACTTATAACTCAGAAAATGCTGCATAAAAATATAAGGAAAAGAAGTAATGTCTTTAATATGAACCAAAATTTTGAAAAACAATTTGGTTGGGCTATTGAATTTGTTTTTTAAGTTGCTGTTATTATTAATATGTAGATGGCTCTATGACTTTTTATTAATAAACTCAAAACGTCGATGATCTATTTTGATCGATTCAAAATTTTAAATAGATTTCCTAAACTCTCTCCAAATATAACGATATATTTTATCAAGCTATATCAAAAGTTTTCCGCCAAAGCAAACATTGTCTGCGCAAATAGTTCTGTTTTATCCTATTTGTCAAACGAATATTTACATTCAATCTATAGAGACATGTTTTAGAGTTCTGTGTGTCTTGAAATTTATTTACTAAAAGCTTTAATAGGAAATGTTTTTCAGAGGAAAAGTTTCGTTGCAAATTGATTTTTTCAACATATGTACTGAATACACAATGTAGCATTTTATTTATGCAGCCAAAATATCCAAATAATAATACCCCGTGTAGAGGGAGTGCGCGTTAAATACGTTTCAATGTACCGACGTCGCGTACTTTGTTTCCCTTAAAAGTTGCGTTGGGTGCCTATTCGGATATCGGCTCGTCTTTGGACTGTGGTTCAAATTTATGACGCTCGTCGCCAAAAGCCCTTTTGTAGCTCTAGTGCAACGATATTCAATTCCAGCTTAAACTTAATTCATCATTTAACTGTGATAGACACTATCAAATTTGTTTTGTTTAGTTTAGTTTGAATTATCGTCGCACTAGAGCTACACGAGGGCTATTGGCGACGGGCGTCGTATTTTAGAACCACAGTCAAGTGACGAGCCGACACCTGAGTAGGCACCCAACGCAACCATTAAGGGCGACATCGTACGCAGCGTTAGGACTTTGAAGTATATTTAACGTGCACCTCCACACGGGGTATTATTCGTCGGACATTTTGGCTGCATGGACCGTTTATAGGTTCGCAGTTATTTTAGCGATGCCCGGACCCGAACCTGGCCACATGCTAGGTGAATGCCTAACCGACTGGGCTCCCCAGCCCTATAGACATCAACACCTTTTTCCCTATAGTAATGTTTTCTTAACAAAACTCACTTGATTTCTTCCAAAAGAAGACAGTAAGAAGTCAGAGATCACATTCATTGCAGAATATGAAGAAAAAAATACCTTTCAAATATCTTCACTTTTGCCCATATAACTCATCATTTAATTCTCACTAACAGATTTATTCTGGGGCCCGGATGGCCGAGTGGTTTGACCATTACGCTAGCAGTCTGCGCAATGTACCGGGTGCGGCTTCGATTCCCGCCTTCACCCTGGGTGTATATTCCTTTCTCTGTGACAGTAAAAATCCTTTCTGTGTCTGTCTTACTTGACGAAGGATTCATAAGTGGGTCTCTGATCAAGCACACACACGGAATATATATGTAATAGTAGTAGTAGATTTATTCTTATAGACACAGATAAAAGCAACCTACTTCAACAGCTACTAAAATCCTTTTCTTCTCTAAACCATCCTTCCCTAAATATTAATAGAATTCAGATTCTCAGAAGCTGTGTTGCAAGCTTCTCAGCGGGTTGCTTCATTACCCTTCCAAGAAACGTCCAAAGCGACTCTTCAAAGGGTGATTATGGGAAAATAAATGGGTGTTAATTAATCGATTGGTACTAGAGTAAGAATACTGTAATTAATCAGATCGCTAACCGCAAGTCCCTGAATGGAAAATTGAAATGAATCATGACACTTTTGTTCTTACTTCCGCTCATTGATTGATGAACATGACTTTGGGGCTTAGAGTCATAGCGGGGTAACTCTAGATAATGATTTTTATTTTTCAGCACTTTTGTTGGGTGAGATGGTTGTACAGGCTTAAGTCCTTAGACGTTGGTTCTACTTAAGTAGAAAGACTCGTGACTACCTTTTGGATATGACACCCCGCGTTTACCTAATGTATTATTCTGGTGAACACACGAGAAGAATGACGTACTGCATTACGCAAGATAGTTGAGTTTGATTTTCAACGATTTATTTATAAAAATAATCCAAGTGGAGATATCCTTTTTATTTGTTATAGTTTGCCCAAATAAGAACAACTTAAATAACCCGTGGTTTTTTGGAAACTCTATTCCTGATTTCATAATTAAAATCTAGTCACTGAAGCAAAGCTGGTTAGCCTACGCATGGGGGAATTATCTTAACCCAGAGAGCTATAAATTGGCACTAAAATGTCTTGAATTGTGAAAAGAATTGTGTTTGCCAACTAGCTCAAACTAAAGTTATCTCTTAATGGAATTCTATATTGGGTTACTCTAGTGTAGATCAGCTCGTTAAATCTGGGTCCTGGAAAATGTGAGTCATGAGGGGAATCCATTTTGAAAACTGTTATTGCACGCCAGTAATCAAAGCAATTGAAGAGGTATGGACCGACCCCGGTTTAGATCCAGGCACCTCTAGCGTACGAGCCCAATAGTGAACCGTCTGCTACAAAGTAATTATTCTTTCGCGAGGGCTAGTATTGGATATTTTTGTTGACCTACACAGTACTCCCCTTCCAGTGAGTCGGAGGAGGAACGATTAATGTGGGATGGTTATGCTGCCTGATGTGAGTCACAGGACTTTGCTGCCTGATGTGAGTCACAGGACTTTGCTGCCAGATGTGAGTCTCAGGATTTTGCTGCATGATGTGAATCTCAGGACTTTGCTGCATGATGTGAGTCACAGGACTTTGCTGCCTGATGTGAGTCACAGGACTTTGCTGCCTGCTTTGAGTCTCAGGACTTTGCTGCCTGCTTTGAGTCTCAGGACTTTGCTGCCTGCTTTGAGTCTCAGGACTTTGCTGCCTGCTTTGAGTCTCAGGACTTTGCTCGGGACTTTGCTGCCTGCTTTTTTGAGTCTCAGGACTTTGATTTGGTTGCGTTAAAGTTGCGAGATGTGCACCCTTAGATGGCATCACGTCCGGGTCACCACTGGAGAGGCTTGGACCGAGCCCCGTTTTGATCCAGGAACCTCTTGCGTGCGAGCCCAATACTGAACCGGGCCAAACGCGGTGTCATTGGCGCCGTAGACTCCCCGTGTACGCTAATGGTAATTGATGTACGTAAAAGCACGACGTGGTCACGTCTTCCAAAAATAGAATACCAAATCTAAACCTCGGAGGGGGGCAAAAAATGGAAAATAAGTATTGACATCGTAGAGATTTTTAGCTTTCCGTTCTTTTGTACCTCTTTCCACAATTCCGCTTTTAATATAATATATTTTTTGTTTAAAAGGCATTACTATATATAATATATATATTATATATATATATATATATATATTATATATATATATATATAATATATATATATATATATATATATATATATATATATATATATATATATATATATATATATATATATATATATTATATATATATATATATATATATATATATATATATATATATATATATTATATATATATATATATAATATATATATATATATATATATATATATATATATTATATATATATATATATATATATATATATATATTATATATATATATATATATATATATATATATATATATATATTATTCCGTCATCCGTTTTTTTTTAAGTAGTGAAATACATCATAATTTTCCATCAAAAACATGCTCTCTGATTTTTCCTATATCTATCCGTATTACAGAATATTCTATAAGCATTGAAAAGGAAATTAGGCCATTTTAGTTCTCTCAAAACTTGTTTTTTTCTAAGAAAATAATAATTTATTTCACGACTAAAAAACTGTGCGTAAGCCATTTTATATAAGACTTGCATTTGAATTTGGGTAAGTAAGGAGTAAACAAAGGCTTTTATATTGCGTTACCTTCTTTTCGAATTTTCAATGTCTAGACAAAGGCGAAAAGGCGATTACGTTGAATTGGAAAGAACTCAATGTTTGTTGAAATTCAAGACATACTATTTAAAGTCGTATTTCGAAACGCGTCATTTTTATCGCTTTTTAAAGTTTAAAAAAAAATTGTAGTTTGAAAATCACTTAATTGTGACTTTTTAAAATTAAATACATTATTTTTACAATGTAGCTTTTTTTACGAAAAATATAGTTTGTGGTTAAATATATATGTACGTGTCATATTCCAATAAAAGTAAAAAAAATATGTATCAGCAGAATTTGGTGTCAATTTTAAAAGTAAAAAATAAAATTAGGTTCTAGAGTTGAATCACATTTTACTGTATTTTTTTAGCACTACATCTTGTAATAATAATAGCATATTTAAGTACCTGAATTGTATACATATTAGATTGACCTTGACACTTTACTACTTGACTTGCACGTTAATGAAGGTGTGGTAAGGACTAGATAGTATTTCTTTAATCAGGTTTTTTTTCGCATAGAGAAGAAAGTAATTTATGGGGGCCAAACTCTATTATGCAGGGCTCAAAAATAAACACGTTTACTGGGGCCTTGGGGAGCCTAGTGGTTAAGATATCGGTCTCGGGATCGGAAGGTCCCGCGATCGAGGCTCGGCACCTCTGAAGACCCACCGAGTATATGCGGAGTACGTGCTCGTTAAATCTGTTGGGTACGAAAGTCCTGTGGTCGGTCATTGCGCAGTTTACCACGGGTACAGGTCCCTGGAGACTATTTCCCTGCCCTTCAGGGACATGTCTAAATTGCGGAGTTGGCGATAGATGGCAGCATCTGCCTTGTATGTGTGTGTACGTCGTGTCCGTCTTTCTTGACGAAGGTTTTTAAACGAGTCTTTGTGACTAAGCACACAAGCCAGAAAATATATGTCTACCAACCAACCAACCTAAACACGTTTACTGTTTGTCAGTCCCGTAATTTGAAAGCATTAGACGAAAGAATTTTCGCCAAATGCCTTTAAACAGGATATTTTTTGTGTGTGCTTCTATGCTTTTTTTTTTAAAAAGAGGGCTGCTTATTAGGCTGATCAAGTCTTTTGTGAAATCAACATATTCCTAAAAGCTGAGAGCATATTTCTTGTAGCACCATTTAGGCGGCTCTCGCTGCCAATTTGGAAGCTAAGGTATTACGTCGAATCCGAGCTCTCTGTGGATCTTTCTATACTAAGACTTTATATTCTAAATTACAGCTTGATTGTTTATTTTATACAATGATAAAACCTACCTAATAAAAACACTTAATATTTTTAGAAATGGGCAATTTTGTTTCTCGAGCAATTTACTAAATCTGACACACTTTTTTGTCCGTAACGTGATTTATTTTCATTATTCTTTGCCGCAAGGTTTAAATAGTTCCTCTTCCTCTCTTACTCCTCGTCTACTCTTATTCCTCTTCGGTTTCCTCTTCTACCCTTATCTTAATTCTATGATTACTTCAACTTAAATTTATAGATATTAATTGAAAAAGGTTATGAATACGAATAGGTATTAGGCTGAATAATAAACCAATACATGGGTATTGAACCACCTATTTATAAATCAGGCGTGACATTAACCCAACCAAATAAAAAGATAACTTCCCAACAAAATCCTATATACGCAACAAAAACTACAAATAATGTTATTAGTATTTTTTTTTTGTTTTAGAGAAAAAAAACTAAAGCAACTCAGAAACTTAGTACGCAAATAATGCCATGGCCTAGAGCATAGTCCCTTTACTATACATTTACTTTAATTAAATAACCTAACACTAGCTTGGGGCAAATATACTTTAATGTATTGGTTAAAAAATGGAGTTACGCCAGTATGACTTAAAAATGCAAGACTGTCCTTAACACATTATTAAGTCGCTTTGGAAGAAGAGCTTGTTATTTTTATTCAATGCAAAAATGCTTCCTTTTTCAAAGTTTATATTTGGGGCATTTAAAAGAAAGAAGAGTAATTGCTTCTTGGAGTTGAAAGTGCCTAAGAGTTACTTTGATGTATTTTTACAGTAGCCAAAATAATGAAAAGTGGCGTATTTTGAAACAACGTAGAAACTTTAAGGAAATCGATATTTCAAATGTTTTATGAGACCTAAGCTAATTTTTTAGATGGTCGATTAAAGTTAAAATGATGAATCAGCTAATATACGATTATTTTTAATGTATCAACTATAATAAAATTGTGTTTATTTAATTAAATGTATTTATGAATTTTTTTAATCTTTTAACTTAGGTAATGATACTCCTTGTTTTAAAGTATTTGCCAATAAGCTTAAAATATAACTTCAACAACATTCAAGTTTTTAGTTCCATTATAGTTTTATTGATTCTACATAAAAACTGTTTAAAAAATAATTGTAAAACAAATGAAGAATTTTAAGTGTCTGTAACTATAAAACCATTATCAAAAAATCAATTCTTGCAACTCATATTTTTAATCAAGCGTTTAAAAATAACGATGACAATATTCCATTTCGTAAATTGTTCTTTATCTTTATTAAAATTTTTAATTCTCACTTTTCCGTCAATCGGTTGGTTGGTAGACATATACCGGGTGGTTATAAAATAACGCTCGCTATTTGGAGAGGTCTGTAGCTTGAATGAATAATCCGAATGCAACAAACTTCGAGACAGTTACTAATCAAGAAGGAGGAAAAAGAATGGAATAATAAAAAAACACCCTCGTCTCTTGACCAGGGTTCTAAGCTCCTAAAGGAGGCTAGAAATAGGAAGCCGAAATCGATTACATTACATTAATGCAAGAAATGACCGCTTCTGGGTTTTGCCAATGCTTACAATATTGTGTTTGCTTTGGTAGCGGCATCTGTCGGTGATTATTGTAACTATTTCTTTTTTAATGTAATGAAATGGATTCCAGATGCCTATTTCTAGACTCCTTTAGGAGCTTTAACAAAGCCAATTACGCCTCGGAATTTAGAACCCTGGTCAAGAGACGAGGGTGTTTTTTTTATGATTCCATTCTTTTTCCCCCTTCTTGATTAGTAACTGTCTCGAAGTTTGTTGCATTCGGATTATTCATTCAAGCTACAGATCTCTCCGAATAGGGAGCGTTATTTTACAACCACCCTGTATTCAGGTTTGTGTGCTTGGTCTGAGACCCGCTTATAAGCCTTCGTCAAGTAAGACAGACACAACACACACACATAAGTGGATCCAGCTAATTTTTAGAGACAGAGGCCACCTAGAGGATCCCCAGAACTAGCTTGTCACCCCCTTCTGGTATTGATTTGGTATGGGAACTTGGAGGACTTTGTGACCACGACAGTTTAACGTGCACCAGTCACCATTAGCGTACACGGGGGTCTTCGGAAGGCAGCGGGATTTGAACTCGCAACCTTAGATATGCCAGTCCAAGACCTTACCGACCAGGCTATCCCGGCCCCCGTCAATCAGTGTTCTGTTTGGCTCTCCATTCTCAATTCACAAAAAGCTTGAAAAATAATTTATTTTTATTCCGAATTTTTGTTGCCACTCAAGACCTGAAATATGCCCATTGGAGTTTTAAAGACTTTATTTCTTGTAATATTTTAGGCACATTTTAGTTATCAGTCTATAGATAATGTACAAGTTCGCAGTTATTTTTGCTTTGAATATGCATATATATAAACTATATTCAAGATAATGTAATTGATTGATGATTTTAATTTTATGCAATAAAAAAGTATAAAAATATTTTGTACTTCGATTTTCAACTTTTTTAATGATAAAACGATTATAGTATTACTATTTTTTCGTAACATAAAAAGTTTATCAAAAAATTTTCTCAGTAACTGAATTAAATCACTTAAACTTCTAAACAATATCTGGATAAATATGGTACTGATTAGGTCATCCAGTTTGAGAACACCAGGCCGAACCCAATAATCGACCCAGTAATCGACTTTCTGTACCTAAGAGGAGCTGGGGATCCCACTCGGTAAAGCACTTACCTACCATGCGAAATGTCCCAGATTCGGACCCGAGCATTGCTAAAATAACTGCCGACCCATAAACACAAACAGTCTGTGCAACTAACAAAGTACGACTAGTAACACCCCGTGTAGAAGGAGTGTACGTTAAATATCCCCCAAAGTCTCAACGATGCATCATAGATTTCAATTCGGCCCCACTGTGAAATGCGTAAAATGTCTCTCGTAAAAGTTGCGTTGGGTGCCTTCTCAGATATCGGCTCGTCACTTGACTATGATTCTTACGACACCCGTTCCGATAACATCCCTAGTGTTGCTCTAGATCGACGATAATCAACTCAACAACCTGTACCTAAGAGACTCAATAATGTACAGCTCTCCAAAGAAACCATACAATTCTAACAGTACACAACTTCTAGTTTAATAGGCTATTAGTAAACACAGTGGTTCATGACTGTGTAGACTTGGAATGTAAATATCAAGAGGATATATCGATGTTCTAAGTTGACATTCAACACGCGTTTCACTGGTGGTTTCAAATGGGCATGATTCACGCCTTGAGTGGCAACAGTTCTAGGGGCATTATTTTCATTTTTTGTTTTTTGGAACTACATTTGTAGTGGCCCAATCGGTTAAGCCCATTTCACACCTGCACAACTACTTGCAATTCCGTTGCAACTAAATGCAACTGCAACTCGTAACTTGTGGTAACCTGGTTCTTCGGGTTTCCACAAAAAATTATTTATCTCACAATTTGGCAAGTTTTATCTTTTTGTAAAACTTTTTTCAAACCATAGACTCGCTCTTATCTCATTGAAAATTGTATGCTCTTGAGCGTGAAATTTCGTGTTCCTAAAGTAATTGTTTCGTTTGTATAATGAGTCATCGCCAGAGAGTGTTGCACGTGTTGAAGTCTTCTAAAAAGAATTATGGGCTAGAAAATGGATTCTTAGAAGAAAGCAATTAGTTGCTTGATAATTTGGTGAGGGAACTAGCATTCGAAGTAAGTATATTACGGATTTGTATTTTTATTTTATCATTAGATTGGTTACCTTTATATAAAAATTTAATCGCATTTTTTCCCATTAAACGTTTTAAGTATATTGCATGGATAATTATTTAAATTAAATCATTGTGTATTTTAGTATTGCATTTAACCCAAGCAATCACCATTTAATACGCAGATTTTTGAATTTTTGCAATCATGTAAAAGTTGCGTCTTAAAAGTAATATAAACAACCAGTGGCGAAGTCGTAGTTCGTCACATTGTAACAACAAATACTGAATTCTGATTGGCTAACGGTACATGCAACTTGAATTTTTTCGTGCTCGCATGAAAAAATCTCACGACTTGAGGCAACTTTTAAATTCATGGTGTCTATGGAGTTTGCAAGTAGTTGTGGACACAGGTGTGAAATGGCTTTAGGCATTCGCCTAGCATGCGGAAGGAACCAGGTTCGGGTCCGTGCAGCCAAAAATGTCCGACGAATAATACCCCGTGTGGCGGGAGTGCACGTTAAATATCATTCAAAGTCTAACGCTGCGTACGATGCTGCCCTTAACGGTTGCGTTGGGTGCCTACTCAGGTGTCGGCTCGTCATTGACTGTGGTTCTAAAATACGACGCCCGTCACCAATAGCCCTCGTGTAGCTCTAGTGCGACGATAATTCAAACTAAAACTAAAACTAAAATAACATTTGTAGTGAACAATACAGTATTTTCTTACCTTACTGAAACAATTGTTGTATAAAAACTTGAAACTGAACCGAATGTCGTGTACAAACTTTTCTTTCAGTGGAACAAAAGTTTTTATCTTTTTGTGAAACACGTTAAATTGTTCTCCCACAATTTCGCTTAATTTATCCGCAAAAGATAAACTATCATCTAAACCGTTAAAGTTTAGTGACAACATTAACGTTTTAGTAAAGCTTTGCATACTTGAAAAAAAATAGCAGGAATGTAAAAAAAAAACAAATGGCACGGAAAGAACTCTAAAATAGACAGAGCAGCCGACAAAAAACGCCCAATCACAGAGTGAAACCAAAACAACCAATCCAATTGCAAAAATGAAAACTGGAGAGTTACATCATCTGAAACAACCCCATTGCAAACTTTGTACAATGTCAAATGTTATGGAACAAGCTCTTGAAATTGTGAATGATGATGCCCTCACGAATTATAATTGGTACTACACCATATTAATCTACTCTAAAAATGAGCCGCGGTAGCTCAGTCGTGTGAAGCGTCGTGCTCGCATCGGAAGGGTTGTGGGTTCTGTCCTCGGCGGTGCTCGCAATTCTGATGGTTGCTGGGTCGGCGCTTGTATTCGGCTAAAGACCGCCGTGTTGCTAAAGGTGGCTGGGGCACGTTAAATATGTCGTGGTCACAAAGTCCTTCATGTTCCCATACCAAATTAATACCTCTGGGGGTACCAGATCAGGGGGTTATCGGCCTTTGATCTGGATCAAAATTCCGATATGTGAGTGAGAATGGATGTGTGAAAAGGACCTTCCTGTAAAACGGAAGTGTCATGCTGACGAGCAAAAGTTGGACTCCCTCCCTTGTGGCGCTCAATAAAAACGGAAGCCGCCCCACTTTGCCTTAAAATCAGTTAGTTCTCTACTCCGGGCTCGGTTACCGAGTGGCATTAGAAACAACAACAACTCTAAAAATTAAATTATAAGCGGCCATACACCTATGTAGTAGAATGGAGTGAACAAAGTTTTTAACACCCTAATTATACAAACTCTCATCCCCTTTCATAATTCCTCCTAAGGGTATACTTAAATAATGATTAGCAAAGGTATCTCTAATTTGGTATTTAAGAACCGTATCCTACTGCTTACTCCAGAGAATTACACGTACATGTTCAAATTTTTTTTTAAACTAAAGACGTTTGTTAAGGGCGAACGAGCCCGATCGACCGCGGGTCCCCAAACCAAAGTACCTCTGTGTTAATCCAATAGGGAAAATTATTTTCTAAGCCACATTTCTCTGGCTGTATTGAATATTTTTACAAACTGTTTTGTTTTCATATGATAAATGTAGCTGACTTACAGGTCCCTATAATCCCACTTTTTTAAAATTGGCTTCAATATTTGGTATTAAATTATTTATTAAAATTAAAAAAAAAATTATATATTCGAACCAATTTCAAAAAGTGGGATTATAGAGACCTATAAGCCAGCTGCAATTATCAAAAAACCAAACATATTTGTAAAAATATATAATGCAGCCGAAGAAATGTGGCTTAGAAAATAATTTTTCCTATTGGATTAACACAGAGGCACTTTGGTGTGGAGACCCGCGGTCGATCCAGCTCATTCGTCCTTAACACGTTTTATTAAATAAAGACTGGAGATATAGCAGCTCCAACGCGTCTCATCATGCATTAATACTTAAGGGAACTTACAATGCTTAAAGTGCGTGGCTCATAAAACTAAGTAAATGTTTAATATTCATTATTTTGTAACATCAATTAATCGTTATATGTATATGCCAGATCGTTATATGCAATGCCAGATTTGGGCTGTTAGAGCGGTCTCTTATGGCTTCAACTTTTTTAGCTTCCACACTACGTTTATAACGTAAAAAGTGGAAGGTTTTATAATCGTTCAGTCCGTTTGTCTGTCTGTCCGTCCGTCCGTCACCCACTTTCACAGAAAGAACCACAAGTCCCACAGACAAGTGGAATACGTCATTTTGAAGCAAAAAATCAGATAAGCTACATTCCAAATTTCATTAAAAAATTTTAATTAGAAGTTTATTTAAAATTTAAATAACTAAATTTTTTTAATCTACATTGAAATAACATGCAAATTCCATTTTTATTCATATTTTCAATGTTGCCATCCACAAGTCCCACAAACAAGTGGATACGTCATTTTGAAGCAAAAATTCATATTAGGCTACATTCCAAATTTCATTAAAAAATTTAAATTAGAAGTTTATTTAAAATTTAAATAACTTAAAATTTAATCTACATTGAAATAACATGCAAATTCCATTTTATTCAATATTTTCACTGTTGCCATTTCGTTAAACGTACGAGAAATTTTATTTAAAAAAAATACAAACATTTGAAAGAATATTTATTTATGTGATATGATTGAGTTTGGATTGTTGTAATATCACAATAGAGTTCTTCTGATGGTTCATTATATATGTCTGAAGAAAGATGCAAAGAGAATTCTAACTTGGCATAAAAATATGCAAAGTTTCGCTTTTATTTTTAAAGCATCATTTGTACTAATTATATATTTTTCGAACTGTAATTTAATTAAATCTAATTATTAAATCTGAGAAAGAAGATTAATGAAAATAGTTAATTTTGGCGTTTAAAAGTTTGAATTACAAATAGCTAAAGGCCCTGTTTGTTATTAGAATTAAATCACCATTGCCATTCGCAACAATCGCCCGAGAAACTTAATTCTTTTAGACAATAAATTAAAATAAATTTATTTTGCGACATCGATCAGTTTAAAATGACGTCAAATATATTTCACTACGAAATTCTTTGTATGTTGATATGAAATATTTTCATTCTATTTAAAAGCGAGGAATAGTACATATTTATTCTTTGAAATACAAATTAATTTTTGCAAACGATAAGTAATAATTATTGAATTTTCGAAATAAAATAAATAAAACTAGCCAAATTTAGCGTGTAAATGTTTAATATAGAATTAATGCAGTGTTTGGCGCCTTTTTACCTGTTTAACACAACTTTTGTGTGGAAGCGGGTTAAGTGACAGATTCTGTTACAAACCTACTTAATTTTTCGTTTTTAGATTGTAATTAAAAAAAATTAGTTAATCACTTTGGAGTTTTAATTGGTGGATTTAAAATAGTTTTAATCTTATTGGCGCGTTTCTACTGAACACTCCATTCTTTGACGTTTTAATTGGTTCATTTAAATTAGTTTTAAACTTAACTTGGCATGTCACTACGATAAACCCAGCCTACAAATATCAAGGGAGCGAGAAATAGATTACGAAAACTCGCCCCGTAAATTTCACAAAGATTTACACGTACATGTTTATATATTTAAAAAAAAAACTAAAGACATTTGTTAAGGACGAACGAACCGGATCGACCACGGGTCTCCAAATTAAAAATTAATTCTTCGTTCACGTAAATTTTACGGGAACGAGAAGGAAGGGGTTAACATATTCCTCAAGATAGCGTATGATCACTTATCATTATCTTCTATGCATAATTTAATAATTTCTTAGAACTTTTTGTTGAAAAACATCAATGTAGCTCAATAGTAAGTAAATTTTAAATAACTAAGTAATTTTTTTAACGACCTTCAGACATTTATTATTTCCTCAGAAACCTCTAAAAGTTATGGCAATCGATTAAGAACAATTGCAATTTTTTTTTTACAAATCCCACATCGACAAAGCTATTGAAGTTCATTATCTATCTGCTACGGCTTGACAAAAATGTAACCAACAACCTAAATGCGGAAGATCGAGTGCTTAAGGCTGATTGGTTTCCTGATTCAGTTTTCGAAAGCGGATTCCGAATTCGGAGAATGATTTGAATACGAAAAGTTCAGCACGTTCGTATATTTTCCGTTCAAAGTAACACTGGTGATCGGGTCATGTACGAACACATTTGAATGTAGAACGTTAGATGTACGAACACATTTGAATACCACTGTATATGTCACAGGGTTGGATTTTTCCCGTCCAAAACTAATATTTCCCATCCCAGCGGGAAAAACTGGTAAATACCTCTTTCTTTCAGTAAAAAAATGGGAAATACCATTTTTTCTGGGATATACCTTGGGAACCTTGGATATACCTGGGAAATTACTTTTAATTCAAAAGTTTTATAAAAGTAAAATAAGTTTTTCTTTTGTTTACATCGTAATTTTTGTATTCTGGCTGTGACTGCAATTATGTCATTGTCTGGGTTGGGGAACCCTTCTTAAGTTCATGCTTTTTGTTCCCATCCTCACTATAGCCGTTAAAGTTTGCCAAGGCCTAGTAAAGTCGTTTGATATTATTTATAAATATAGTATACATAACTCGATATTTACCATACACAATATTTTAATGAATATTTACCACAGACAATATTCTAATAATAATTTATGTTTATGCAAACGGGAACCCTTAAATAATAATATACAATACTAATAAATAATAATATAGAGTACATGATTATTATGTTACCATAGATGTAAAATAACTAAAGAAGGTTTGCCTATTTTTATAAAAACATTAAGGCCATGATAAATATTTTTATTACAATACAAAATTAAAATTATTTTAATTAGTCCCATTAAATAACATTTAGTAATTGTTGTTTTAATAATTGAGTTTTTCCCAGGTGGGAAAAACAGAATTGTTCCCAGGACGGGAAATATCGGTTTGTACCATGGTGGTGGTAAAAACCATGCCAACCCTGATATGTCATGGTGTTTGAAGTCAAGGGTAGTATCTTAAAAAATTAAATTAAATATTTTAAAAAAATCTTTATATTACACTAATTAAGGAAAATTTTACTTGTGATATTCATTATATGAGACTTATAACTAAAATTTCGGCACATTTTATTTGATTTAAAAAAGTTTAACTACCTCATGTGTGTGCCAAATCTAACCTCATTATTAGTCTTTAACCAATAATAGTCGACTAAAAATTCATGTTTAACCTATTATGAAAAAATGGTAGTTACAAGTTAGTCACACCTCCCAAAAGATCTGTAGCCGCAAGACATTGATAGGAAAGTAATTACAATAATTCTCGCCGAAGAACGTTTATCACATTGCATAATCACTCCTAGTAATTATGTCGCTAATGAATGTGTGACTGAAACTTTTGACTGCGTCGGTGAAATGTTGACTATAGTTCTCTTTTGGTAGAAGCGATCAAAGGTTTACAAAATTAATGGGTGTCTTTGAAACATAACATATGAAGTAGACGTGAGTTTATATAAGTTTTGAATGAGGCTGAGAAATTGAAATATATTACCATAATTCGATTTTAAACAATTGTTTTAATTATTGGCGTGATTTGATTAGTTTGTGTGTGAACTATTAGTTACTTTTTATTAAATTTTAGAGAATGTATGGATTTTATTAAATGTTTACATAAAGTTCAGTTTGGAATGTTACGTTCATTTGCAAACGACATCGAGATTACTAACGCCAGTGACGAATCGATATCACATACAAGTCACTGAAGATCGATGTGATGTCACATTCAAGTCACTTTTGTCACATAGAAGTTGAATGTCCGCTTTTGTTACGTATCTTCTACGTAACATGGATATCGATGATATCGCGAGTATGGGACGAAAATCGATATCACATACAAGTCACTGAAGATCGATGTGATGTCACATTCAAAGTCACTTTTTGTCACATAGAAGTTGAATGTCCGCTTTTGTTATACGTATCTTCTACGTAACATGGATATCGATGATATCGCAGCAATGTCGCATTTTGACTGGGATTTAGATGACATCACTGCGATATCACATATAAGTCACAATATGATGTCACTGCAAGATCGAATAGTGACATCCCTTTGATATCGCATACCAGTCACATTGTGACGGTGACTTACGCGATATCACTGTGATGTCACATACTTGTCACATTGCGACTGTGACCTAGAGTGACAAAAAATTGCGTTGCAGTGACGTAACTGTGACAAACCTGGCTGTTAGGGAAGGAGTCCATCCCCAGAGGATACCTTCGGGAGCTCTGTCCTCATTTTAGCCTTCCTACAAACTTATCAAGATGGACAAAACAAATTTCTGTCAATAAATAGGGCTGTGTATATGGGATTGGTGCACGTTTAATCTGCCGTGGTCTAAATTTTGTCGCCTCGTACGATATGTACATATGTTTGTGTTGGGTACTAGCTCATATGTTGTCGGCCTGATCACTTTGCCGTGGTTCAAAACTCCAGTCGTCAGTCCCGTAGCCAATAGTACTTGTGTAGCTCTAGTACGATCTTAATTATCCAAATAATGTCAAATCAGTCAACTACACGAATGATTTTTTCGACTGTTATACCGTAGATTAACTAAGCAAAAAGGAAATAACCGTAATATTTTTTTATTCTCTCCAATATTTCGATTTTCAAAATAATATTTTTTAAACAATAATTTTGAAAGAAATATTTAAAAAATAATTTTCAAAGTAATATTTTTAAAAATATATACATATGAAAATATTGCTTCTAAACGAAAATTTCGAATTATTATTTGAAAGTTACTTTAATGATTTGGGATTTTGTAGCTGTAGTGATTATCTAATTATATAAATTATCACACATTTTTGCATATTTAAATGAAAATATTTTGCCAAAGTGTGGTTTCAATATCTACTCTTGTATAAGTAAACGATATATAGCTAATTCTTTGAATGTTCACATGTAAAAATAAAAAGAAATGAATCGCTGTCTCTAAGGTATAAAATAAGGGCCTATTTTGCATTAAAATAAAACGTGGGCTGTGTTTTAAAATAAATGGGCTCCCGTTTGAATATAAATAGAATATACGTGGGAGTAGTTTTCGGCTTAGTCTGATCAAACTAGTGTCAAAAATACTACGTGACATAACTGTGGGTGATACGAAAAGAAAGCAAGAGGAGTTTTTATCATAAATTCTACAATTTAAGTTCAAATATATTTGAATTATTTAAAAAAATTATACGTAATTTTATATCACCGTTGTTTAACAAATTTCTTGAGTTTTATTTCACCTACTTTTAAAACCACAATAAATTAGTTAATCATTCAATTTGGAAAAGATTTATAGCAACAAAATAATTTGTTTCTTCCCTTCCCTACCCTTTCCCTTTTCTCACCCATGTAATCTCCTCCCCCCCCCCCTCGCCCTATTTTGCTATAAGCTGTTTAAAATATGGCCTCCTGTTTGACATAAATATGGTTACTGGAGTAGTCGCTTGTGTGATCAACTAGTGTAAAAATTATGTGGATACGTGGTGATACCAAAATGCAAGATTTTGTTTCATAAATTCACAATAAGTCAAATATTTGAAATTAAAAACTATAATTAATCAGTGTTAACAAATTTCACGTTCACACACCTTGACACTAAATTGTTAACATTCATGTGAAAGAAACAACAAATCATGTCATTCCACCC
Source organism: Oedothorax gibbosus (assembly GCA_019343175.1). NCBI lineage: Eukaryota > Metazoa > Arthropoda > Arachnida > Araneae > Linyphiidae > Oedothorax > Oedothorax gibbosus. The sequence continues at coordinate 255,181 of JAFNEN010000635.1, read as the reverse complement.
CCTCACCAATTTTCTAACCACCCCTATTTTTACTATTAACCGCGTCCATCAACTATTTTTTTTGTTTTCAGTTTGAGGAATTGTGTTGTGCTATTCTGAAGGAAGTAAGTTTCTTGTGTTTCCAATGGAACTAGAAAATTTAAATACAGAAAAATATGTGTTAATAGTTATCGTTGCTTTTTTAAAGAATCTTCTCACATACATAAAATATATTGGAATAGTTGTTAGAGTTTTCGAAAAGCGTAACGAAAGCAAACTTATAATAATTTCATTTAAAGAGTGTTTTTATGAACAAGTGGTATGAAACATAACATAATGGAAGAGTTCAGGGGAGGAACCCTTGATTGACTAGGAATCGTCCCGTATCCAGGTCTGCTTAGCGGACATTGGCGACAGGAAACCGGTTGCTCTTTTGGTTCTCTTCTCGCATTGTAAACGTGGGACTCGTGTATCGTGTAAATCAGGGTAGCCACGAGAGAAAAAACCAAGTGAAAAACCTGCTTATTTACATCAGTTTAGGCGATGACAGGCTATCGTCACCAAAGACGCCTGATACGAACATATTTCCTGTCGATGAAAGTTTTTTTTTCTCTTGTACTCTTCAGTTTATAGTATTACGCACATAGGTGTGAACTGAAACAATTTTAAAGACTTTTTTAATAAATTAAAAAAAAAAATTCGCTCTCGAAGACTATGGTCTCCCCTTAATCATACCTACAAGCTATATTATCCGCAATTTTATTTAAAAAAATTATGTGTGGAGAAAATTTATTATTTCTAAAGTTTTATTTATCATTTTAATTATAGCCATAATGCTTACTAGGCACTGAATGTTATTCGTAGACATGATTACTAAAGTATTCCCAATTGAGTACTGAAACCACAAATTGGGGTGTGAACCACAAACGTGTTTTGAATAACATTCATATTGCACGGCATTAAATAATTTGTGAAGGCTTTCGTGGTGAACTAAAATATTGGAAATTTAAATAGGCTGGTGTTAAAATCCGTAACTTGTGTTTTAGCATATATTTGCCTTCATTGCATATGGTAATAACATATGCATACAACATTGTGTATGCAGTGCTGTATATTTTTAAATAGGGGAGACCGGGGCTAGTTTTCCATTAATTTTTTTTTATCTTTTGTTTCTAGGCAAAGATAAAACTGCAAGTTAAATGAAAGTACGCTTAATTTATGTTTGAATGTAAGCATAAACATTTATTCAAAGTTGAAAAAAATGTCAAAAACAGATCAAACGAAATTATTACAACATCAACAGTTGGCGCCCCCCGGAGGCTCATTTCCAATATAAGGCCAGGTGGAAAACTTACCCTATATGAAAACTAGCCTCGTTCTTACCTACTTTTAGAGAAGGTGGATAATAGACGGATACTTAAGAGTCGCATATAAAATTAGTTATGAAATTTATTTCATAGTCGTCAACTTTCACATTGGACGGCAATGCATAATTTGTCGAGGCATTTGTGGTGAACTAAAAATGTGAACATTTAGTTAGGCTGTTGTTGAACTGTAACTTGTGTGTTTTAGTATATGAATAGCTCAAGTGCAAAACAAGTGAAATCACTTTTTGGAAAAAATTGAGTTGGTTAGCTTTTCATACAGGTATTGTAGGAATTGATCCAACAAACATTTTGATTTGCACAAAAAAAGTAACTTTTGACAAAAAGTGAAAACTTTATTGTGCAAATCAAAATGTTGGTGGATCACTTCCTACAATACCTGTATGAAAAGCTAACCAACTCAATTTTTTCCAAAAAGTGATTTCACTTGTTTTGCACTTGAGCTCTTCATGTATTTTCCATCATTGCGTATGTTAATAAAATATGTATACAACAATGTGTATGCAGTTTTATACATTTATAAATATTTGAAGACAAGGGAAAAATAGATGGATACTTTGGAGTCGCAATATAAAATTTGTTTGTTCATAGTCGTATTAGGTAGGTTTAGGTAGGTACATATATATTCCGGCTTGTGTGCTTGATCAGTGACCCGCTTATAAGCCTTCGTCAAGTAAGACAGACACAGAAAGAATTTTTACTGTCACAGAGAAAGGAAGTACACCCAGGGCGAAGGCGGGAATCGAACCCGCACCCGTTACAGCGCGCAGACTGTTAGCGTAATGGTCTGCGATGCAAACCACTCGGCCATCCGGGCCCCCATAGTCGTATTAGAATGATGAATTGATAAAATGGGTAGAATGACACATGTAAACGATTGTTTTATTTGTGGCTAATTGAAATTAATGCCTAGCATTCATGGGCTGCAATTTCTAATGCTAATCATAAAAAAAAAGACTTAAAAAAACAAAATTGCTTTTAAAATGCAACTGATTTTTGATTGAATTAAAGAAGAGTGTGATATCATTGGAGTTATGATATCAAAGTACACTGTTAAAAATTGGTCTAGGCTGATATGGTTTTCACCATGATATTGGTTCCTAGTAGCTGCAACGGCTGAATGGTGAAATGTTTTACCTTTTTTCCGGTGTTTGGTTGAACCATTTTTCTGGATTTGAAATAAAAACCTGAGTAATGGTTCAACCAAATACCAAAAATAATGGTGGAACGTTTCACCATTCAGCCGTTGCAGCTACTAGGAACCAATATCATGGTGAAACCAAGCACAAAATTTTTAACAGTGTAGGGTCGGGTGGGGTAATATAAGTCACGGGATAAAATGAGTCAGTTTTGAAACAAATTTCCTTAAAAACAAGCAAGATAATACTTTCTTCTTCTGATGCCAGTTTTATATTTTATTGATACTGTTCATTATTTTGTATGCGAAACCAACTGTTAATTCTACTGTGCAGTTACAGTTTTTTGCCACCATATGTTTTCATTTGTGAAACTTTAATTTCTGGCTGTAGAAAACTTTCGTTTTAAGAAAAGTTAGAAGTACGTGTATATTAATGTTTTTATCTTATTGTGTACAGATTCAATAATCAATAATCTTCTTTCAGTATACAATAATATTTTTTGAAATATCATCTTACGTGAAAACATATTGCATTGAATTTATATTCTAGAATATATTTTGAAACAAACAGCAACAACCTTAAGAAAAATCATGTATTTTTCATAAATTCATAATTATTTGAATTAAAAAAACATATTTATAAAATTAAATTTTGAAAAATACTTTCCTTCTGTTAAATGAGGCTAAAATACATTGAAATATGGTAATTTTAGGAAGAAAAAGAATATTTACATTTTCTATAAATTTAATCATCAATAAAAATATTGTTATCAAACATAATATATGAACAATAAATAGAGAAAATGGGCTTTAACTTTTTTTAAACAAAAATTATTTTTCATCGAAATGCTTAGCCATATTGTTGAAAATCCAAACAAAATTTAATAGAATATTTTTTCCTGATTTTTTTTATTGTAGTTCTGTAATTTTATGGGAGAATTGTTTTTAGCTGTTGTTTAAAAAAAGATGTTGTTTGTTTGTTATTAAAAATATGAAAGAAATTTCTTATTGACTATTAAAGAAGAGTTTTGTGCTTATGGAATTTAATTTGGGTACTTTTTCAGTTTTAACTTGAATATACGAAAAAGGCAGGCAATGAGTAGGTAAGAAATACAAAAAAAAATTATAAAGAATGTGAAAAAAGATAGACAAAAATGGAAGATGCTGAGGAACAGCACAATATGTAACAAAACATCTGTAGTTTTTGCAGAAAAAACCGTGTGCTGGTTTGCTAGAAAAATATCGTAAAATTTACAGCTGCAATCTGTTTATTTTTAACGAGTAATTTAGTATTTTAACGTAAAATATGTTTTTAACAAGAAACTTATAGAAAATAAACGCAACTTTACCTTCCCCATTCACCCCGGGGCCCGGATGGCCGGGTGGTTTGGACCATTAAGCTAGCAGTCTGCGAGCTGTAACGGGTGCAGGTTCGATTCCCGCCTTCGCCCTAGGTGTACTTCCTTTCTCTGTGAAAGTAAAAATTCTTTCTGTGTCTGTCTTACTTGACGAAGGCTTATATAAGCGGGAATCTGATCAAGCACACAAGCCGGAATATATATGTACCCTACCCATTCACCCCAGTGACAGGGGATACTGACCCTAATACTTACGAGGATTAATAAAGTGCCAACTCCGGATTCGAGCCATGGACCTTTAGATTTCCAGTCCAACGCTTTCCCAACTGAGCTAGTTTGCAGATACTGTACCAACAGTTGAAATGCTTCTTGGGTTGCAATCAAATGAATTTTAAGCGATTAAAAACAGAAAACTGTTTTTACAAAAAAAAAAAAAAACAGAAATTGTTTGTAAATATATATGGTATTTTTTCTGTCAAATTAACATTTTTTTACAGTGTAAATGATTAAAGAACTTAAATACCATATTTTTAAGGAAAAAAAGGATAGAACACAGCGATAGACTTCTAAAAGACATGACAAAAAAAAACAACTAGAAACCGTTATGCAAATACATGAAATTCATTGCAAACCTCATTAATAATTCAAGAGAGAAACAACGTCTTACGTGACCAACGAGAAAATGAGCTTGAAAGTTTTTAGTTTTCACTTAGATCCGTTAAAAACGTTACTTACAAACGGTAAAAATGTACTTAAGTTTCCCTACATTTTTCAGTAACTTTGAGTTATCTTTAAGGAGGACCAGACCCCTCAAAATTTTCAAAAATGACATGTGTTTTTAGTGTTTCTTAAACTATGCAATCTTAGCTTTACAACCATATCTTAAACTAAAAATTTCAAGTACTAGAAGTATTTTTAATGATTTTTTTTTAAAATGTTGTTTAGGTAAAATCCCCTTATGTTTCATAGCTAAGAAACCACAATTGTTTACTTTAAACGCGTATATCTCAAAACTTATCACTCTTAAAACAAACGAGCGGTTTTAACTCAGTCTGAGTTAATTTTCACTCCTTTCCGTGCCGAAAATGCACTTCTCCTATAGGAGTGAATTTCACTCTTTTTCGGAGTGGGTAAAAGAAATAAAAGAAAACAATCTGCGTTCTACACTCTTAAAACGAGCGGTTTTAACTCAGTCTGAGTTAATTTCCACTCCTTTCCGGTGCCGAAAATGCACTTCTCCTATAGGAGTGAATTTCACTCTTTTGTTTTAAGAGTGTATACTTTTTCAATGTGCGTGTACCTTTTTCTCAGAATCTACTATAAGTATCAACCTGAAATTTTTATACGTATTTAAGGAGTTGGTTTCTAAAATTCGCTGGAGGGATTTGAGTATAACTATCTTACTTTTTTTTCTTTTTAATATTATTGATGTTTTTTAGGTCAAAAATATGTAGTTTCACTTAAAGATTTGTAATTTAAAAACTACACAAAATTTTTAAGAATGCATCCATTAAAGTATAGTTGAACATCCATTTAATAACTTGTAAAAATTTCATTAAAATGTATGAAATAGATTCTGAGAAAAATGTACATAAAAAAGTCATTTTAACATGGGCTTCAATGGAGGGCTCCGGTCCCCCTTAAAGGAAGAAATGTTGTGTTCATTCACACAAAAATCGAAACTTTTTCAAAGATGTCACATAGCACGTTCGTTCACTAAGCTCTTCAATTATGAGTTCTCTTGCAGTTTATTTTCATTTTTAAAATTTGTTAAGAAGGAGCAAGTAAAAGCGTGTTCAAAAAAGCATCTGTAATGCAACGTTTTAAAGTTAATTGAGATATTTTTCCACATGGTAGTTTACCATTAGCATGGTTACTCTGTCATTAGTAGGGGGAACCAGGGACATATGTCCCAACTCGAAGTTTTTTGCTTGTAATTTTCAAAAAAACACTATTTATGAATGTGTAAATGCAGATAATTTATACTTCATAAAGAAGTACACAATGTATATTAGTATTTTTCTGTAGTATTAACTGCAATAGTAGTAAAATATAAATTATGTAAAACTTTAGTTTTGGGTCATGTATCCTAATGCCTAGGGATACATGACCCACCTATTAAGAATACCTGACCCAACCCAAAAATTTGGTAGTACGACTTAAAATTATCAAACAAATTTTACCTAATAAAAAAACTAATATCATATTATAAAGTTTATATAGATTTTATAGTATTTTCAGACAAAATTATTACTTTTTATTTTTATCACATTAATTATGCTTATACTAACGAAATAATCAAATTTAAAAGTAAATTCTGGTTGAAATACAAAACTGGGGCTTCTTTTATTTTGCAGAGAAAACACAGGTGGTTGAAGAATCGCTACTATTTAATCAATATCAACTTGAGATGTATTATCCATGTCAGGCCATTTAAAACATTTCCATCGATTCTTTATGCATATTGAATTGTAAGCTCGTTAAAAAAATTTCTTTTGTACCTTCCTAACAAACCTTATACTCCCTTAAGAACCCAGTCATTTACTTTTGGGACTCCCGTGATTTTTAAAAAAAATTACTTGGTCTTCTTCTGTCTACTTTTGTGTTGTTTACTTGGGTCAAATACTCCAATTGGTTTAGGTAGATGAGTCTTATGTGCTGGAAAATTACAGCACACGTGAAAGCGTTACGAGTTTACCAGCACATGTGCTGTATTCTGACTAAAAAAATAGCAGTAACTAAATGTAAAAGTTATGTGTTCAAAATTTACTTTCGACAATGTAATTCTGTACACCTTGCTTGCGATCTCGGCCTCCAAGGGTTATTAGAACTATATCAAACTAATTATGGGCACATTTCAGCACCTTACTGTAGTTGTGAGAATCAATAAGTATGATTGTGTGTAGTTTGTTGCGTAATTATGCTTTGAAACTATTTTTTAATGCTATAGTTATCTGAGCTATTTTTTACATTTATAAATTTCATATTGCTAAGAAAAATTAAAGTTTTTATTCTGGTACATGGATATCCCATTTCTCCTAACTCCCGTGAAAATGACGGATTGAGGTTCTCTGTTTTTTCATATGGGGTAGATACATATATATTCCGGCTTGTGTGCTTGATCAGGGACCCGCTTATATAAGCCTTCGTCAAATAAGACAGACACAGAAAGAATTTTTACTGTCACAGAGAAAGGAAAGTACACCCAGGGCAAAGGCAGGAATCAAACCCGCACCCGTTGCAGCGCGCAGACTGCTAGCGTAAGGGTCCAAACCACTCGGCCATCCGGGCCCCCTCGTGATATTTTCGGGCTGGAGTGTTCAGTACTGAGGTGCTAAACAGATCAACATCAACTTAAATCCACTAATTAAAACTCTAATGGGTGGAGTGTCCAGTAGTAGGTAACGCGCCATTAAGACTATAACTAACTTAAATTCACAAATTAGAACGCCAATACGATTTGCTAACTTTTTTAAACTTCAAGCTAAAAACAAATGAAAATAGAAAATGAATATTTATACATATTGTTCATACGCATATTTTTATACAGTTAAGGATTTAAAAAAAATAGTCACATTTATGAAAGTTTTCTTGGAAATTATCTGACCGTTAAGAGGTTTACACTTTCGAATGAAGAACTCTCCCATTAAAAATGAAACAATAAAATGTTTATATTTCTTTTTTGTTCAATTTAGAAATTTGTGAATGGAAAAGTGAAAATTATCAACTCTGTTAACGCTTTTAAATTATTTTTTTTAAATAGGTAAGGAGAAAAAGTTAATACTTTTAAATGCTTGTTAAAGAAATAAAAGAACAATTTAAGGCTTTTGTTAATAGTATGGGAAGTTTTAAGCACCCCAAATGAACAATAATCTATTAATAAATATGATTAATGAAACTATGAATTATTTATATTACGCTCTGTTATTTTAGTTTAACTAAGACAATAAGTAATTTTTTTTTGCTTCAATTTTCAATCACCACTCAAATTAATACATTTAAAGGTAATTATATACCCGAAAAGCTAATTTCTAAAAGTATAAAACTTAAAACGTTTTTGGAAGCTACCTTTTGCACATTTCCGATTTTCTTCAAAAATCCTATTATGGCGTTCAACAGGTACTAAGAATACGTGTACCAAATAGGAAATCCGTTGATAATTTAATTCGAGCTATAAAGTGATTTCAGACAAAACGTGTCTGACAGACGAACCAAAGTTAAAACCAATATATTAGAATCACAACCTTCAGAACGTATAGAAAACACAAAACTTCATTTCGAAGTTTCCAACCCCATTTCGTCACCTTACATTCCAAATTAAGTAATTGAAAGTAATTATTACATTGTATATTACAAAAATATTTTAAATGTATTTATTGTGAAAAATATTTTAAAATATGCGTCAAATTTCGGATTTCAAAGTTTAAATTATAATTGAATTTCAATACACTATCGGTGTTGGGACCAAAGTAGACATTGACAAATTTTTTGAAACCCATAAGTATCAGTTTTTTTCTCATTAGTAAAGCAAAAAACTCAGCACCATTTCACAAAAACGTAGTGATCAATAATCATCAATGAATATATTATTAATATTTTTGTGTGCTTACAATCGATAGTAAACTTTCAAAAAAATATAAGTGCTTAACTCGTTTAAAATCCAATGAGGCATGTACTACAAAAAATATTACATTTTAGCGTCTATGCTACATTAAAAAAAGCATTTGAAAAGTTCATGCATTCTCAGGTTAATAAATAATTGGAAATTTAAAAAAAAAATTCACTTTTTTGAAATAAACGGTATTTTTTACTTCTATTCTCATGCTCAAAGATTCTTGTGAGTGGTCTCTGACGTGTTACTTCATGAAAAAGTTACCGGTTGGCTACCCCGAATTCCTCATGTCCAACACACTGTTAAAAATTTTGTGCTTGGTTTCACCATGATATTGGTTCCTAGTAGCTGCAACGGCTGCGTGGTGAAATGTTTCAAATTTTTCGGTGTTTGGTTGAACCATTTTTCTGGATTTGGAAACAAAAACCTAAGAAATGGTTCAACCTAATACCAAAAATATGGTATTCGTTTCACCACACAGCCGTTGCAGCTACTAGGAGCCATATTTTTGGTGAAACAAAGTGCCTAATTTTTAACAGTGTGTAAGGCCAGGCGAAAAACTAATCGCAAGGGAAACCTAACAACGGTCTCCTCTATTAGATTTTAACTCTTTAGTAAAGCAAAAAAAAACAAAAAAAAAACACCCCATCATTACTATACAAAAATGTAGTGATCAATAATCACCAATGAATATATTATTAATATTTTTTGTGCTTACAATATATAGTAACCTTTAAAAAGAAATCTAAGTGCTCTCTTAACTCTTTTAAAAACCAATTAGGCATGTGAGACAAAAAGTAACTTTTCAGTTTAGCGTCGATGCTACATTAAAAAATAAAGCCCAAGTGCATTCTCAAGTTAATAAATCATTTTCATTAAAAAAACAATTGTCACTTTCTTGAAGGAAAAAGGTATTTTTTACTTCTGTTCTAATTCTAAAACTAGGGCATATATCTATCTCATTAGGAACAGGAGACTGAGCAAATTGCTAAAAAGTCATATGTTCGTCGCGGCATTAAAATTGAAATATGTTTCCGACAAAGTTGATGAGAAACGATTGGTGTGTTTGCAGGCAAATTAGTCTGACTTTTGTTTCTTTATGAAAAAAATCTTAGTAATTTTACCATAGCGTAGAAAGAACTACAATTATTGTTAGCCATTAGAGTTTGGTATTAGTTTAAATTCAAATTTAATGGTACATACATTTATTGGTACATTCGTATAAAACCATTTTATTTATTGAACATTTGTGAAAATGCAGACATCAAGTTTGTATTTTTGAAAATAACATCTTTTAAAAAAAGAAAGTTTTAGTTTCGTGAACTATCGTTGTATTTTCTTATAAATAATATTTCAGGTTTTCTCCAAGCATTTGGTCTTCAAATTTATTTAAAAAAAATCATTTATATTTTTAAATCATTGAAACGAATTTTGTAGGAAAACTAATACCCAGGGAAGTCCATAACAATAAAGGATCGTCATGTTAATTGTCATGCTATACAAACCCTTAAAGTTCCAGGCATATTTCCCGAAAAATACGATTCACGAAGAATATGTCTGGCTTGCTGCTCGACTGCTATACAAATTTCTTCACTGGAAAAATTTGTGTTTGGAGCACCTCTCCTTAAACGCAAATAAAATTACTTTTCATATATTTTAACATATGATGATCTTTCTCAAGGTTTATTTGGAAAAACATATTATTTATCAGATTATATATACACAATACACATATTTATTCGTGTCCATGCATCAAAAAGGAATCGATAATAAAAATATACAACATTTCTTCTATATATTTATATTTTCTATATGTTTCTTTTGAAGGGTGAGAAAAACTCATATTAGCGACGTTTAAAAAACCAAAAAATTGAACAAAAATACTTAAATACTCAATTATCAAATGACCGCGCATTACACACTCAATACTTTCTTGTCTTTCAGTTACTTCAACTAAAACATTCACATTTTTAAAATCTTTATTAAAAACACTAATGAAAAAGTTATTCAAAAGATTTGCCATTTTCATGTCGTCATAGATTAACAGTCCTTGACTCTCTTTAAGTGGTCCAATAGAGTTACCCAGTTTAACATTACCTCTAACATAAGCAAAAAAATCCTTAGTGTTATCCTTAAAAATAATATAAAACGTCCAGAGTATTTATATGTCTAAATAAAATATCCCGAAGACCCATAATGCTTTAGGAGAGTCTGAGGCACAAAATCTTAAAAGAAATCGAAAAAAGTATTTTTGTTTCAAACACAATCATTCCTCAATAATTTGACACTCAAAATATATTTAATTATTTATATATGAAATAAGACTTCACACAAGTTTATAAGGGAATTGACGGAACGGGTTATCATGTTAGTGGGAATTGACACGCGCTCGCTCGAATTAATGGTTACTACCAGATTTTGTTAAAAATCACTAGTTTTTCGCTGTTAACTCGAGTATCTGCCATTTCTTTCCAAAAATAATTTCAAAGTGTAAACACTCTTTTTTGGGCCCCGGGCAATTTTGTTTTCTCTCATAAAGCATGAGTATTCAACATGGGACAGCATTATAAGGCCTATTGAAACTGAAACACTCGTTTGGGGCGGTTTTCCGTTCCGAGCAGTTTCGTTTTATCTGAAAACCATCAGTTCTAGCAATTTATAATGGAACTTTCAAAAAATGTGATTAGTGTAAAAATCCCAGAAAACTTAGAAAATGTAAGTAAAAGTTTTCAAGACTAATTTAAAACTCGTAAAAGGTGACGATCTTACCAGAAAAATTAATAAAAAGGATAATTAAAAGCAAATTTTATTTAGCCGAGAGCGATAAATAATCAAATCTGTAACTATTTGAACACGAACAGCTTTTGCTTCCAGGAATCCACGCTGCCCCCACATAAAATAACCGTGCAACAGTTAATATAGTTATCTAACTTCTATTTTTCAATCTTTCAAAGTTAGGCTAAGATTTAGTAAAATTGGTAAAAGAAACTTAAATATGGTACATTATACTCTATAGTGAATTTTATATCGATATTTTATGTATTTCCAAATTTCAAAGTTGTTTTTCTCCTTGGTCGCTTTTTCGATTATTTTCTGAGTTAAAATGGCTATAACTTAAATTTTACTTCTTAAATAGTGTTGAAACTTTCCAGGAATCTTTTTCAAACATATTTCCTGAAATAATCTTCGCGAGAATAGTTATTGTTTTATTATTTTTATTGCCATATTTTTAGTTTAACAAACCACCAGTTTTCTGTAGATTCCAAATAATATTTTTTTTCTTCACTTCAATAAAAAATCACGAAAGAAATTAAAATAAACTCAATAAAAGGATCGAGTTGAAAAATAGAGTATTGTGAAATTTAAGAAGTTCTTCAAGTTATATCAAATTTTAAAAACATCATACTCATGTTGTAGCATTTTCTTTAAACAGAACATATTTTTCCAATTCCCAATACTGTTGCCTTACTTCATAAACAATCAGGAAAATTCTTCTAAACTTCAAGATTTTAGAGCTTAGTATCCTTTTCCCGCTTAAAAGATAAATTTACATTGACATTTCTCGAAAACTGAGAATAGGAAATACAGTGAAATACTTACTGCACAAATACTGCATTGTCCTGGATATAAAAATCAAATAGCAAATAAAAATGTATATGGGAGTTATAGTTTAATAAAGAATACATTTAAAAAGCTTTGTCATTTGTTATTTTGGGAAACTATGTTCGTAAGAATACAATATTCCAAACAATCGAATTTAAATAAGTATTACTTTTACAAAATCTTTCTCGTAGATAGAATCACTGCAAAACAAATATCATCAGAGAATTGGTGCATGTAAAATATAATATACTAGCTGTTATACCCGACGTTGCACGGGTAGAGGTGGAAAAAAAATTTAACAGTCAATTTAACTATTTTTTTTCTTTCATTTTAGTTACATAAGATATGAACATTATCCAGTAATTTTCAATTTAATTACCCAACTTGGATATAGTAATGATTAATATTAATTTCAAAAATACTTTTGATAAGAAGCTCAAATTAAAAGAATACATATTTAAGTAAAAAATAATCAGTAAGAATTAAAAATGGAAAAACAGCTAAATCTTAAAAGGGTCTCAAACATTTATTTTAACGCAATTCAAGGGAGTTCTATAATAAATTAAGTAACTTTTTTTTGGACACTTTGTAGATATAAATACAATATAAGCAGTACAAATTTCTACCATAATTCAATACAAATGCTGAAAAATTAAGAATTCAATGCAAATGTATGCAGTACTAAATCAATGCAGATATGTACAATAATTGAATGAAAATAAATACAATAATAATTGAATGAAAATAAATACAATAATAATTGAATGAAAATAAATACAATAATAATTGAATGAAAATAAATACAATAATAATTGAATGAAAATAAATACAATAATAATTCAAAGAAAATGAATACAATAATAATGCAATGCATATATGTATAATAATAATTTAATGAAAGTTAATATAATAAAAATTCAATGCATATATGTACAATGATATATCAATAAAAATAAATACAATAATAATTCAATTAATTTATATAATATTAGACAATTAATTTTGAAGTACCTCCGTAAACACAACTTTTTTCGGCTTGGAATCTGGTGCAAGAGTAAAAAGTTTTTCTTGATTCCCCACTCTGGAGCAACCGACATACAATTGCCCGTAAGAAAAGACATGTTATGCCAGTTGCAGGCCGACCACCTTGAGTGACTGCCCTTGGGCCTTGTTGATGGACATGGCAAAACTTGGCTTGATTGGGAATTGGAGGCGCTTGAAAGGTATGGGTGCGTCGGAAGGGATGATGGGGTATCCTGGGAATAAACACGTCCTCTCCCTTAGCTTATCCCGTCATCACGGTAGCCTCCAGCACCCTTGGCATCAGCTTCTTGATTGTCAGCCTTGTGCCGTTACAATGCTTGGGTGGATCTAAGTTCCGCAGGAGTATGATTGGAGCTCCTACTTTTAGCTCTAATTTATGAGGAGGAAATGCTGGAGGATCCAAGCTGTTGAGGAACTCCACAGGATAGTTGACCACCTCGTCTTCGTCCGGAACGGTGTCGACAGATTTGTCAATGCATGTCTCTCCTGGAAGCTGGGCCAAAAGCTTGGTGTTAATGCTGTCAACTGCCACGTTCTTGGGAGCAAGAATGGCTCTTTCACTTAGCCAGCTTCGGTCTTGATAATGTAGGTGTAGGTTAGGGAAGACCTTTTCTGCCAGTTGAGACATGTCTTGTACCAGATGACCAAAAGGGAGAGTGACTCTTCCACTTTGATCTGCTGATAAGGTGCCATTCCCTACCTCTAGAAGCTGCTGAGCAAATATGCTGCCCCTTGGTCGCCACTGAGCTGGGCCCTCATGTTGGTCTTCAGGCTAAAGCGTTTAACGCTTAGCTACAGGTGTGATTTCTTAATACGCTGGCGTTGTATTGGTCGGCTCTCGTGCCTTTGGGAATGATGGGCAAAGTCTGTCGAAAGTCACCAGACAGCAAGACTGCAGTACCTCCCATTATCATGTTATTGCGCCTCAGGTCTTGTAAGAGGTGGTCCAGAAATTCAAAAGCCCCCTTGTGGCTCATAGCTTCATCCCATATAATTAGATGGCACTCCGAGAGCATCCTGGTCTTGATGGAGCCACGACTAATGTTGCAAGTGGGAGTTTCTTGCTTCATCAGGTTTAGGGCATCTTGAATGCAGAGTGGGCAGTTCTACCAACATCCAGTAAGGTTGCTGCTATCTCACTTGAGGCCATTGCCAAGGCGATCTTCTTGTGCTGCCTGAGCTTGGCCAGAAGCAAGTTTATTACGAATGTCTTGCCAGTACCGCCCGGGGCATCGATAAAGAAGAAAACTCCTGCACCCTGTTCAATGCTGGAGATGATGGCGGTTGTATGCAAGATTCTGATCCTCTGTAAGACGTGGTTCATTTTCTCTTACATGCGCAGCCATCTCTTCTGTATCGTAGCTTGTCTCGCGCTGATATTCGAGGCCAAGATCATTTTCGCTGCCCTCTGGCGTAGGCAAACCATAGGCAACTACTCCTTCTCCTCCCATTGATTGAATGAGCTTATGAAGCTCAAGGAGCGCTCAATTAAAGATGGCATCATTGTAAGTAATATCTTCATCAGCGTGCTGTCTTTGAACTGTGTGGAAGATATCCTCAGCCATGCTGTTCCTGTGTTTTTCCCATAATTTGAGAGGCTCGGCCAAGCCGCAGGTCATCAGCATGATGGCAAAGAGCTGGCGCAGTTGCTTTGGTGCTCTTGAGAGGGCAGCCTCCTCCAGGGTCTTGTCCCAGAGATCGTCATCCTCTAAGAGACCGTGCTTGGCCAGGCCTCTCTGTAGGTACCACAAACCTCCCCTTCATATGTTCGAAGGTTTTCGAAGCTACATGGTCCGGGCACAGTGTTCCCATCGGTAGTCATTGCATCCTGAAGACCACGGTACTGCTCAGCTATTAGTGTCGTCCGGTTTAAACAGATATAGAGTAGCCGCTCAGTCTCGATTTTGGCATACATGTCAACCATCAGCTGACTGGTGACCTCTTTGAACCGTAGGAGCTGGTTGAAATGACCTTCTCTAACCATTAGTCTGTAGGCATAGAAGTCCTTGCAGCTTAGTTTCTTTCCTGTCTGCTCTCCAGTGCTAGGCTTCACTTGGTAAAGGACAAAATTGTAGCCATCTTCACCTCGTGGAAACAGGAGTGGATACTGGAGGCTGTCGTAGGACCGGTGAGTCTCCTTGATGGTGATGAGCATGTTGTCTCTTTGCGCTTCAGGACAATGTCGCGTGAGCCTGTGGCATGCTCATCGCCGACCATGATAATGGCCACTTCATTTGTGACTGGAGCATTGAAGCGACGGGCATGTTCCCCAACAGGTGTTCTGTCAGCTCTGATGACCATCCGGTATTCCGGCAAGACCATCTGCTCTAGGGCTGATTTGAAGCTTTGTACGTATGGATGAGTCTCATGGAGCATGGCTTGGAGCTCTTGTATGATGAGGCGATCCACACCCTGATCGAGTCTGCAGCGCTGATCGATCTGCTGGTCGCCACCCATGAAGTACACCTGGACGTACTTGGGCTCTTCATCTGGTAGTGGTAGTAGACTTCCCATGCGCTGGTAGACCTGGCCCTGGATTTTGAATGTGGTGAAAAATCCTCTGTTTGTCAGGTTCTTGTCTGCACCAAAGGAGGTCATCATAAAAGCGGAATTGTATTTCCAAATGTTGGAGCGAAAGTGTTTGGCTTTTGATCATCGTCGATGAGAAGCTTACTTAAAACTTCCGGTGGAGGTTGCAGTGTCTGTAGCCTCACCTTGCCGTTAGTGCAACACATTCCTGGGGCCTCACCTGGCCATTTCATGGCACCGCAAAATGTACACACCTTATCCATCTTGCCGATAATGACCTTACTGTTGGAACTGTATGCCTTGGTAGCATTGTAGGAGAAAGCTCCCCTTTAATCCAGGTAACGTTTTCGGTTAAAACGGCCTGCGAATGTCGTCTACGATCAACTCGCAATCGGTGTACTCTTGCTTCTGGCGTCTCAATTATTCGTTGTTCGGCTCGAAAAGTTCCCATAGCCTCCCTGACGTGCTGCAGTCGAAGCTGTCGTGCCTCCTCCGACTCGGCAGCCCGGGATGCCCGCTCTCGCTCTGTAGCCGTCTCATTTAACCGTAAAGCCTTTCCTTTTTTCTCCTTAGATTGGACTTGACCAATATGTTTGGGTTTTCTTTTAAGCATAATTAATAATAGATTAAAATGTATCAATAATAGATTAAAATGGCTGAAAACGATCTCACTTTAAGCTGATCACTGTTGGTCTGCGTGCATAAAATAAAATATTCTTAATGAAAGCGAATTACATGATCTAATTGTTTAGATGTAAAAAAGCTACTCCAGCAAACAGAAAACGATTTGCATTTTTTATATTTATTTGTATTTTTCTTAACTGTGATAAAGATACTAAAACATACGATTTTTGTAGATAGAGCTACTACACAATAGATATAGCTACAAACATACCCATTATACAGGTCTAACATAATGACCTTCGAACAACCGACCAGATTATAAATTATTTATAAAAGAAATTGCCCATTTTGCGAGGTTTTACACTAATATGCAGCTCTAGTGCGATGGCCTTTATTAACCATAATAGTTCATTAATAGCTTAACTATACATTAATTGCTTAAATATGCATACATGCAGTCAACAGAAAAATCCATGAAAAAATCTTCAAATAAACCCAATAAAATCCGGGAAAGGAGACTGGCGGAATTACGTCACTTGAAACATGTCGTCAATTATTTTTCAAATAATGAAATTAGTTTCTGAAGTTAATGGCAACAGAATAAAATAAATTTTTCAATTTTAAATGTTTTCGTTAAAAGTTTTATTTAATTTTTTCAGCCGATGGCATCAGGAAAGTAAAAAAAGATCGGATTTGAGCCAAAGTTGTGTAGTTTTTCAGAAAATTCGAATAAAAACGTTCAAAAAAGATATAAGGAATGGTCTGATTCGAAAAATTCTTAGCCTATGTTTGTTCCGGAGATGAGATGAATTTTTGTGCCAAATTTCGTGAGGATCTGTTGCGTGGTTCTTTAGATCTCGTGTCTTATACAAACAAACGGAAGTTTCCTTTTATGTATATAGATAAGTTTTAAACTTTTTGTTTCCTTACCTTTGATTTTTCCCCTTTTGTTAAATAAAATTGGCTAAACTGAACTGTCGGGGGCGTAACATCCTATAAAAAAAGCAAAGCCCAGTACTACACCCCCTCCCCCTTTAGTCATAAGTACCTTAAAAGTATTAAAAGTAAAACTATATATATATTAATTAGTTTTCATGAGAATTAAAATTGAAGTCAATAAAAAATATCTTAATATTATTATGGTTTTTATACACCCTAAAAAATAGTTAATTTATAGAAGACAAAAAAATAACCGGTATGAATTATTTCAACCAAAATGAGATTGAAATTTTCATTTGTTGTCTTGTAATTTTTAAGTCTGCTTCTATTGAAAACCTTTTTTTAAAGACAAATAAAGACTTTGAAACAAAAGTCTTCCAAGTGAAATAAAACTATAGGGCAATTCCAAGCGTGACTTACACTACATTTGACGATTTAACATAGATTGTTTGCATAGTACAAAATTATTTTCTATTTATTCAAAAAAAATATTGTATGTCAGTTTACCCCTGAACATATAGTATTTTTAGCAATCAGTAAAAACTTTTTTAATTTAATATTTTACTAAAAATTAATAAAAATGTTCTGATGTGACTTACATTATATGAAAGGAAGTCGATTTTTAGTTATCATTATAAACTCTATTTTCTTCTTCATGGTGCAGTAAATCAACATTCTACCAGTGCTTATTTTATGTACAAGGTTTACAGCTAAATAATTGAATTGCAAAAAAGTGTTGAAATATCATAGGTCCCCTAAAGTTGTTTTCTGGTAATTTCATTCTCAGGCCACGCAAAAAGTCTTTTCTACCATTGCAGATGTTTCAGTTTTATTGAATAAGCATCTTTACTTAACATTTTCCCCACAAAATATTCAACGATAATTTTTCCTACAAAAGGAACTAAAGCTTCTTTTCCAGCAAAACTTCATTTTCAAAATTTTGTTGAGAGGTATTTACTTTTACAATATTTACATTTGTTTAATCAGCCTTGTAGTATTTCTGGGGATTTAATGAAACATTGGCAATTTTAAGTAGGTATTTGTTTAATTTTAAAAAGCAGAGCAATTTTTGAGTGTCAGGAATCTCAAATTATGTATTTTCCTTTTGATGAGCAAATATCATTTAATCTACCTATTTCGCCCTTTACACAGTTGTCAGAAATGTATAATAGTGATATGTTTGGGCAGATTTCTTTTGCAAAGTGAAAAAATCTTTAGCAGAATGTGGGTCAATTTTCCTAGAAAGTGTGGCTTCGTTGATTCCCTCCTCACTGTATCACCAAGTCCATCAATTAGTCTTTTATCATGGCTGAAGCCAAAGATGACCAACATTGGTGGCAGAGAAATGCCATTCAATGTTGTCTAACGGTTGAAACATTGGAATAGAGAAGGTGTATTTTTAGTTAAACTGTTGTCCGTGAAGTGGTTTTTGCTTTCATTTTCTTTAAAGGTTTGAAATTTACCTCATGCTTAAAGTATTTCCCTTTGCTCTCTATTTTTCTTTTAGCAGCTTATTTAGCCATTTTAAATCAAAATTATAAAAATATAAGAAATCTATAAATATTATAGATAATCTACAACAGAAAAATCAAACAGAAGCTCTGACTGACACTACGCTGTGACTTACACTACAAAGTTAAAATGCTTTATAAATAGAGAAAATGATTTTTATTTTAAAGCTTAAAAGTGGGGAATTACACATAGGTTAATATAGAAAAAAAAATATCTTACAAAAATTTCGAAGCAAAACTTTATTTTAACAAGTTATAGAAACTTTTATATATTTTCGTGACTTACACTACAGCCTAAAAGGGGATTTTTATTTTTCTAATTAAGTATCTTTTAGTTATAAACGTCGATTAATAATGTGCTTTTAAGATAGTTATTATAGTGTATTTTAATAATTTTACCAAAAACTCTGATAAAAAAATACTTTACTTAAAATTCAAGAATTCAAAATTAGGAAAAACCATAACCCATGCTTTCCAAAAAAGAAGCCAATTTGAAGCTAAAGTGTTGCCATAGATAAAATAATAATAGATTTTGATGCAAAATTTTTACAATTCAAACTTTTTTAAATCACATATAAAAGTTTCAACTGTAATAAAAAAAGAGATATTTTTAATTAAGATATTTTTAATTCACCTGAGGTATGTATTTACATGGAATTAACCTATAATATCTTTTTAATATAAATTATAGAATTTTACAAGTAGTTAGTCGAAAAATTACTCAATATATTTATTCAGTTGATTACGTTTTTAAAATATAACCATTTATATTAATTGTTCTTATCAGTTTAAATTGCTATTTTGAATGCGACAATTTTTTTATTTCATGTAAAATTGAAAACTTTAATAAAATAATTGTAACTCCACTGTACACAATTAGAACGTTTGGTAGGAATGATATAACATCGATTGTAAATTATGAAGCTTTGTAATGGTATACTATATTAGTACATTACGTAAAAGTTGTCAGCTAACCCACACATAAAAATGTATGTGAACGTACAACACATTTTGCGGGTAATTTTTAAATCCAATCTTGTAATGTTTGTTTTAAACATAGATATCATAGTTAAAGTATTAGATTGGCTGATCACGTGATCTCCAATGCTAACGACGGGACGCGCATGGAGGCATTTTAAGAGGGCAAAATTGCTAGTGTTGCTGCCACTTTAAGGAGAAAAATACTACGAAAAAAATACAATTTAATTCTAAAATTACAAAAAAATATCGTTAAAATACTAGCTGCATTTTGGAATCTTTTTAGTGACTTAAACCTTTTCTAGTATTTTTTTTGTAATTTTAGATTTAAATGGTATTTTTTTCGTAGTTTTTTTCTCCTTAAAGTGGCACTGGCCATTTTGCCCTCTTAAAATGCCTCCATGCGCGTCCCGTCGTTAGTATTGGAGGTCACGTGATCAGCCCATCTAATACTTTAACTATATCTATGGTTTTAAAGCCAACAGAGTTTCATGACAAAACTAACTCCAATGCCCTTTCAACAGAGAGCATCCAACCACTGCTAGGTGAAGCAAACGCTTTCGCCGGTATGCCACACAATAAATGTTTCAGCATGTGTAAATTAACAGCACAACAAGGTGATGGCGTCAAATTTACCATAACACTGTGATGTTAAATTAAATGTTAATTTTACACTCTTAAAACAAACGAGCGGTTTTAACTCAGTCTGAGTTAATTTCCACTCCTTTCCGTGCCGAAAATGCCCTTCTCCTATAGGAGTGAATTTCACTCTTTTTCGGAGTGGGTAAAATAAATAAAAGAAAACAATCTGCGTCCTTCACTCTTAAAACGAGCGGTTTTAACTCAGTCTGAGTTAATTTCCACTCCTTTCCGGTGCCGAAAATGCACTTCTCCTATAGGAGTGAATTTCACTCTTTTGTTTTAAGAGTGTACAATGCAGTTCGAGTGTAGATCTTTAATAGTTTCGTTTTATTGATTACTTTATAAGGTTATTTTCGTAAGTTAACATTTGGTAATTTAAATTTGCAATTGTTCATCTTTTGACTTTCTCATTATCATTTTAAAGCTGAAATTTAAATTTCTAGTGGGACTTGAATAAGTTTTGAATAAGTAAAAGTTAGTCCTTGTTAAACTCTACTCAACATTCTTGTCATATCTGAAACTACGCGAAAATACATATCTTTAAAATAATAGGGACTTAATTTGCGTGCATTCATTTACTCATTAAAATGTGCCTTGTTACTGAACTCTTAGTAAGTTTTGTGCAAAATTTAATTAGTTACATTTGCCTTAAATTTCACAAAGATTCAAAAGCTGTCAATTTCAAATTTGCTTTAAAGTAAGAACAGTTTCTTAGGAATTTTAATGCTGTATATGATAAATAAATTTGATACTCTCTTTATTTTATACTTACTAACTTGATTGTCGAGCATCATTTCTGGTAGAAAAAGTAGAACGAGTTCAAAATTGAATAAAAAACTTTTAAAATGAACCTAAAATATTTAACTTAATTATGGCTTAAAATAAAAGTAACACATATAAAAATACCACCTTCCCCTTATTTCCAAAATGTAAGTAATTAATTTTTTATGATTTTAATACAAATGATGCCACATTAAATAAGGTGACGAGTCTCGTAATTTTTAACCCTGATAATAAAATAAATACACAAAATGGAGCTAATACTTGTACATAAAGAAACATGGACTTTGGTGGCAATACAAAACAAACGTATGGCAAAAATTAAAACTTCCTTAAATAGTGTGAATTTATGATATCAGGCATTGTTATTTAACTTACGTCAAATAAAAACTTTATTTTCAACTTTTCCTGTAATATGTAATAAATTGGTAAAGAAAGAACGTACTTTATTAAAGTATTTCTATGTGTTTAAATACGTTAAAAACAGCATATCAACACAAGACTATCTTCAAAATAAAGGATGCAGTAGATGACATAACCAAGCGACGCCAGCGCCATAAACACACACCGGATAGAAACCGAAACAGTTCCACAACGTGATCATGTACGCACGTAGTCATATTATATATTTTGTATCTCAAGAACTACTGTTCCGAATTGATTAGAAGATTTTAAAAAAATATTTTATTTAAATTATATAAAAAAAACCTAAAACATATTACATAAAAGATTTAGAAAACATTTGCGATCATTTCAACCCAAATTTCATTATATTTGGACAAGCGGTTCAGGAGTTATGATCCAAACTAGATTTTCCGCCATTTTTCAAGATGGCGACCAAACGGGTCCGAACCCAGCCGACGTCCATATCAAAAAAAGATCGTCATGCACTTGTGTACAAACCCTGGAAGTTTCATAAATGTTTCTCAAAACGCACAATTCTCGAAGAATATGTCGCCATGCGGCTTGACTATAAAAGCGTGTACAGTTTACTTTAAAAATATTTACTAATCGATTTAAGTGTTAGCCATAAGTTAATAAATAAATCTCTTTGTAAACCATAGCAAATAAAAACAGAATTTTATTAAGTTTAAACAATTTAAAGTACACATATATTAAATCAATTGCGTTAGATATTAAAGAAGAAAATGAGGTAAAAAAAAAAACTATTAGCTTATATAAATTATTTCCACTTAAGAGTTATAAACTCTAATAAAAAAATCATAGGTTTAAATAAAATATAAGTTCTACTTTTTTAATACTAAAAAATGTTGTCTTATTACGTTAATGTACAAAACTTTAAAAAATCTATACGTAAATATTTTGAGAAGCCGTTTTGAAAAAATAATTGTTTCTGATACTGTATTTTTTAATAATTAAAATTTATTAGCATGGCTTAAAAATCAATTTTAATTTTTTAAGCGTTGAGAAACGTTTTTTTGTGGAGATGAAGTGTCGTTTAAAAAAAATTTGGTAAATATTCTTTATTCATTTTCATGCGCCACGTTAAAATAATAGAAGATGATGCGTTAATTTTAATACCGACTTTCATTTTTTTACTTGAAAGAATTTTATCAAAAAAATTGAAAGTAGGTATTGATATTGTGGAGAAGTCTGTCTGTCCGTCCGTAAAAATATTGGTCGAGCGATTTTGTAGAAAAATATTGATAAACAACACAAAGCTAAAATAATGCCTTTCTTAAATTCTTTATTTATTTTTCCATGATCTTGATGTATTATAAAAAAATATTTGTTTTATGAAACAAGTTAAGTTTAACATTCTAAACATTTAAAAAAAACTCTTCGGCGCAACAGCCCATTAGTGGGCCAAGGCCTGCCGTGCCCATTTCAGCTTTCGTGACCTAGAGGGATCTGGGGTGCTAGGCATATGTCCCGGTAAGGTGGTCAGCCTCACGCGGAACCCCCAGTGTTTAGTTCCCAAGCATGCTTGGTACCCATTTTATCGACACACTCAAGGGGTGAAAGGATGGGTCAACCTCGCCCAATCCGGGAATTCTAAACATTTACTTTAGCTTTTCTCAATTTCATTTCTTTCTGTAATTTTAATCTATTCTTAGTGACCTTATAGTTTGTTGTTTGAAATCTTGATTTGAAAGGGATTTTTTGTATGTTTATAATAATTTAATTAATTTTATGATTAATTTGAATGTAATCTTTTTTGTAAAAATAATTCTTAGTTTGTTTAATTACTTCAGTTATTAGTATGTGTTTTACTATTCTTCTTCTTATTTTTTTTTTACATGTTTCCTTCATAACTCTTGTCACTACTATTTACATAACCTAAACTAGTAAACCCATATCTACTTATTTTCAATTATAACGTTTCATTTATTTTTACAAGACTAACATTGTATTCCAAAAAAAAATAGAGATTTTTAAGTATATAGTTAGGAATATTCTCCCTGGATGGCCCCGGGAAAAATGTATATTTTATCGACTTTTTCGACTTTTTTTATGTATGCATTGCTGACAAAAGTTGTATGGTATGGTAGTTGGAAGTATAGATAGGGGAAAGTACCCCAAAACGGGATGGCTTATCTATTCTTCGCTTCATTTCTTATTGTGTACAAGGTATACATTCCAAAGCTAGATGTCTTTAAAAGTAACATTTTCAACTACTTAAAAACCTTTGTCACATTTGTTCAATAATACCCCCCCCCCCACCAACGAAGTTTGTATATTTCAAAAGTTTGTTTCTAATTAAAAAAAATACATGTGAAACCTGTATCACTGGATACAATTTTAACTGTTAATGGAAAAACGTATATTTTTACTAGTTGAAATGTAATTTTACAATAAATTTCAGTAATGTTAGTAAATAGATATTGTGTAAGAAAATAACAGAAATATCCTATTTTTTAACGGCTAAGTACGATGTCGCCCTTAACGGTTGCGTTGGGTGCCTACTCAGGTGTCGGCTCGTCACCTGATTATGGTTCTAAATTATGACGCCCGTTGCCAATAGCCCTTATGCGCCAATAGCTCTAGTGCGACGATAATTCCAACTAACCTATTTTTAACGATTTCTTTATAGTTTAAAAAATGTGTGTGTGTTGTGTCTGTCTTACTTGACGAAGGTTTATAAGCGGGTCTCTGACGAAGCACACAAACCTGAATATATATGTCTACCAACCAATTAAAAAATTCTCGATATAATTTTTTGTTCTAAAAATGTTCTTCATCCAACTGCCATAAACTCCCATTACAGAATAAATCTTTTTATTTGAGATAATACGGTGTTCTACTTTCGGAATTTATTGACAGCTAACGGATACGTTTTGATCAATTGTTTAAGCGTCTATTGACTGAGTCGGAAGAACTAACGCCTTATCTTACTAAAAAATACTTGTGTAATCCTATACCCCGTTATCCTATATGGATTACAATGTTTTACTTTGCAATACTTTGGGTTTTACTTTCCCATGCTCGGTTCTTTAGTTGGTGCTCTCAAATCTCCTGGAGAAGAGATAATTTGTCATTTTTTGCGTGGGCAAGTTCCTTCGTGGTGCAAAAATAATTGATATTCTCAGAAATTGGCAAATATATCTAAAGATATGGGTCTATATAGCCTTTTACCTTCCAAGAGTAACTACACTCTTAATAACAAACTAGCGGTTTTAACTCAGTCTGAGTTAATTTCCACTCCTTTCCGTGCCGAAAATGCACTTCTCCTATAGGAGTGAATTTCACTCTTTTTCGGAGTGGGTAAAAGAAATAAAAGAAAACAATCTGCGTTCTACACTCTTAAAACGAGCGGTTTTAACTCAGTCTCAGTTAATTTCCACTCCTTTCCGGTGCCGAAAATGCACTTCTCCTATAGGAGTGAATTTCACTCTTTTGTTTTAAGAGTGTATACGGTTGGATATAATAGTTATTGTTTATTGTCTTTTTAAATTTTATGTAATTTTTAATCGTGTTCAAGGCGATGTTGATATATTTTTTTATGTCTTATACTGAGTTTAAGAAAAGATGTTTGTCAAATATTTTGTCCTATTGATTTGTTTCTTAGGTACAGTTTGCTGGCTTCGTTGTTTTATTTATATTTTAGGGCATTGTTTTAATGATCATATTGGCGTTTGTATTTTTAATTCATTTGGTGTTTCCTTGTAATTTTTTTTTGTATTTGTGATCTTTATAGTTAGTCCTCTGCCTGTAAATGGACCTGTTCTGTTTGGTGGTTGAAATAAATAAATAAAAATAAATAAAATAAAATTATTTTCATTGTTGATTTTGTTGAGAGGAAGGCACGGTGGGTCTAGTTGTTGAACACTTATAATAACACTAGACTACGATGGTTTCTGTTAACTCGGATCCTACGTAATTTTGGGCACTAAGTTCGAAAAAACTTTTTAACAAATTGAAATCAAGTCTGAGGTTTTCATAAATAAATGAACTAAACTGATTTTTTTTTTACAATGTTTTGTAGTCTAACAATTTCACAATTAGTTTTTTTATTATTCTAATAGTACTATATATAAGGCCAGTGTACTTTGGGTCAAAATGTTTCATTTCAAGACCGCCAAACTCTCAAAACAGTCAGTTCTTTTACATATTTCACACCATTTGAATTTAAAATGTTAATGGTTTTAGGGGGACGCGGTACCCCAAAAATTAAATCCAGTATTTTTATCGCTAGCATGCAAATTGAACTGTTTTTACAAAAAACTAACATTCAATAAACATATACAAAATATATAAATATTGAAATATAAGTTTTTTTTTAAATTTCAAAAATTTTAAATTTTTAACTTTTTTCAAAATGCTACTTCTCCTACAGTTTAAAGATTTTTTTAATAGTTTCTTTTGCAAAATGTTCCCACAACATGTATTAATAAAAATGGATATTCAGCTATCAGTAAAACAAGAACAGTTATGTAGCTTTATGTATAAAAATGGCCAAAAAATAAGATTTTTTTTAAATTTGCAACTTTTTCATTTTTTTAAAAATATATTCATACTAGACCTTATCCCATACCAACTATTGTTAACCATATATGTATAAACACAGGGAAAAAAAATTGTAGCTCTACATTGATTTACCTAAAAGCCTTAGGGTTTTAACCATTCACAAACTGAAAAAA
The DNA here is from genome assembly GCA_019343175.1 of Oedothorax gibbosus. Lineage (NCBI taxonomy): Eukaryota > Metazoa > Arthropoda > Arachnida > Araneae > Linyphiidae > Oedothorax > Oedothorax gibbosus. Next base: position 228,957 of record JAFNEN010000635.1, on the reverse strand, counting down.
TTTAAATTGACAAATTCAACATAAAATTTACAAAAACATTTTACCAAACCACTATCTTATTTTCCATAAAAGTCCACCAATATAATAGATTCCTTCTTTTTTTGCGTGTTCTAACTCAATATATCTCCACATCAAATAAAAATAAATACAATAGGATGATACATAATGGAATGATACATACGATAAAATACAATTTTGTTCCATTCAATACAATACAAAATGCAATATGTACACTCTTAAAACAAAAGAGTGAAATCCACTCCTATAGGGGAAGTGCATTTTCGGCACCGGAAAGGAGTGGAAATTAACTCAGACTAAGTTAAAACCGCTCGTTTTAAGAGTGTAGGACGTAGATTGTTTTCTGTTATTTCTTTTACACACTCCGCAAAAAGAGTGAAATCCACTCCTATAGGGGAAGTGCATTTTCGGCACCGGAAAGGAGTGGAAATTAACTCAGACTGAGTTAAAACCGCTCGTTTTAAGAGTGTAGGACGTAGATTGTTTTCTTTTATTTCTTTTACACACTCCGCAAAAAGAGTGAAATCCACTCCTATAGGGGAAGTGCATTTTTGGCACGAAAAGGAGTGGAAATTAACTCAGACTGAGTTAAAACCGCTCGTTTATTTTAAGAGTGTATATAGCACGAACCATGAAAAATAAAAATTAAAACCTTATGTAAAATATCCTTAGTAATATCAGACAATACCCATTACTAAGATAGTTAGTAGCAGTTCGTAGCTGCAGGCATTGGTTTTATTTATCGTCTCGAATGAAATAATTAAGAAAATACGGACAAATTCCAGATGCGTGGAGTTAACTATTCAGCTCTTTTTACTGCTTTGGCGCTTTTGGCTCCTTTTAATGATACGTCAATTGGTGGAGTGAGAAAATAAAATTTAGAATCTTGTTTGGCATTACCAATAAATTGGTAAGTAAAATTGGTTATATTCTGATAAGTGGTTATTTTTTTATAGCGATTTGAAGTTTTAACTTCCATTGTAGCTACCCTGTAGTTACATGAGTACCAATGTAAAGTAAACTCCAACAAAATCCAATTTTAGTTTTTATCTAGGCAATTAGTAATTATGAAAGAAAAACCACGAGACAAGAATAGTCGTTTCTGCCTTAACAATGTTTACCATTCTATTTAATAATTGAACAGAATAACATTTGAGATAGTAACAAAATAGGAAGACATTTTATTAAGAAAAACCGAAAGCAGATGTGCACGAAAATATATTTTTAGGTATATTTTCTTTCGTCGAGACGTATGTACTATTTATATTATAGTTTAGAATATCAGGTTAAACTCCTATATGACATTTTATATTTGGAACTAGAAGCAATTATTATTATAGCATAAAAGTTTTCCACGAAAATTCTGTATTGATAGTTTTAATTTACTTAATTAGATTTAACCATTTTTTATTTTTATAGGCATTGCACATGCGTAAAAGTAATTAATTTATAAATATCTTATGTATTGTTTATAAAAAAGGTCATTTAAAAGATAGTTACAAAACCAAAATTAAAGTAGTTGGGGTAACTCATAAGCTAATAAATTATTTAGTTCATAAAAATTAAATAAGATGATATATAGTGCAATACAAGAGTGTGATTTATATTGAAGCCCAAATTTTTGTTCACCTGATAATTAATGTTTGAAGCTAGTTCTTATATCTATGGCTCATCTCCTTTAATAAGTTTTTAAAAAAATATGTATTTATTATTATTTAATGAAATTACAAATTTACGCTAAAAACCATAAATGAGCTAAAATTTATTTCACAATATCAAGAATTTTGCTTTCTACCTTAAAAATTGGTGTTAGGGTGTTAACTACAAATATTACATTTGTAGCAAAGAATTTACTAACAGTTATTTTGTAAATTCTAAAACCAATTGATGAAAAGTCAAAATGGATATTAAAATTGATATAAAAGGGATGAAAAATTGATAAAAAAAAACAGTTCTAGAAGTATGGGTAGATGCGGAATGGCGCACCCCCCCAACACTTAAAAAATGGTCAGGCGCGTCTTCACGTTAAATAACACTGAAATCCATCCCCTTACTTATTTTGTTTACATATCTGTTTTCAACTGTTAACAAAAGAAAACAATTTCAAATGTGCCATTTTTATAATTTTAGTTGTTCTCATTAAGCTAAACTATCAGTCGCTGCTTTTTTGTACAACAGCTTAAAAATGCAACATAACGATCCAATATTCTCTTTATATACAGTCCCTGGACAAATTATTAGACGCACTGCAAGATTTCATGTAAAATCTTAATTACCGGGTGATATTGTACCGTTTTATTATTTTAAATTGATTTGTTTTTTTATTTTTATATTATCCAATCAAATACCGATTTATTTGACATAAATAAAACAGCATTAATTTAGAAAAGCATAAGTTTATTAAGTTTTAGAGAAAAGTGAAATTAATGTTAGTAAAAGTCAATATTTAGTTGAGCCACCTTTAGCCGCTATCAAAGCTTTAATTCTGCGCGGCATGCTATCAATGCAAGACTGTACTGTCTCCTGTATTTGAGGATGATGATTCCACACATAAATAATCTTATAATAAGTAATTAATATAAATTAATCTTAATCATAATTATCTTAAAATAAATACAAATATGTAGTCTACAACAATTCTTTTAAATAAAAATCAATAATATTGTAGTTTAAATATACCATTATTGCATAAAAACTCGTAAAAAACATAAAATTACTAAAAAAAATACAATGCGTCTAATATTTTGTCCAGAGACTGTAAATTGATACTTTTGTTAATTATGATACTAATTAACTTATTTAGGATAAAAGCCCCACTTTTTTCTCTCTACCACTGTAAAATATATAGCCAAAATAATTCTTCCAAAGCTATTTTCGAAATAAAAAGTTTCGAACTGACTTTAAACTTACCATACACCGTCGTATAAGCAACGGATTCAGTTTTCTGAATGCTGTCTCATGAAAAAATTTGTATTTTTATTGAAAAATAAGACAATAACAAGTTGTTTATGATCATTATTAAAAATTTTCCAGTAAATTTTAAATTACCTTAAGAGCAGCATGTATTGTCACTCGAATCAACAAAAAATTAAGTTTAGGTTATTAAATTAGATTATTATTTGTTATTTTCTTAAATAACCCCCTTTTTGCAAGTATTTGTTTTTGAGTAAACATAGTTAGTAAAATTATTATAAAGTACATTTATATCTACATCAAAATATATAGATAAATAAAAAATATACTTTACACTGTAGGTTCACTAATGTCAGCCACTGAAAATTATGTACACTACTCAAAACGATTAGGGGAATACATGGTTTAAACCCTTTCACCCCCAATGATTCCATTAGGAATCATCAGCTTGCGATTTTTTTCTCAATAAGTTAAGCTCGCACTTATTTATCGTTTGATGGAAGAATCATGTCTTTTGAAGAATTAAATAAAGTTTGTTTTAATTAAATGGAAATATGAATAACAGGGTAAAAGATATTCACTCTGAAACAATTTTATTAAATAAATTGACCCTTAATTCTTCATGCTTGCATTTTTAGATGCTTAAAAATTGATTTTAACTATTTTTAACAAATAAAGTTTTGAGTTAATTATTGTTATAATTCATTCAAAAGTTATTATTCCATTTTTTTTCTTTAAATTTTAGTTAAAAAAATTAAGATTTTTCCCTGTTTTTACCATTTATTTCTAGATGCATAATGAATCTATTTCACAAATTTTAAATTTTTAGAATAAAAACTAAAAGTTTGGGATTGAAAGGGTTAACAAAAGTGCTCCCTTAATTGTTTTGAGCAGTGCACATCATCATTAGAGTTGGAAAAATCAGTTTAGTTGTAAAACTATGTATATGAAGGTATGAATTTCCGATATTTTCTATTTTTCTATTAATTCCTTATAATTTTGAGAACTTTTATTGCTTTTTTAACCATATTTAATAGAAAAATTGCCATTATTATTGCCATCCATTATTTATGCCATTGAGAGAAATAAATAATAAAAAAACCGTCACAATTGTAACAAATCAAAAACAGAATTAGAAAAACCAGAAAGAAATCACCTAACCCGTTCCAGACAAGATAGCGCGGATGACTTCTTCGAAGAATTCCGCCGTCTCGCATCACGTGACCAAATTGGACCAATGAGACGTTCTTTTAAAATTTGCTTTTTTAAGAGACGAATTGAAATTCTTTTCGAAACGGAGTGAATTTGTCATTCACTCTGTTAAAATTGATTCTAAAATCGCTCTTTTTCGGTAAAGTTTTTTTTTTTTCGAGCGAAAACACACTCAGAAGGAGTGAATGTTGTTGAAAAATACTTCATTCTTTTTTTTAGTGAAAACTTCACTCTTTTGTTTTAAGAGTGTAAATACATACTAGAAATTTGACTCGTTTTAATTTCTGGATGTACCTTCATCTAGCATAAGTTAATCTTCATTACATTTGGACTGGTGTCGCAAGTTGAATTCCTGCAACTGATTCATGAAAGAAATTTGATGTATTGAATGGATTGAGAGTTTGTCCACTCTTCTACAGCACACAGATAGCAAGGAAGTTTAGTTTAGTTTGAATTATCGTCGCACTAGAGCTACACAAATACAAATACAAATATTGTCGACCTACAACAGGCCAGAGGCCCAGCAAGGTTGGTCCAAAAAAAATCTAATACAATACCAGTTTCTAATGACTATCAAGTTCCTTCTTAAAATCTTCTACTCTCTTCGAATGCATAACATAATCTGGTAAAGCATTCTACTCATTGATTTTTTTAAACATTGTAAAAATAATGTTTTCTTACCTCCCTTCTAAATCATGATTTATTCAATTTCTGATCATGTCCCCTGGTCTGGCTATTTAAGGTAAAACCTAAGCCTTCCATATCTCCCTGTTTTATGAACTTGAATAACTATTGAGGGTTATTGACGACCGGCGTCGTAATTTGTCGCAGAGAAGGAATCGCTGGGCGATACTACTTATGATATATGAACTTATGATACTACTATGATATATGAGGCTCATATGATATTTTATTATAATTATATATAATTCAGAACAAAATTAAACAATTCAACCAATTTATTTCAAATACAGAGGTATGTAATTAATATATGTATTTTGATAAGTGTAACAGTTAGTTCGGAGTATTTAAAGGGTAAAAACTTCTGTGATTATATCTTCACTTCTTATGTAGCCTAGCCAATCTCCTAAACGAAAATTAATATATTTTAATTTCGTGGATTTGTTTTAGCACTGTGACAGAAACATCTATATGCACATATAAAAAATCCAATATTAACGTAGTTTACAATTAATTTCTATGAAAATAAAACAACAATTACTAATCAAATATACTTCATATTTCAAAAGCTGTTCTGTGTGAATATGTAAGCTAATCTTTTCCCTCGTGTACAATTTTAATTTAAGTCAGTTTGAAGAGCCAAAAGAGCAAAAATTCATTAGCTTTAGCAATGCAAATACTTTGTTGATGAATGCTGCTTATTTAAATTCACCTTAGGTGCTTTTACTTTTTAGTTAAAATAGCAGGGATTAGATTTTTACGTATTAAAATTTAAGTATTAAATTCACTCAATATAAAAATAATTTTGTATCTTTTAAATAAATTGTCAAAATAAGTTGGTTTTAAGATAAAATTTCGAGGAAAAAAATATATATGAAATTCAACATTATTACTAGTATTAGCACCAGTGGAAGGTACACATATTGAATTATTACTAACTTATATTATTACTTAATTAGAAGATGTTTAAATACGAAAAGATAGTTCAAGTAAAAAAGAATTAAGACACATTTTAAATAATTTGAATCATTTTACACATTAAATAAATATTTTACACTCCTTTGAATTTATAGATATTTGATTTGAAACACATAATAATTTTTACTTGTAAAGCATTCACCTTAAACCTAGACGCACACATTATAAAAGTTCGAAAGCAATGTTTGAGGTTTATACACCATGACCTGGCAGTTTATAAACATAAAAGGGGTCAAAATAGGTTAGGTTAGTTTGAATTATCGTCGCACTAGAGCTACCCGAGGGCTATTGGCGACGGACGTCGTCTTTTAGAACCACAGTCAAGTGACGAGCCGACACCTGAGTAGGCACCCGACGCAACCGTTAAGGGCGACATCGTACGCAGCGTTAGGACTTTGAAGGATATTTAACGTGCACTCCCGCCACACGGGGTATTATTAGTCGGACATTTTTGGATGCGTTTATAGGTCTGAAGTTATTTTGGCGATGCCTGGGCCCGAACCTGGTACCTTCCGCCTGCTAGGCGAATGCCTAACCGAATGGGCTCCCCAGCCCTGGGGCAAAATAGAGCCTCACTGGATACACTAAATGTTTACTATTTTTAATTTTTTGCGAGTTCAATATAATTTCAGAGATCTACTACTATAAAATTATTTTTAGCAGTTGTAATTTTTTAAGTAATTTGGTGTTAGGCTTAATTTTAGATGAGTTCCAGAAAAAGCAAAAACTTAAATTCTGTTGTGCAGCCAAAGATATATATTTTTAAGATATTTTCCATTAAGAGATTTGGTATAAGACAAATTTTTTTCTACACATGCCTATTGAATTTCGAAAAAAAAAAGTGAACTTTAAGAAACTACCTTCAAAATCTATATGTGATGGCCTAAAAGTGTCTTGGTTTTTTTTAACAGAATATACAATCAGAAATATAGATTTTCATATGACAGGTCAAGTCAGTGATGATATTGACCGATTGTGTAACTTAAAAAAAAAAGAATATATTCTCACAAAATCTGCTTTTTTTATTCCCGTTAGTAAACCGATCTCGATAACAATAAGCTAATATATAATACCAATGAACTGTGCTAATAACATGTAGAAGATACATATCTATTTATAGGAAATGTAGGAATAGGACAGGAAAAGGATACATTTATCTATTTATAGGAAAAAAATCCTATTGTGCTTGATATAAATCCCAATCGCCCACATATATCTTTTATTGTTCCTTGAAGTTGGCAGCTAATCTTCCAATTATAGACGACGCAACCGACGTAGCAAAAATACTAGTATAAAAAAACTTATTTTACACTCTATCTAACAAATTCTGTTCTAAAAGGTGACACAGAAATTTAAAAAAAAAAGGAAGTACTTTTCTCTTAATGTTTTTTTTTCATTGACATTGATAAGTTCGTGGGGGACTTTTAAATGATTCACGATTCAATCACTTTGGCGTACAAGACTATTTTAAAAAATTTAGATTTCTAAAAGACAAGACTGTAAAACGTTTAAAAAAAATAGAATTTGTGGAATATATATATATATATACAAAAGCTTCAGTGAGGACAATTAAAATTAATATTGAGAATTTAAATAGTGATGCAAATCCTCTCGTTGGAAGGTTTAATGATTTAAGGAATGTATTTTATTTAGTAATTGTTTTAATAATGATTTATAAACTGCAGAGCCAAAATAACTGGTATAGGCGTATAAAACCAATCGAAGTTCGTCGCTATGTTGAGCAGCGTCTATGTGCTGCTATCATGACAGGTTATGAAAATTGAAGGGATTTTGAAAGTATCGGGGGTTGAGAAATGGAATTCCATATCCATGCATCTCCGAGGTGGAGATGAATTTTTAATTTTCACTTACGACAATTTCACGAGTGTACCATGGATATCGATAATCCAGTAAAACATTAAAACTACGACACAGCTGCGGCCTAAAAAAGATCATGCAAAAACGAGTCATCGACGATGGACGTAAATCATTAAACATGATATATTGCGGATACGTGATATATAAGGCTCCAGAAGCCCATATCGGTGAATATTCATTAAATGGTTAACAAGTTGACACTTGTACGACATAGACGTTTATCCCATTTAATTATCAGTTGTCAATTACACGATATTTTTAAGGTTAAATCTATGTCGTAGATTTGATGTTTTACTGTTTGTTTTGATGTTTACTGTTTGTTTTTATCGATATTCATGGTACACTCGTGAAATTGTCGTAAGTGAAAATCCAAAATTCATCTCCACCTCGGAGAGGCATAGATATGGAATTCCATTTCTCAACCCCCGATACTTTCAAAATCCCTTCACTTTTCATAACCTATCATGATAGCAGCACATAGACGCTGCTGAACATAGCGACGAACTTCGATTGGTTTTATACACCTTTATTCGCAGATGTATGCCTATACCAGTTATTTTGGCTCTTCAGTGTATGAATATAATATATTTTTTCATATCAAGTATTTAATTATATTCTCTTTTCAACTGGTTTAATATATCTGTGTAATTTCATATGAGCTATTTTAGTCGTATTCTAAAACCTATTATTAGAAGCAGTCTCGAAAACACATCTTTGTTCTTAAGTTAAGTTGGTAATTCTAAATAAATTTGTATTGGCAAATTAAAATGATATAAAACATAAAATGTGGTTACTCATCAAAGACAACTCTAAGTATATCATTAATACTTTTCTTAGGCGAACAAATTATGATAGCTTTAAGTAGGGGAAAGTGGGGGCTAATGGGACAAATTTTTATTAACCTCTGTATTTCAGCAAAAATATATGAATTTTAATGTCTTTTTTTTACAATCTTATAAACTGAACGTTCGTTTACTGGAAAAGTCATTAGACAAAACATTGCCATAGTTTAGTTGATGAGCATTTTAATCAGACATGTAAATGTCCCATTAGCCCCTATATGTGGGGTCTAATGGGACAATGAACAGGGCTAAATGGGACGTGTTATATGTTTCCTTAATTAAAACTAAAAAAATTGAAAAGGAATCAGAAAATAACCTGAAAATAAATTTTAAAGCAAAATTCATTTATATAATGTATACATAATGAAATTTTATTTTTTTAAAACAATTATCTCCCACTGGAAGGTGAAATATCAAAGTTAAAACTCAAAATTGAAGATGCTCCCATAATTTTTGTTGAATCACTGGAAAGGATAGTTTTGTAACTAAATCTTCTAAAATTTATCCCAAACTTGTCCTCTTTTTCAGGGTACGTGAATTTAAAAAGACCGTCTTTATCTTCAAATGGCTTATCCGGAATTCCTCGCTTTCTATTTCAGAAATCAATCCAACGTAATAAAAAATAGTTTGCTTTGTAGCAAATTTTACCAACAACAAATCATTTATTTTTACCAAGCAATGTTCAGATGTAATCAATGAAATTGCAGGTAGAAAAATGTGTCATAAATATAGCAAATTGAACTTTCACTTATTATACGACGAAAAAAGTTCAAAAAGTTTAAAAATAGAGTTTAAAAAAGTTTTTGGCAACTTGACTGAATAAGATAAATATTTTATATTATCTCTGATATTAGAGATTTATATAGATTCTTCCAGATAAGCATACAAAGCTAGGTTTATTAGTGTCCCATTTGACCCCACAGTTTCTGTCCCATTAGTCCCTACCGTGTTATTATGTGTTGAAAATTATAGTTTTGAGAAAAACGCAAAAAACAAATATTTACCTTTCTTTAATAATATTAACCTTTAGTTTTTTTTCTAAATAAACATCAACAAATACAATTTTTAAGGAGTTACAGTTTTAGTTAAATATATTGGAGAGTTGAGAAACACCTCTACTTGAAAATAATATATATATATATATATATATATATATATATATATATATATATATATATATATATATATATATATATATATATATATTATATATATATATATATATATATATATATATATATATATATATATATATATATATATATATATATATATATATATATATATATATATATATATATATATATATATATAATATATATATATATATAATTAAATTAAACTGTATGTGTCAAAAGTTGTCCATTTAAAGGGGGCGTGGCACATTTGTTTAGTTTTATAATTTTGATAAGAAATAATTAACTAGCCTAGACAAAATTTGTCTCATTCGATAGATCGGGCTGCCATCTATCAGAAAATACTGGTCTCAAAAATTCGATTTACTTGGTCATTTTTAACTATGAGCTCAACTTAGCTCATTTTCACGTTTCCACTTTTTTTTGTCACTTAGCACGTTCTTCCACTAAGCTCGTCATATATGGGCTAAAAGTTATTTCGAAATGTCAAGAATTTTGCATTAAAAAGATGGTTTTAGTATTACCTACCAATCTTACATATTTAGCTTTTAAGCAAAGAATTTATTAAACATTTTGTGGTTTTTAAAAACCATTCGATGTGACATTGAAATAGACACAAAGTTAACCCTGTTTAAATAAGTTATAAACAGAAGGATCCTCAAAAACTTTAATTAAAATAATTCTTTCAAAGATATTTTCGAATTAAAAAATTTGAAACTGACTTTAAACTGGCGCGGCGACACATTTTTGTACAAAACACATATTTAGCTGTCTGATGTGCTGTCTCATGAAAATATTTGTATTTTTAATATTTTTATTAAAAACTATGACAATAACAAGACATTCTTTTATATTTTACCTAATATCTATACCCATTACTAACATTTTTTTCACCAGTTAATTTTAAATTATATTGAGAGCTGTGCCTGCCATACGTCATAATAAGGTTTTCTGAAAAATATGTACTGTTACTTTAAATAAACAAAAAAATTATAGGTTAAGAAAGTTTAATTAAATTTTATTTTAATTATCATTTATTTAAACAGCCTCCTTTTTAAGGGGAGCAGAAGTATGTAATAAATATGTGCATTTTTTCGAGCTTTATAAGGGTAAATATTCTTCATTGATTGCATCGTCACTCCTGATGTTGCCTAACCAATCTCCTGATGGAAAATTAATATATTTTAATTTATTGGTATTTACTTTTGTATTGGGTTGGTTTTCACACATTGACAGTCACCTCTATATGAAAATATAAAAAAAATCCATTTTTAAGGGATCTTTCAATTTATTTTGATCATAACAAAACAACAACTACTAATTAAATATACTTCATTTTATAAAAGCTTGTTCTGTATAAATCTGTGAGCTAATCTTTTCCCTCGTGTGTCATTTTAATTACTGTCAACTTAACGAACTAATGTTGCATAAATGCATGATTAACAATGCAAAGATTTTATTTTTGTTTATAAAGGCTCCTTATTTAAGTGCACCTTAGGAGCTTTTACTTTTGTATTAAAATGGCAGGGATTAGTTGTTGTTTACGTAATGGAATGACGAGCATTAAATTCACTCAGTAAAAATAATTTCGTATTTATTAAGAAACTAGCAAATTTATACCCGTTCTTCGCACGGATTAAAAAAATATCAAATCGTTCCAAATATGTTTACCATATAACCTGTTATAGGATCATAAACTTATGTTATTGTTCCCGCTCGTTATAAAGTATAAAATCCCGTTTCATTGCCTTAAAATTCCAAAATGAAAAATAAGCTATAAAATGCACTCATAAATGTCATCACAATTCCCTCATAAATACATAAAACCTTTTAGCTCATTTGGCGCGTTTTGGGAAATAATTTGGCGAGAAAATAGATATAGCTACAAACACACCCATTATACAGCTCTAACACAATGACCTTCGAACAACCGACCAGCTTATAAATTATTTATAAAAGAAATTGCCTATTTGGCGAATTTTAGTTAATAATTTGGCGAGTTTGGCAACGTATTTGGCGAAAAAATAAAGACATGAAACACTAATAGCTCTAGTGCGATGGCCTTTATTAACCATCATAGTTCAGTAATAGCTTAACTATACATTTATTGCTTAAATATGCATACATGCAGTCAACAGAAAAATCAATGAAAAATCATCAAATAAACCCACAATAAAATCCGGGAATGAAGACTGGCGGAATTACGTCACTTGAAACATGTCAATTATTTTTCAAATAATGAATTAAATTTTTATAAAGTAATGGCAAAAGAATAAAATAAACATTTTGAATTTTAAATGTTTTCGTTAAAAGTTTTATTTAATTTTTTCAGCCGATGGCATCAGGAAAGAGAAAAAATGATCGGATTTGAGCGAAAGTGGTGTATTTTTTTCAGAAAATTCGAATTTTCTCTAAAAATGGAACAAATATGAAAAAACTAAGCCTCAGGTGCACACGTTAGTATTAAAGGGAATCTATCTTTAAAATTTCGAATTCCTGTGGGCAGTATAAGTCGGTCTTTTACGATCCGATAACAGACACACACACAGACAGACAGACTCTTTCTTTTATTATTATAGATTGTCAAAATAAGCTGGTTCTAAGATAATATTTTGTGAAAAAAATTTATTTGAAGTTCAACGTTATTATTATTAGCATCATTGGGAGATACACATTTTAGAACTATTCCTAACTACAAATATTACTTAATTAGAAAATACATAAATACGATAAGATATGTTCAAGTCTTTATGAATTAAGGCACATTTTAAATAATTTTAATAAGAACCTAAATATTTATTTTACACTCTTAAATATTTATTTTACACTCTCAAGTATTTATTTTACTCTCTCAAATATTTATTTTACACTCTCAAATATTTATTTTACACTCTTAAATGTTTATTTTAAAATTTGAATGTATAGAAATTTGATTTGAAACATATAAAAATTTTACTAGTAAAATATGGACTTTAAACTAGACGCTTACATTATAAATGTTTGAAAGCAATATTTGAGGATTATACACCATGAAATGGTAGTTAATAAACAAAGAGGAGAAAAGTATAGTCCGCCCATCACTTCTTAGCATCTATGACCTGTGTTTTAGACGAGTTTAAACTATCACTCGTAAAACGAAAAGGGGTAAAGAAGATTTTGGTTAAGCCTGAGTTACTACATTTGGAGATTCATTTTTTTTGCAGGAGCATCTTTCTTTAAGCTTCAGAAACAATTTCTCAAGTGAAGGGCAGTTTGAACTTGTATGGGTTCACTATTATATGCATTTTAACTCTCTCTCTCTCTTATAGCATTTCCCGTAGTTATACTGAATATGATAAATAATACATACTACAGATACAAATATATTGACGATCAAGTCAAGATAGAAAATAAATTCACGTGCCAATTGATGACAACCATCAGAAATTATCTATAATCCTTCTTTCACTAATAACCTATGTGTAGTTTTAGTGTGATACATTATTTCCAACCAAACTAACCCAACAATCCCCCAGGCTCACCACACACCATGGGATTGGCAACCCTGACTCCTTTAGGTTCTCTCTACTCTACCTTTCTACAAAGTAGTCTCTTCCACAATCAAAATATTGGGATGCTAAGAAGTGGCAGTCGGACTATAGAACCTCACTGGATACACTAAATATTTATTATTATTTTTAGTTTCATGTAATAAAGGTGTGGATCTTCAACTGTAAATTTATTTTTATTTGTAGTTACAGTTTTTTGAATAATAGGATATTCAGCCTAATTTTAGTTGAGTTTCAGAAAATGCTAAAATTTAAAATCATTTGGGAAGCCAAATAGTTTTTGGTGTTAATATTTTCAAGCTTTTTTTTGCCATTAATAGACTTGATATAAGACAAAGTTTTCATCTACATATGCCTATTGAATTTAAAAAAAAGAGCGATTGGTGGGCTAAAAATGATTTTTTTTACCAGAATATAATCAGAAACATAAATTTTCATAACAAATCAGGTCAGGTCAGTAATGATATTGGCCCGATTGTATATTTACAAATGAATATATATTCTCACAAAGTCCTTTTTTTATTTCCATTCGTAAAACAATCTCGATAACAATAAGGCATAAGTTCATAAAGCAATGTACTATGCCAATAACATTGTAGAAGATATCTATTTATAGGGAAAAAATCCTATTGTGCGTGATATATTAATCCCAATAGCACACCTATATTTTACTGCTCCTTGAAGTTGGTAGCTAATTTTCCAGTTACAGACGACGCGACAGACGTAGAAAAAATACTAGTATTAAAAAAAAACTATTTTACACTCTATCTAACAAATTCTGTTCTAAAAGGTGACACAGAAATTTAGAAGTCAGTGGAAGTAATTTTCTCTGAACGTTTTGTTTTTTAAAAATATTTTTTTTCCTCGTTGGCATTGATAAGTGATTTTAAAGAATTCACGATTCAATCACTTTTGCGTTACAAGACTATTTTACAAAATTTAGATTTCTAAAAGATAAGACTGTAAAATGTCGAAAAAAATAGAATTTGTCGAATATATCTACAAAAGCTTCAGTGAGGACAATTAAAATTAAAATTGTGAATTTAAATAGGGATGCAAAGCCTCTCGTTTGAAGGTTTAATAATTTAAGGCAAAATATTTTATTATTGATTTCACTTATTATACGACAACAGAAGTTTAAAAAGCTCATTTATCTTCACCAAGCTCTGTTCAGATGAAATTAATGAAATTGCAGGTGGAAAAATATATCAACAATAAGGCTACTTGAACTTTCACTTATTATACGACAACAAAAGTTTAAAAAGTATAAAATTTAAGTTTAAAAAGTTTTTGGAAACTTGACTGAATAAGATATAAGAGATTTATATAGATTCTTCAAGAGAGGATTAAAAAGCTATGTTTATTTGTGTCACATTTGACCCCACAGTTTCTGTCCCATTAGACCCCGCAGTGTTTTTATTTATAAATGATCCAACGCAGAACCATGTGTAATTCACCACAGTATTTGACATATAATATCTTAATCTATGATATAGCTTCTACCTAAAACTATAGTTTAATTCATGAAAAGTTTTTATTTAATACTTTAAAAGTGTAAAACAGATACACTTTTGACTAACTTTGGAATCTGCAAAACATTAATTCTTCTCTCCACTTCAACACATGCTTTTAATGGCTAATCTTTGGTTGTAAAAATGTGAAGTCTAACTGTTTAGTGTCGAATTTATTTGTAAAAAAAGTTTTTTTCTACGCTTTAGGCCCCTTGTCGCATTAGCCCTGCGTCCCATTAGCCCTGCGTCCCATTAGCCCCACTCTCCCCTTTTTAACATTTACTTCTCCTGACATAATTTGCCTTGCATAAATTGTTCAGATCTATGATCTTCATTTGTCTTACATTATGTTTATTCTAATAAACTAAAACAGAAATCTTGTTTTCACAAGGTATAATAATAATAATAATAATAATAATAATAATAATAATAATAATATTATTAATAATAATGATGATGATGATGATGATGATGATTTTTTATTATACTTTGCGCAACGGTGACTGTTCTCGATTCAGAATGAACTTCAAGATGAAATAAATAAATTAAGCTATAGCACTTATGTGTTCGTGCAATTAAATTAATAATTAAAATTTAGTTTTTTAATAAAAAATTAATTATAAATCATTTAATTTTTAACATCAAGTATTTCTAAAACAACAACATTGGTATTTTTTTTTGTTTTGTTCTGCATAGACGCTCTTGGGTAAACAGATTAAGTTGTGTGTCAGATTAAGTTACACGCACTGACCAAAGAAACGGAACTCTTATCTCTTGTTCTAATGGGAGAAGTCGGAAAATCCTTCATTAGGGCCAGGATCTATGTCAAACGTTTATCCTGGCAGAGAGTCGTTTGGAAAAACCCCTATAGCTCCACACAAAGTTACTTCTACTTATAACTTCTTGCACGAAATGGGGGAATGGGGATCATTAGGATTAAGTTTTTTTTTTTTTAAGTTGTAATGGTTTTTGTTACTTTTATCTATTTTAAACTACTTCTAGTAACATGAACATTCAGTGTTTAATCATTATCACCCGAGGGCGGGTTTTTCTTGGGTCGACTTCGTCAGTTTGTTAATGGGGTTTTCTAAGACATGACTTCAGTTGAAGTTGACATTATTACATTCTGAAATTGTATGCATGGGAGGAGGTGGGTTGTATTTACTAAAGAAAAAATGTAAACCCAAATCTTAAGATTTTTGTTGAATTGAACGTCACAAGTAATGGTTGATTAAATATGACTATTTTTTAGTAAAGCTATTTGCTTCTATAGAAGCACAGTACAGTATAGATGTTATATTTATGTTCTTTTTAAAGAACAGTTGCTCTCTGTTCTGTTCTTTTAAAAAGAACAGTTCTTTAACCTGTTCTTTTTACAAAAGTTGCTTTACACGAAGAAGAATTTAGGCAAACATAAATAAAATACATAATGAACGTAAAATAAAAAAAATCCGATCGCAAGTATCATTTTTTGCAATAACTTTAATAAGTTTTATTATTTAAAAAATTAATACAACTTAAAATTTTTTAATTAATTTATGACAAAACTATATTAAAATTTTAGTAGAGTATAAAAATTACTGGTAATGAATACAAGCATTAAAATATTTTTGAAGTAAATTATGAAAATGCATACAATAATGCAAACGTAACAGAAAAGAAAAAAAAAACTTTGGGGCACAAATTATTGTACAAAAAGTATTTTTCACGTTATTAAAATTAGATTAATTATTAGAAATTAATTAGAAAATTATAATGATAATTAATATTATATAGATTCAATACTGAAATTACAACAAAAATACATATCGGAATTTTTATTAAATAATTTGTTTCCTAAAATATTTACCCATAAAAAAATTATTACACCCTAATACTAAAACATTATATACTATATAGTTTACATAATATATAGAAAATAAAAAAGTTTTAAAACAAGAATTTGGTATGGCACCGTATGCCAATTTCTATACTACACTATTGAAGAAATTCATTTTATTAGCTTAATGTTTTTTTAAAACAAATTACACATCAGATAATTTAGTAAAGCAGAAAAATAGGCACAGCAAAAATATATGTACAAAAATATTATCAAATAAAATATTATTATGACTTGCATAATGAGCTTAGCAGCTTACAACAAGTAAGATTTCAATTGTAAAGTTTCACTTTCAATTTAAGAAATACAAGGAATTATTATCAGTAAATAATTGTTCAATTTAAAGAATTCCAATTGAATGGCTGTGCTACAATTTCATTTTTAAAAAGTTATAAACCATGCAAAATAAACTAGTTAAAAAACTGCTTTAAAAAAAGTCTCTCAAACGTGAGTTCTCTAACAGTGTTACATTGCTTAGAAGAACAGGATTGTCAGATGAAATTTCCTAAAAATAGCCAAGCTGCTGCTCAAAAAAGCCAAAATACTCAAAATTATCTTCCATACGTCCCCTCCAACACAATTAAAATTACAAAGACGCATTTAAAAGCAAAAAATCAACAAAACGCGTAAAAATAGTAAAGATTAAACGAAAAATGAAAAATTTGAGATATTTCCAAACTTAATCTAATCATTAACCAGAACGATTTTGGCTTCTGGTATAATTTTAAATAAACCAAGCGGATCATATATTAACCAAAACTGCTGAAATGAGCCAATATGACAACCCCAAACGCGACTCTGAGTAAAACAGCCACATTCCTTGAGCACCCAACTCTAAAAAAAACAGAAGAAAAAAATAGTTGTTTACGTTATCATATTCTCACTCTTAACTACATTCCCCATTTCAGTTTAGTGGTTCAACGTTTCACCCGATATTTTTCTAATAAATGTATTTTCCTAGATCACACATTCTGACGACATTTGACCTGAAAAAAATAAGAGAAAAAGTTTTGGGAAATGATGCGATTTAAAAAAACAACTACATAATGCTACTTTGCACAATTAAAAAGATTTTTAAAAAAAATAAGCTAGCATATGCACTGGAAAGCAAAAAACGCAATTTCAAAAAAATCAAAATGCGAATTTAAAATCTGTCAAAATAAAATTTTGAAACTGAATTTTTTTTTAATAATAACAAAATAATAATAAAATAATAATAATAATAATAATAATAATAATAATAATAAAAATAATAATAATGTAAAATAATTATGAAATAATAATGAAATAATGAAATAATAAAATAAAATAATAATGTAAAATAAAATAATATAATAAAAATTATAATATAATAAAAATAACAATAAAATAAGAATAAAATAAATATAATATTAAAAAAACTAAAGATATCCCACACGCACAAAGCCAAAACCCAACTACGATAAACCCAATCCTCCCATTTGAACGTTAGAAAGAACGCAAGAATAACTGTTCAGAACAATGTCAAAAGAGCTGTTCATCGCAATAAAGAACGGTTCGAAGAACAACCTCGAAAAAGAACGACTCAGAACAATCTACGCCGTTTTGCAAGTTCGCGAAAAAGAACTGCTCCGAACAACTAAAAAAAAGAACTGTTCCGAAAAGCAAAGAGCTATCGCACTGCGAAAAAGCATCAAAGCACATACAAAAAGAACACCTGTTCAGTGTTCTTTTTTTGTTTCATCGTAATCGTTTTGAAATCTGTTTCATTTCTGGAATAGTGAGTATAGCATTTTGGGCATTCGTGACGTAAGAGGAGAAGAAGTCTTTTCGTCCAAACCCACTCACCAACTATGAGGAGAGGCTGTTGCTTGTTTTGTTAGGAACTAATGATTAATGATTTACCGAGTAACGGATTTAGAAAATGGACGTAATTTTTTTGTTTAAAAAGAAAATAATTTTTTGATTGAAATCCATAATTTCAAAAGTAGAAATGCTTTAAAGTGTTAAATTAAGTTCTGATGAAAAATCATTAATTTATAGTAAAACAGGTTTTTCAAAAGCAAAGAACATACTGCTCCAGTTCTTTTTAAAGAACCTGTTCAAAAGAACATGGTGTTCTTTTTTTCACATCTCTACAGTACAGTATCCGGAAATAAAAGTTCTGTGGCAACCTAAGAGGTGTGTTAAACCATTAACATCAATGAACTGTTGCAAACATTTATTAAAATTGTCAGTCAAAGGCAAAGGGAATGAATTGAACCCTAAAAATTATGCCAAAGGCGTGTATCCGATTATTTGCCAGATTCTTTTTTGTTCGGGTATAATTTGAAATGTTGCTTTTAATTTTCCTTGATGATTTCGATTGTATAATTTTATGTGTTGTCTGGAAGGGCCTGGGGGCCCCTTGGCATCCAATGTAGTTCTGTAATGAAAAATAAAAGTTTTTCTTCTTCTTTGATAAAGCAATTAAATATGCTAAAAATACAAATTATTTGAAAAATTAGTCAAATAAATTTATTATATAGTTAAATTTTAATAATTAACTGGATTTATTCATCAGATAGATTCTTGCACAAAATAATAAAAAAAAGTATCGTAATCATAAGAATCTAATATAATGAAATGCAGAAACAAAACGCTAAATTTAATGCAAAATATTTTTGAGGATATCTATGTATAACTTACCTTTTTTCGAAATGAAATCGTCTTCTGTAAAATGTCTACTGCATACCTTGGACCAGCGGCTAGGTTCCTTCACCGTTTTAACGGCAACAATCCACTTCTGTTTTTAATGCCAAAAAATTCTTCGGAAATCCAAAGAAACTTAAGCCTTTGGACTTTTGTTTATTAGAAAAACATTGTGGAGCACTGCAATGCATCGGCATTTTTATAGAATATTTCAAAAAACAGATCACACAATAATTGTAAACAATTCATTGTTTATAGTTAGTTTTAGAAAATTTGGGACAACAATGATTTTTACTGAGTTTTCCTTTACTAGTTTCAGCTACTCCTATGACTAGATATTGGCGTGATTATATGACTTGCACCAACCAATAACTATATTTATCATTATATTGGTTATATTTTTGAGTCATTAAAACGGCGGTAAAATTGTTGTTTAATATAGGACAAATTTTCAATGTAAAAAAGTGATGTTGTTCTGCTCTACGTAATTTAACCTAATTAAAAGGCTGATTCAATGAACCACTGATCCCGCAAAGCGCCGGCTACTGCATATCATAAATGTTTTCCAGTCAAATTGAACGAAACTCTGCGCCATTATTTGTGGCGTAGAGTATATATTATGTTCTGTTTACTACAATCACATTACGTTCTAATAAAGAATTAAACTATACGAAAACAAATTGAGAAAAGAAAAGTGCAAAAGGAAAAAAGATAATGTTTACCACGTTTTAAAAGAAAAAAGATGGAGTTATCAAAAACGCGATAGTTTTTATTGACGTATATTATTCCACAACAACCTAATGTATTTTGAATTTGGCAAGGGTCAATCTGACCAAATCTCATGCGCTGCGTGGACTTCAGACGGACATGAGAAATTCCTCTTTTTATCAAGAGGAAACTATGTTATCAAAAGCTGAACGGCTACCGTGGTGAATAATCTGACACATAATCTCTCTTACATAATAATGTCATGTAAACTCGAAAAATAACATGGCTGTCATCAAGCAGTACGGCTGGCAGCGCCATCTGAGGGTAGTCGTTCGCCAATCCTTGCTGAATTTCCATAGAGAATACCGGAAGTAGGGACCGGAAGAAGTTTATCCACATGCTTCGCAAGGTATTCTGGGTACGCAACATCTCCTATGGGAAAAAAAAACAATTTTCTCTGCCACATTTCTCCGGCTGCATTAAATATTTTTACAAACTTTTTTTTAAATAATCAATGTAGATATTACAGGTCTCTATCTTCCCACTTTTTGAAATGGCTTCGAATATTTTGTGTAAAATTATTTATTGAACATTTAAAAAAAATATTCGAACCAATTTCGAAAAGTGGGAAAGTCGGGACCTGTAAGTCAGCTACATTTGTCACAAAAAAATCCGCTTGCAAAAATATTCAATACAGCCGGAGAAATGTGGCAGAGAGAAAATAGTTTTTTCTTCATAGGATTAACTTTGATGTACTTTGCTTTGGAGACCCCCAGTCCAGCGCGCCCATTCCCCCTTAAACTCAAACGAAACCTTGTGTAGACTTATCCTAAATATAATATACAGGGTGGCGCAAATAAAAGTGGCCCCAGCGTAGAGATAGCAATGCATTGAGATGCTTGAAAAGAAAAACTACTGAAGCCGTCTGAAAGCCTTCAAGTCGAAATAAAAGATTATTCAAACGTGTAACGGCTTACTTGGCAAACCTGTTTTGGCATTTATTCGTTGGCGAGTTCAGATCTTAGTGTGCATTTTTTGAAGACGGCTCCTAATGCAAATTTTGTGTCTTGCAATCAATTTAGAATGTTTTGTAGTAACAAAAACAAAAAGGTCCAATTCTTTTGGATTAATAACGAATAGTGGAATAATCACTGGTGGAAATCACTAGTGGGGAAATAATCACTAGTGGCAACAAACCATCAGTTTATATTGCATTCCAACTTACTTGTCAAACCATAGCGTGGTTGACATCAAATAATTCACCAAGCGTTTGTCTGGGCTTAATATTGAAGCGATCAATAACTTCACTTAGAAAACCTGTTTCTGCATTGGTTTTTGACTTGGCAACAATTCTATCATAGTCTTATCTCCTTGACGGGGACACTTTTATTTGCGCCACCCTGTAGTACTTTGGGGAAAACTAGAGGAATAAAAATGTCACTAAAGTGACATTTTTAATTTCAAATTTTCTGACGTATTAATTACTTTATTGTTACTTTTATGTAAGCAGAATATTCTTAAGATTTGATACCATAATTAATTTAAAGATAATTGGATTTTATTAATTATTAGAAATTCCCCGGGAACATTTACTAAAAAAATTACATTGCTGCTTGTATTAAAACATAAAGGGAAAGTTTCATTTAATACACATTTTCACTTTAAATTTGAGTAGCAATTCGAGATGCAGATTTTATTTAAAAATAAACGTTTTTCAAATTTGGTTTTACGTCAAGCTATTAGATTTATTGAAATTTGAAACTGGAAGCAGAATTATACAAATATGATCTCTTCTTACTAAAATTAAAACAGGCAATACTAGAAAATGTATTTTATTGAATAGCATTTAAATAACTTATTTTTGATTTTTTCTCGGAAAAGAAACTTAATTTTTCTAGAGGAAATACTTTGATTGCAAGTGAAAACGTAACCGCTTTAATTAAAAATAATTATCCTTACAAAATTTTACGCATGTATGTTTCATAAACAAAAAGGCATTTTGCAAACCGAAGTATGTTCTTAACATAGCGTCACTGATGATAAAAAAAATTATATTTACAAATATTTTACATAGTCATAACTAAAATGGAAAATTAATTTGTAAACCTTTAAACTATAATACTCAAGATAATAAACAGAAATAATTTTTCAATAATATTTTTTTATTATCTCATAATATTCATTTACATCAACACTTTTTTTTGTTTTATATACATTGTGAAAAAAATTCGTTTTTTTTTAAATTACGTAAGTTAGTGCAAAATACATTTGGGAAACAATGTATGGTCACTAAACACAAATGACTTGAACTAAGTTTTAGCATAAAGTAAAAAATTTTAAAATTTGCTGGTACAAAAACTTTGGGGTCAAAATTAAGAAGATTTTTTTAAAAAACATTTTGATAAAAAGTATTATTCAATATTCCCCTTTGTATTTCAATTTCCAATTAATCCTCTTCGAAATTTCTTTTAATCCTTTTTATTTCAAGGAATTAAAAATGTATGATGTAAAAGTGTAAGATTTTAATGGAAACATTTTTATATATTATATATTTTGTCTATTTTAGTAAGTTGATTCAAAATGAAAAATCATTAAAGCTGAGCCACGTATATAAAAAGTATAATAAAAGACACAATTATCAAAAAACGGAAATAACAAAAGCTCTTGAAAAATATTAGGGGAAACCAAGCAGTTTTGGTACCAAGTACACTGTTAAGAAATCTGTTAATTTTACAGAAAATAACCATAAATTAACAGAAACATACTGTTACTTTCTTTTAACATTTTTTTCTGTAAAAATAAAATGTTGTAAAAAAAAATCTATTTTTAACAGCATAGAATACTGGACTGCAAACGACCAAGTATTTCAACTGCTTGTGGGAACTCCATGTGCCAAAACAGCTTAGTTGGGAGAACGTTGCACTGGTGATCTAAAGGTTCGAGACTCGAACCTAGGTTTAGCTGTATATTAATAGGTATTATTGTTGGTCAAACAATGTTTCAGATTAGACCAATGCTCTAAAACCATTTTTTTTATAACCAGCACCCTCCAAATGTTTCGAAAACACAAATATTATCCCCATATGGTGGGATTCGAGTCCGTGAACTTCTGACTGCCTGGCCAGCTTTCTGGCCATTCAGCCACCCAGTCGGCCAAATTTGGATTTATCCGGATTACTTAGAGTTGAACCCTTATAAGAATCAGGATACCATTGGCGACTGAGTTTGGCACGCATTTTGGCTTGTGGTCATAGTGCCCGGCAATTACTCCATTTTGGAAACGGAAGACTCAAATCTAGTGCGACGTAAATCAAAATAAATTATAATTAGTTATACCTTGTATAATTAGTTATACCTTGTATAATTAGTTATACCTTGATCAAAGCTTCACAGTTACTTTGTGAAATAAAGAAGGGAAATTGCGAATTCAAAATGTGTTTAAACTTTTTATTAAGTAATTCATTTGAAATTGTTGAATTCATTTAAAAATTGTGTATTCTGAAATTGTGAAACTATGAAACCGTAAAGTATGTTAACTGCACCAAAACTATTTGTTTTACATTTGTATTTTAACGACATTAAGTATTATATACACTCTGTTGCTGACATAATTATATTTTTTTAATGTCTAATTAGTTTTAAAACCTTTTTGTGTTATTAATTAGCATTTAATGTTACTTTTGTTAAATGTGTAACAAAATCTTTGTTTTCACAAAATTTTCCCTTTCTTAAAAAAAAACATCTCATTAGGTCTTTTTTCATCTCCTAAGGTATAATTGCATGCAATTATGATCGTCAAGGAATTTTTAATTATAGTTTAAATAATTGTATAATCCCTAATTATAATTAAAATGAGAGTACAATTTCTAATGAAGTTTTCACATACTTTTTTTTAATTTTAAAGGCGTATGGAATCTTTTTTAATAATTTCCACCTGGAAAACAGAATTTTTTATTCTGAAAATGGTGTTTTGGGAAATTTTATTAAGGGGGACCGGAGCCCTCCAATTATTACCTTTTTATGTAACTTTTTCTCAGAATCTATTTGATACTTTTAATTGAAATTTTTACTAGTTATTAAACGGATGTTCAACTATACTTTACTGGAGGCGTTTTTAAAATTATTTGTTAGTTTTTAATTTATAAATTTTTAAGTGAAACTACATATTTTTTATTTAGAAAAACATCGCAAATGTTAAAAAGAAAAAAGTAAGATAGTTATACTCAAATCCCTACAGTACTCCTTAAATACGTACAAAAAATTTCAGGATGATACTTATAGTATCATCCTTATAGTATTATCTGAGAAAAAGGTACATCAACATCGAAAAAGTAAGTTTTGAGATATAAGCGTTTTAAGTAAACAATGGTGGTTTCTTTTTCTATAAAGCATGAATGGATTTTACCTAAACAGCATTTTTTAAAAATATATTATAAATACTTCTAGTACTCACAATTTGTATTGTAAGATACCGTTGTAAAGCTAAGATTTCATATTTTAAGAAAGAATATTACTGAAGACATTGAAATGGCATTTTTGAAAAATTTTGGGGGTCTGTGGTCCCCCTTAAAATTATCTTGCATGCAAACCCTGCTTTGAATTTGAGGCTTTTAATTAATTCCTCCATGGATAAAGTTCCAAAATTTAAGTCTTAAGATTTTACCCTTCAGAGAATTTATTGAAATTTTATAATTACAAGAAAGACTATTATAAAATATATTTATATTAAAAATTATTATACTAACATTAGTATAAATATTTAACTGTCACAAAGCAAACACGAATTCAGCTTGAAATATTAGTTTCCACCCTAGCATTAGTAATCCAAAGGTACACTTTTTTTCCAATTCTTGTTTTTCCTGAGATTTGAAAATAACTTATATTAGAGTTACGTTTAAAACAAATAATCACTTGATATAACTTTGACATATATCCGTTATTTAATATATGTACTTTGATTTCGATTCGATAATGTAATATTCATCCTCCAACGTGCTTTATTGGCGACTTAGCCTTTGCAGACTCGGCATTTTCTCCAGAACTGAGAGCCATTTCTTTCATCTAGACAACTCTCGCTATTTTGACGCTCAGAATACACTGGAACTGAGCTCTCCGTGGATGTTAACGTATGCCGAGATTTAATTTTGCCAAGAGAACCCAAGCCAAATGGGTACTCAAGGGATCTCTTACATGCTACATAATCATATGACATGCGTGCCCACGATTTTCCCATCCAGAAAATCTGACGACTTAGCCGGAGCTCGAACCCGCAAACATGGGCTTATGAGGAAGACACGTAATACCTCTCAGTCAACTGAACCATTAATTATGTGGGACTTGGTAAACTATTTGGTGAAATGACATCAGTCATATGCTTTGTGTCTGTAATTTTTAAACATTGTACAGTCCCTGGACAAATTATTAGACGCACTGTATTTGTTTTAGTAATTTTATGTTTCTTAAGAGTTTTTATGCAATAATGGTATATTTAAACTACAATATTATTGATTTTTATTCAAAAGAATTGTTGTAGTAGACTACATATTTGTATTTATTTTAAGATAATTATGATTAATTATGATTAAGATCAATTCATATTAATTATTTATTATAAGATTATTTATGTGTGGAATCATCATCCTCAAATGCAGGAGACAGTACAGTCTTGCATTGATAGCATGCCGCGCAGAATTAAAGCTTTGATAGCGGCTAAAGGTGGCTCCACTAAATATTGACTTTTACTAACATTAATTTCACTTTTCTTTCAAACTTAATAAACTTATGCTTTTCTAAATGAATGCTGTTTTATTTATGTTAAATAAATCGGTAATTGATTGGATAATATAAAAATAAAAACAAATCAATTTAAAATAATAAAACGGTACAATATCACCCGGTAATTAATATTTTACATGAAATCTTGCAGTGCGTCTTATAATTTGTCCAGGGACTGTAATATATAATGTGTTACCAAGCATGTTTCGAAAAACTAAAGCTAAAATTACTTCTCGGTCAGTTGAAAATAACATTCCAAGGATACAAGTGTTGGCAAAAGTTATTTTGTTACCACCTTGTAACTAACAATCTCACAAAAAAGGGCATAAAAATATCCTAACTTTGTTGTGTGCAGTACACAACAAACAGCACGTTCTCAGTCCAGAATCCAATTGACCATGTTAGCTACTATCCTCTTAACACCTGCGCCCCCACAGAACTTGAAATACAGTTTTATATGTCTTTTATCTATTTCATGGAAAGAACGTAATATTTTAAGAATAAAATCATATTTCCCCACACTGTAAAAAAATCTGTTCATTTTACAGAAAAAAAACTTTATTTACCAAAAAATACTGCTATTTTCTTTTAACAGAGTTTTTCTGTAAAAAAAATGGTTGTAACCTTTAAAAAAAATCTGTTTTTACTTACTCAGTAATAGTTTTACTAAGTAGCCTACTAATCTGCAACATACCAGTCATTTTAACTGATTGTGGAAACTTCGGGTGCCGAAACGGCTTAGTTGGGAGAGCGTTGGACTGATGATCCAATTGATCGGGGTACGAACCCGTGTTCGGCGTTTTGTTATTCCACGGTAGTGCGTACTGTGGTCAACAAGTAGATTTGTAACAGAATCTGTGACTTAACCCGCTTCTACACATTAGTTGTGTTTAACAGGTAAAAAGACGCCAAACACGGCATTAATTCTATATTAACATTAAAACATTTAAATGATAAATTTGACTAGTTTCATTTAAATTTTATTTCGAAAATTCAATAATTATTACTTATCGTTTGCAAAATTTAATCTATATTTTAAAGAATAACTATGCAATTTTCCTCGTTTTTAAATATAATGAAAATATTTCATATTAACATACGAAGAATCTCGAAGTGAAATATATTTGACGCCATTTCAAACTGATCGTTGTCGCAAAAATATATTTTAATTTATTGTCTAAAAGAATTAAAGTTTCTCGAGCGATTGTTGCAAAGGGCAATGGTGATTTAATTCTTATAAAAATGGCTTCCTATGCTTTTTAAATAAGCATTCAATTTAGCAGTTTTTTACATAATTGAAGTACTTCGAATTCTTTTCTGAAAGTTTCAATGCATTCTAATTTCGAAGCGCTCTGAATTTTTTGACGTATCACACTTGTCCGTAGCATTTGTAGTTTGGGCTATGAAATTGGGTGACGGACAGACGGACATGACTGAACGATTATAATACCTTCCACTTTTTACGTTATAAACGTAGTGTGGACGCTAATATAACTGGGATGTCAGGGGAATGTAAAACTCTTTTCTTTACAATTTGTCGGTTAAAACAGCTTTTTCGTTCAAATTACAAATTGTTTGTATTAAATAAATACATTATTTCTGTAAATTTTACGGTATTTTTCTGTTACACCTGCTGACGGTATTTCTCGGAAACACTAATGACTTTTTTACAGTGTAATGCTGTGTCGATGTAATTAGTTAATTAAAACTAGCGTTAATTTAAATATCAATACTTGGAAAAGTTTATTAAAGTCATTTCATATAGTACCTTTTAAGCTTCTTAATGCATTTAAGAGTTGAATGAAGTTCGTTAAGACGGATTCAGTAAATGGAATTTTCCTTTGAAATTTATTTATGTATCAGTGTTACTTTTGTTAAATTCCCCGAAAAATGTTGTATGACTATTTATAGGTTTTTGAGTACATTTGGACTTAGCTGTTTATACTTTTACTTCCAGGAACTTGGTTTGGACTTATCTATTTATACTTTTACTTCCAGGAACTTAGTTTAGGGAGAGTGTTAGCGATTAAAAAGAAGTAAATAAGAAATGTTCTCTGGTGAATGAATCTTTATACTGACCAAATTTAACGTTGAGTTATTAACTTTTAATAAGTTATAGATATGACAACAATTTTATTGAATGGAAAACAAAATAGAAAGTGTGCAATATCTTTTAAAACCTTTTTCTTTGTCACTTAAGCGAAAAATAAATAATATTAATGAAAGAACTGGAAAGAAAAATGCCTAGCTGAATGTGAACGACCCTTAATTTTTTCATATATTAAGAAATAATTTAGTTGTTTTTTGTCCATAATTATTTTCTTAATAACATAAACTCATGGTGTGTTGATTAAGGAATGGTTCTTATAATTATTTTTAATTAGTTTTAGGAATCATTCTAACCTTTGTTTCATACATGATCTGATTCTTTATAGGCTATACACAAGTCAGTAAGAACAATACAATTGTTTGTCATATGCCTTTAGTAAAAGAATATGAATAATAAATATTATTTTCTATGAAATATCTGCTTTATGTTATAAACATGTTTTCCGAAATTCCAAGAAAGCACAATTCTATTTCTAACCCTATTACAATGTGTTATAAAAATAAGCAGAAATTGCGTTTTTAAGATCAAGATTTTAACACTTTACTCCAGTTCAAAATTTTACATATTTGTCGATGATAATGCAGTTTAAATGTCAAAAGACTGCAAACACTTCCAGTAATTTTAAAAGATGTTTCAGTAAAATCCTAGTTCTGTTGTTGGCATTAATATAATTCCCTTGACAAAACATTACATATATGTAAAATAAAAGAAGAAAAGGCCCAAAATTGCATTATTATATGAAAAATATTCTCCATATACCTTTGATGTACTATTTTATTTCTAAATTGGGTTTTTATGCTTATATATTCTATAGTTTTATAACTCCCAAACAGGTTTTTGGTACGGTCTACCGAGATTTCTTAGACAAGAACAGTTACAGGTTATTCGCTTACCATTCTAAGCAGGGTTGTTAAAACCCCGGGTTTTTTCATGAAAACCCCAACCCAATTGGGTTTTTTTTGGGGGGGGGGGGGTTTCAGGGTTTTATGGTTTTTTTCAGTATTTTGGATGTGTTTTTCAGGACTTTGTGATTTATTTAGGGAAGTTTTAATTATTTATCTATACATTACAATTTTTAAAACTAACATAACATCTTGAGAGATAATCAGGAATTATGTATTTTAAATTAGAGCAATTAAAAAATAATTACATATGGTTCTTAGATAAATGTATATTTAAATTTAATAAATGTATTGTCTAGAACCAAGTATTGTTTGTGTAAGTGTAAAATTATATAATCCGGAATATTGTAACGATAGAAATTTAAATTAGAATTTTTAAAAATGTATTTGTTATATTTAATTGGTTAATAATTAGTAAAAATTTAAATTTGTAAATGCATTTTAAATATTGAAGGTACAAAAATGTTAAATATATTAAGAATAATACTAAAATATATTAATTAAAAATGATATGAAATGTATATTTTTTGGCTGTATAAAAAGTTTTGCTTTTTTAATTTTCAGTGAAGGCAATTTTAAGTTCAATTGCCCACTTGGGTTTTTTGATGGTTTTTTTCAAGTGGGTTTTTTTTAAACCCACCCGGGTTTTTTTGGGTCGGGTAAAATCTTAACAACCCTGATTCTAAGTTAAAATACAGTAGTTATTCTGTATTCTGTCTGTGGAAAAGGTTTTAATAAAACCTATAATATGTTTTAATTAAGAAGTTATCCAATAGTATATGGTGAATTCAAGCTATATTTAAGCTATATTTTATAAGCATTTATCATGAAACATTATTATAAAAAACTACTGAATTAAAATTATTAAACATGTATTATTAAAATAAAAACTTTGAAAATGTAAAAAAAAATCAGAGATAAACAACGCAAAAGTAAAACCTAATCATATAAACTTAATGAAAAAATAAAAGTTTGTAAAATGAAAAAATGTTTCTTGAAAAAGTAAAAGTGTGTAAAATGATAAAATGTTTCTTTAAAAATTAATTTTTAGAGTTTGGAATTGAAATTATTTAGATTAAATTTTTTTTCACAAGCCACGTTATTCCATGGACTAATCAACGACAACTTTTGCCCATGGGCATTTCCACGCGTGACTTACACTACACCGGACGATTTAACAAATTTCGTTTGCGTAGTTCATAATTATTTTCTACTTATTCAAAAAATATATTGTACGCCAGTTTAACCCTGAACATATACTATTTTTAGAAATCATAAAAAACCATTTTCATTTAGTATTTCACTAAAAATTAATAAAAATGTCATACTGTTACTTACACTACATGAAAGGAAGTCGAGTTTTGGTTATCATTTAAAACTCTCATTTCTTCTTCATAGTGCAGTAAATCAACATTCTACCAGTGCTTAATTTAAGTACAAGGTTTAAAGCGAAATAATTTAATTGCAAAAAAGTGTGGAAATATCATAGAAAATAATTTATTAACAGTTTTGTGCGTGATTTACACTACATTAAATTTGTGACTTACACTACATCATGTGAATTGTATCACAGATATGGAAATTTAGGCAATAATAACATAGCATATGATAATAACATAACACATAACATAATAATAACATAAATAATTTTGAACATGGTAAGTTAAGAATTGCATACATGGTAAAATCATAGTTAGAAAAAGTTACACAACGTCCCCTAAAGTTGGTTTCTGGTAATTTCCTAATTCTTTCTTCAATAGAATTGTCTGAAAAACCTTCCTTCTCAGACCACGAAAAAAGACTTCCTGACCATTGCAGATGTTTCAGTTTTATTGAATAAGCATCTTTACTTAACATTTTCCCCACAAAATATTTAACGATAATTTTCCTACAAAAGGAACTAAAGCTCTTCTTTCAGCATCAAATTCATTTTCAGAATTTTGCTGAGAGGTATTTCCTTTTACAACATTTCCATTTGTTTAATCAGCAGCGTTGTTTTTTGGGGGGTTTAATGAAATATTGGCAGTTTTAAGTAAGTATTTGTTTAATTTTAAAAAGCAGAGCAATTTTTGAGTGTCAGGAATAGAAAATATTTATTTTCCGTTGATGAGCAAATATCATTTAATCTACCTATTTCGCCCTTTATACAATTGTCAGAAATGTATAATAGTGATATGTTTGGGCAGATTTCTTATGCAAAGTGAAAAAATCTTTAGCAGAATGTGGGTCAATTTTCCTGGAAGGTGTGGCTGCTTTTATCCCTCCTCACTGTATCACCAAGTCCATAAATTGTCCTTTTTCATGACTAAAGGTAAAGATGACCAACATTGGTGGCAGAGAAATGCCATTCAATGTTGTCTAACGGTTGGAACATTGCAATAGAGGTGGTGTATTTTTAGTTAAAGTGTTGTCCGTAAAGTCGTTTTTGCTTTCCTTTTTTTTGAAGGTTTGAAATTTTCCACATGCTTAAAGTCTTTCCCTTTGCTCTTTTGTTTTCTTTTAACTGTTGATTTAGCCATCTTAAATTAAAATTATCAAAATATAAGAAATCTACAAATATTATAGCTAATCTATATACAGATAAATCAAACAGAAGCTGTGACTAACACTACATTGTGACTTACACTACAAAGCTAAAATGTGTTATAAATAGAGAAAATGCTTTTTATTTTAAAATTAAAAAAGGTGGGGAATTACGCAGAGGTTACTATAGAAAGAAAATATCGTAAAAATTTTGAAGTAAAGCTTTATTTTAAAAAGTTATAGAAACTTTTATATCTTTTCGTGACTTACACTACAGTCAAAAATGAGATTTTTATCTTTCTAATTAAGTATCTTTTAGTAATAAATGCCGATTAATAATGTGTTTTTAAGGATGTTCTGATAATCTATTTTAATAATTTTTCCAAAAAATCTGATAAAATGTGTTTCTTAACTTAAAATTCCTGGGTTCAAAATGATGAAAAAACACGAGACCATGCTTTCAGAACAAAGCATCCATTTGGAAGCTGCTGTGTTGCCAAAGGTGAAACAATAATAGTTGTTGATAATAAAAAAAATCAAACTTTTCTTAAGCACATATAAAAGTTACAACTGTAGAAATCAAACCCTCTCAAACACTTTTCGACTCAGCCAAGGTGTTCCGCAGGGAACTGTTCTTAGTCCAACATTATTCTCTTTGTTTTTGGCTGGAGGTGAGAAGGTGACCTCTTTTGGGACAAGGATTGGAATATTTGCAGATGACATTGCTCTTTGGAATTCAGGAAAAAATATTTCTGAAATAGAGTCTAGTCTTAATGACTCATTAGACTCTTTGTCCACCTTTGCTGCAGAACTTAAACTGAGCTATAGTCCAGCTAAATCTATTAAGACCTTCTTTACTACCAACAAACATATTTACAATTACCATCCAAATCTGATGTTTGAGAACCAAGACCTTGCCTACGAGAAACATCCAAAATATTTAGGCTATATCCTGGACCCTAAATTCACAAGCAACAAACACATTAACCATATTGCCTTGAAGGCAAGAAAACGCTTAAATATCCTTAAGCATATCGCAGGTAGAGACTGGGGTGCTGACGCTGCTACCCTCAGAACTTCTTACTTAACTCTAATTAGGCCTATACTTGAATACGGTTCCCCAATTTTCTGTTGTGCCTCTGAATCAAGCCTGAAAAAAATTAGAAAAGGTTCAATTGAGTGCCGCTCGTATCATCACCGGATTGAAACGCAGTTGCCCTGCAGAGATTGTCCTCTACGAAGCGGACTTACGCCTTCTTCATGTCAGAAGGCAGGCTTGCTTAGTAAAAAACTATAATAAACTCTCCAGTTTCGGCCAGCACAACAAAACCTCAGAGTATCTTAATAACTGGACTACCAATCAACGCCTAAAGAAAACAGCCCTTTCAGTCAAATTATGGCACAACACCTTCTTGCCGATAATGTTGAGCCGCATTCTCTTCATAGTTGCCTAAATCCCTCCTCTGATTTCTCCAGGATTCACTTTCACTATAATCTTCCTGTTCCTGTCAACAAGAAAGATTCTGTGCCCGACTATCTTAAACATTTGGCACTGGAAGTCATAAATAATATCTCCGCAAATAACATCAAGATTTTTACCGACGGCAGCAAAATTAACAACCTCACAGGCAGCGGTATCTACATCGAAACCCCGCAAGACAAACTTAAACTCAGTCTCCGTAACCCAGACCATTGTTCTGTTTTTAGAAGTGAACTTATAGCAATCGATGCAGGTCTGGACGCTATCCTGAGCTATAATAACTTCGACGACCTATGGATCTTTACTGACAGTCGCAGCTCAATGCAACATCTCTACAACTGGACCCTTATTGGAGATAAAACAAGTTTTTCTATCTTACACAAACTGCAGCTCATTTCTCTTCATCATGAAATTCATTTCCAATGGATACCATCCCATGTGGACATTTTCGGAAATGAAATGGCTGATAGTCTTGCAAAGCAGGGCTGCAGTCACTCAGATCCCTCTTCCTCCGAACTCACTTATCTTGAAATATACTCAAAGAAAAAAATCTCAAATCATAAATGATTGAATTGTCCCTCCCTCCCATCACTGGTACAAGGGTGACAAGCCGGGACTATCTCTGAACCTTCCATGTGACAGAAAGTCAAGTACTAGCCTTACTCGCCTTGTCAGTGGTCACCTTAAATGCCTGGAATTTATCAACGGTTGTAAGACTTATCCCCTTTGTCCGAAATGCCACCAGTACCAGGCCTCTCCCGTTCATATCCTGGACTGTTTGGGTCTTCTTTGGGAGGATATTTACTTCTCTCCTCTTCTTGTCTCCGACTTTCTTCATGTCAACGGATTCTCTGATCCAGTCTGACCGTCAGACTGGTGGAGGATTAGTAACAACAACACAACTGTAGATTTTTTTTTTCAGTTGTGGTATCATTTTACGTGGAATTAACCATATACAAAAGAGCCACAAATTCTGTTTTAAGTCACAATAATATTTTTCAGACAGAATATTATTGCTCTACATTAATAGAAAAATAGAAATAGAAATCCCGATAGGCACACCAATATGGATTCCATCTGGTCCCATTTGAGTATTTAGTGGACTATCCATTTAGGTATTTAGTGGGTCCCAGAAAGAAATAACCCATTTATATTTGGCAAAACCCCCATGGGATGCCTCAAGAAGCCCCCCAAAAATAATAGGGATCGTTTTTTTTTTTTGGGGGGGGGGGCATATGAGGGGAAGGACCTAGGAAAGTTTCAGAGTTTGGGAAAAAAAAGATGTATTAAAGAAACTTTGGATTAGGTAATTATCGAAAAGAATATTTTCTTTTACAAATTTTACGTAAAAATTCAAGTACTAAAACAATGATAATTGAGCCTTTCTAACGAAAAGATAATTATATGTAACATTCTCTTTCTATAAACACCTTTAAAAAAAACAGCACTGCTTATTTTTTTATAAATTTTGCGGAATAGTATCTAAACCTTTTTGAAGCAATAATTGTCATACCTAATTAGCTTACCTCAAAGAGCTGCAACAACTTTTGATACTACGTTAAAATGTGGATTTTTGTTTCATCCAACTCTTAATTAAAGAGACGTAAACCGTTTTCAAACACAAGCACAAGCCAATCCTGTTTACTCCTTTTTGCGGTATTTGAAAAGCCTTGTACAAGTAAGTAATAACAAGATTTTGAGTTTCAAATGGAACTTTAATATAAATCGAGAAAAAAAATTGATTTTATTCAGATCAGTTTTAAGGCAAATTTTCATGATTCCCTTAAGAGCCATATATCTCTATGTAATTCCAATTGGGAAACTTGTAAACTAATTGTGCTGTAAATTAAACTCTGTCAAAAAAGTAGAACAACATGAACAAGAAATGCAGAACTTTTAAATATGTGATATAATTAATAAGTAACATATTTAAAAATTATTAAAAAATAATTTAAAAACTCTTTTTTATACTTCAAAAATTTGAAGCAACATGTAAATGATGATAACACTGTCATGTGATACTTATAGCACCTTTAAAAGGGAAAAGGGTACTTACTCTTGACTCTATGAAGACCTCTATTTTTTTTTAATGATGCACAAAGCTGGTAATATCACGCTATTTGTAAACATAAGTCGATAATATGAATTATAGTATGCGTAAACATATTTTTTTTATATTGTTTTATTTTCTTTATCTTTAAAATGATGAATTTAACTTAAAAGTAAAGCTCGGAAAAAACGAAAATAATCATTATTTTGAACCAAAGTGCGACTTATGAGAGGATATACTTCGTTACTTGTTTTTCCACTTATTCTCAATTTCCTACTTTCCAATAGAAAATTATGCATGAAAAGCAATAAGTGAAAGTCACATAAAAAGTGTTTAGAAAGTTATTTGTCTTAAAGGCTTGAGTTTAAAAAAAAATTGGAATTTTGAAACAAATATTGTTATTGCATAATCAGTTTTATGTATTTCAAAAATATACCTATGTACAGTAGAGTCCCATTTATCCGAATCCCGGTTATCCGAAATTCGGCTTAACCGAAAGGCTCTGTATTTTTGTGTGTGCTAAAATATGAAATGCATACGCATAAATAAAGAAATACACAAAAACTAAATACGTACATACAAAGTTGGATTTATTTCTCAAAATATGCAGTAATGTTTTATTTTTTGCTACTCAATTTTGGTTCGTTTTAAAGCAGCCCTGTCCCTCCATCTTTTAAACAAGAGAGCGTCTGAAGGTAGTGGCTTTATCTTGCGATTCTATGAATCTAAGGGCCTGATCTAAGATTTTTGTAGCTTCCGTATGCAAAATGCTGCATTTGCTAGATTCGGGAATTAGAAAGCGCTTCATAGGTCCTTTTCGTCTTAAAAAAACGAGGCGAACACTCTGACATCAAATTTTCTCTTCTCCAGCGTTTTTCTAGGTGTGAAGTGGATGATTCCCGATTATCCGAAAATTCCTATGGAATCTCGATTAACCTAAAGTGCTTCGGTCCCGTACCGTTCTACTGTATTTGCTATACAGGGATCGAGAAATTTCTACATGTAATGTGAGGCACTGTAGTTATCAGCTAGAATAGATGTTACATAAGCATTTGTCCCTACATTTTTGATTGAAATAAACAAGCGAAATTCCTATATATTCAAATATTTAATTAAGGTGTATCCAACTAATAAATATTTTTGGATACATGTTATTTACTGCAAAGAAATCTGGGGTACTAAATGCTTGGATGTTATAATATCATTGCTTATATTAAGATATCAGACAGGTTTTCTGCGCGTGTTTTAAACATTTATTAAAGTAAATAATTTTATATAACGTGATGGCTTTTGATCGCTAGTATTATGTAATAATTTTTAGTTATAAATGAATTTCATCACTAACAGGTTTTGATTAGCTATGACTTGGCAAAAAAGCATCGAAAGCTGAGTTTTACACATCATTAGTGGAATGATTATTTCAAGGTTAGATGTGATAATGCCTTATATATTTCCTCCTTTTGAAATGAAATAGGGTGTTTATTTGTCGTATATCACCTTCGTTCTTTACGAAATTTATTGTTGGAAGTAAGTCACATTCTCAGAATAAAAATCACATTTTTAAGGATTGTCCAATCGTGAAAGCGAATTTCGTCGCTTTAACTATCCTTTACTCACGAGGTTCCGTGACATCTGGCCATTCGCACGATCTTAAATTTCAAAAGGAATTATTTCCTCACTTTTTGTTCGACAAGTAGACATACTAAGTTCTTTTTTCTTTTAAGAAGCACTGTCAGTCCCTTAGAGCTAATGCATTAGTTTTGAAATCACAACTTTTGCAAAAGAATTGCTTTGCCATGTCATCCCATTTTCACCAGGTATGGGAATCATCATAACATTAATTTAAAACAAAATTGAAAAGAAAATAACATCAGGTTATTTAATTATTAATTGATAAAGTTTTAAAATAGTGCCGCCATCTGCTGTATATATTTGGCATTTTAAAACTTCAAAAACATATAGTTAAATAACTAGATATCATTTTCGTTTCAAATTGTTTCATTTCGTTGTTATGCTGATTTCCATACCTGGGGAAAAAGGGCTAACACGGCAAAGCAATACTTTTGCGTAAGTTGTGATTCTAAAACTAATGCATTAACTCTATGGGACTGACAATCCCTCTTAAATCCTTGATTATAGGTTAAACCAGTATTTTATTTTCCATTTTTACCGGTACCGATTAAACTACCACCACCAAAAAAAGGTTTTTGATAATGTTTAATTATTGTCATTTATCAGTTTAATTCGTGTTTTTTTAAATTTAAATTGATTAGTGTTGTGTGAAGAGAGTAATAACCAATTGTTGTACATTAATGAAGATTTAATTTTCGTGAGTCTTGATAAAAAAATTTATATTTTAATATTTTTATATTAATTTAAAATTTAACTTAAGATCAGTAAACTAAATAAGGATTTTAAATTAAAAAAAATCACATAAAAAGCCGTAGAGATGTTATTTTTTATGCCATTTGAAATCAAAATAATTCTACTTGTTAGCGAAATTCATTTTGTCATAAAGTAAGAATTGTTTTGTTATGTGATGAAACATTTTCCACGATGTCATTTCATGAATTTCGTCCTTCAAACTGAATTCTTAACAAGTCTGAAAAATCGACATTCCGAAATTTCAACACACATTTTCCAGTAGATTACCTGGAAGAAGAGAAAAGGTGGAATCTCGAAGGATTCGAATCTCGTTAACGCGAACTCGCTTAACACGAAATTTCGCTTAAGATGAACTGAAAGCATTTCTCCAGCCTATAAAGCTTTGAGTTAATGCTAAAAATTCTCTTAACGCGAAATCGCTTTCGGCGAAATCCCGCTTAACCCGAACAAAAAATTTAGAATTTGACATTTTTCTTAGTAATTCGAAGAAAAAATTACTATCTACTTCCGAGAAAATTATGAGATCTCCCATATTCGTTAGTTTAATATCAGCGTATCATTAGCTTAGTTCCTCAAAAAAATTCCTAATTTTTCTATAATATGTACTACTCATAATTTACTTTATTAATTGAATTACTAATTGTATGCATGTATTATTAGTGTATCTATAATAATAAAAGAAAGAGTCTGTCTGTGTGTGTCTGTTTGTCTTCGCATCGTAAAAGATCTATTTATACTGCCCTCAGAAATTCGAAATTTTTAAGATAGATTCCCTTTAATACCGACGTGTGCACCTGAGGCTTAGATTTTTCATATTTGTTCCATTTTTAGAGAGAATTCGAATTTTCTGAAAAAAAATACACCACTTTCGCTCAAATCCGATCATTTTTTCTCTTTCCTGATGCCATCGACTAAAAAAATTAATTAAAACTTTTAACGAAAACATTTAAAATTCAAAATGTTGATTTTATTCGTTTGCCATTACTTTCAGAAACTAAATTCATTATTTGAAAAATAATTGACATGTTTCAAGTGACGTAATTCCGCCAGTCTTCATTACCGGATTTTCTGGTGGGTTTATTTGATGATTTTTTCATTGATTTTTCTGTTGACTGCATGTATGCATATTTAAGCAATAAATGTATAGTTAAGCTATTACTGAACTATGATGGTTAATAAAGGCCATCGCACTAGAGCTATTAGTGTTTTATGTCTTTATTTTTTCGCCAAATACGTTGCCAAACTCGCCAAATTATTGACTAAAATTCGCCAAATAGGCAATTTCTTTTATAAATAATTTATAGCTGGTCGGTTGTTCGAAGGTCATTGTGTTAGAGCTGTATAAAGGGTGTGGGTAGCTATACCTATTTTCTCGCAAATTATTTCCCAAAACGCGCCAAATGAGCCAAAAGGTTTATGTATTTATGAGGGAATTGTGATGACATTTATGAGTGCATTTTATAGCGAATTTTTCATTTTGTAATTTTAAGGCAATGAAACGGGATTTTATAATTTATAACGAGCGGAAACAATAATAAGTTTATGATCCTATAACAGGGTATATATGGTACACATATTTGGAATCTATTTGATTTTTTTTATTCCGTGCGAAGAACGGGTATAAATTTGCATTATAAAATTAGAGTATTTTTTAGATGTGATTTTATTAAAAAAAATTTACGGGTTCAATGTAAAGAAAATTCATGACGGTTAACATGAAATTCCATTAACACGAAATGTTTCGGTGCTCCCATTGAGTTCGCGTTAACGGGGTTCGACTGTAATTGAATTATAAAAGTGTGTGTATGGATAAGAAACACAGAAACCCATTAGTGCCCACTAGAGAATACTTAACTGTGTATCAAGACTGTGATTATGATGAAACAATGAAGATGGGGATAATGAATGGGTAAATAGATGGTCAACAAAGTAGGTCAATAAAGACATTGTCCATAAAGTTCTTTCATATTCAACCTTCCATAACTGTTACAATATGTACAGTCCCTGGACAAATTATTAGACGCACTGCAAGATTTCATGTATCAATCAATTATGAACAAAATACCTTTAGAAGGACATTTGTGTTCCTAAACTTCAGATATTGAATAGAAATACTATCTGCTATACTTAATACATATGTAGACATCTTTTTTTAATGACATGGCATTCTTTGGTATGTTTTCATCATTTATAAAAAAATACAGTGCGTCTAATAATTTGTCCAGGGACTGTATAGTAAGTTATGATACTTCCTATATAATTTCATTAGAAATTGGTCGTTTTTGAGAGCCGAACGGTGTAATGGGTTACGAACGACGTACTCCTACTACGGAGAATAATATGGCATGTTCCGTCGTGTGGCCTATGTCAATAATAATATAAAAAATACGTCATATGGCCTATGTCAATAATAATATAAAAAATACGTCATATATATGACCATGTATACGACACTGGTGTATGTTAATTGCGTTGGGTTACTAAATCCTTACGCCGCATGCGATGTGGCTATTAGGTTATGTTCCACGGTAGCGAGACACAAACGCGAGGCAAAATATTGCCGGACATAATGCCGTGGGACAAAATATCTAGTGTCCATAATGCATGTCCAAAATGTCGCTTGACATAATGTCTGAAATTGGTTCCGTTTAGTAAGGTAGCACTTAACCGACAGCGATATACAGAAGACCAATATCTTGTCAAATTACAGCAATGTTTAGAAATTAATTGCTAATAAAGTTATTAGCTAATTAACAACTTTTTGTCCCAACACTGAGTGATAGATTGTAAAAAAAATCATGCTTTATTATTGAAAAATTCGGACAGCAATGTCGCCAAAAATTATCGGTTATCCTACCAAAAAAATTTTATGACTAATTTTTTAAATAACACAGCAATGCAGAAAATTTTGATAAATATATTTATAATTTTCATATGCTAAGCAATACAGAAAATATCTGTTATATAACAGGTATTTTCAATATCTGTTATACAACACATATTTTCTGTATAGATGCAGTAAATAAAAGAATAATAATCTGATATACGAACCTTCTGCCGACCCGGCGGCGCAACGGTTAAGGAACTAGCCTTTGGCGCCTCTGGGTTCGGGTTCGAATCCCGGTAAGGCATGGATGTTTGTGTTTGTCGAGTATATGCGGAGTACGTGCTCGTTAAATCTGTTGGGTCCGAAAGTCCTCTAAGTTCCCATACCAAATCAATACCTCTGGGGGTGACAAGCCAATTCTGGGGATCCTCTAGTTGGCCTCTGTCTCTAAAAATTAGATGGATCCACTTATGTGTGTGTGTTGTCTGTTGTGTCTGTCTTACTTAACGAAGGTTTATAAGCGGGTCTCTGACCAAGCACACAAACCTGAATATATATATGTCTACCAACCAACCAAGCAAACGAGCCTTCTTTATCTGCCTTTGAGCCACGTGCTCTGACCACTACACTATCGCGTCTCCCGATCTAGTTTGTATGTTTCAAATGTTTTTTGAGTCAAAACAGAAGGAATCTGTTCTCAACGGTTTTTTTCTGTATCAGTGATTACTGATTTTATCTGCGTACTGAGAAAATATGTCTTTTGACAAATTGAAATGTAATTTTACTGTAAATTTTATCTCAATTTGGAATTCGTCTATTCGAAGTTTTTTAACATAATTTTCTTACAGCTTATGTGTTAATTTCCCCAGTGTGTCTCTAAAATGACGTTTAAATAACGAAGAAAGACCCAAACCGTGCTTGTAAAAGTCTTCTTATTTAAGCCAGAAAAGTTTTTTTTTTTGCGAAAATTTTACCTGTCGCAAGTCCTCTTATCTTGCTTCTAGTTTTTCATCCAATCAAAATCGACTTTACATCAGATATAACAGCCAATTATTCTTTTATATCCGATCACCTTTGCTCGCGTAATCCCACACAATAATATGAGACGCAGAAAAAACTTTTTAGTAAAAAATGGGATGGTAAGTGAAACGAAATTGCCTTGATTTTTCTAGTATATTAATTTGAAAAGTTTCGCATGCAGTTTTGAATGACAGGATTTGTTGAATAGTTTATGTATTTTTTCGAAGTAATCTGCCAATAAATTTCAAATTTAGCTCTTCTTCTGTCGAGTTGAACGAAATTGTGCTACCAACACAGTCAGCCTAGTAAACTTATAGCAACTAAAAATAAAGACATTTTATTTCGAACTCTTTCAATTCCATACAACGAATTCAGCGCTTTCTTGGTAGGTTGGTTGGTGGACATACATTTTCAGGCTTGTGTGCTTGGTCACAAAGACCCGCTTATAAGCCTTCGTCAAGACGGACACGACATAAACACACATACAAGACAGATGCTGCCATCTATCGCCTCCCCTACAATTTAGACATGTCCCTGAAGGGGGAGGGAAATAGTCTCCAGAGACCTGTACCCGTGGTAAACTGCGCAATGACCGACCACAGTTTAGTTTAGTTTGAATTATTGTCGCACTAGAGGAGGGCTAATGACCGACCACAGGACTTTCGGACCCAACAGATTTAACGAGCACGTACTCCGCATATACTCGGTGGGTCTTCAGTGGTACCGGGACTCAATCACGGGACCTTCCGATCTCGAGACCGAGACGCTGACAACTAGCCTCACCACGGCCCCTCAGCTTTCTTTGTAACTATATTTTTCTAAATCCATATA
The DNA here is from genome assembly GCA_019343175.1 of Oedothorax gibbosus. Classification (NCBI taxonomy): domain Eukaryota; kingdom Metazoa; phylum Arthropoda; class Arachnida; order Araneae; family Linyphiidae; genus Oedothorax; species Oedothorax gibbosus. The sequence goes on along the minus strand of JAFNEN010000635.1, from coordinate 187,080 downwards.
GCCACCGTTGCCACTCAGCGTACAATAAAACAAATATTCACAAAGCAATTTAGTAGCATGACCTAAAGCAAATTATTTTAACTAAGTAATCATCAACTTCCAACAACCTCAGCCCGTTCAATCCTTCATCTATGTCACAGTAACAGATCTCCACCCTTGTATATTATTTAGTAAAAATTGCTTGCAAGTTTTGAATAACCCTGTATAAGCGGAACATTAGATTTTTGTCTCAAAATTACGCCAAATAACCCTTAATTTTGTTGGTTGGTTGGTTGGTAGACATATATATTCAGGTTTGTGTGCTTGGTCAGAGACCCGCTTATAAACCTTCGTCAAGTAAGACAGACACAACAGACAACACACACACATAAGTGGATCCATCTAATTTTTAGAGACAGAGGCCAACTAGAGGATCCCCAGAATTGGCTTGTCACCCCCAGAGGTATTGATTTGGTATGGGAACTTGGAGGACTTTCGGACCCAACAGATTTAACGAGCACGTACTCCGCATATACTCGACAAACACAAACATCCATGCCTTACCAGGATTCGAACCCGAACCCAGAGGCTCCAAAGGCTAGCGCCCTAACCGTTGCGCCGCCGGGTCGGCTTAATTTTGTTATTCTTCGATATCAGTAAGGGAACATCGAGGTAAAGGGGTCGATTGAAGTTCACCGGTGTCAAGAGGGTCTGTCAGTTAGCGGCAATAAGTAGAGCTACACCAACCTGTTACTGCTCAACTACGGCATCCATGTAAGCCTGGTTTTCTTGATAATAGAGTACTTGACTGTATCGCTAAAATACCTTCCAATATTAAATTAATTATAGTTTGAACCCAAAAATAACAAACGTATATATTTATTTGCAAAATAAGTCTATAAATAATTCATAAAAATCATTTGAAAATGGCTTTTTTTTCATCGGTACGCACGTCATCACAAACACGTTGATTATAGGCTGACGTCGCTAGTATATATAAACAAACCGATGTGATATTTTTTTGCTTGCAATTAAACTGGATTTATCTAATTTACTTTTAAAATAAGAATTATATAGATAATGAAAGGAGGTTTTACATAAGCAGATAGTTCAAATTTGCTTAAAAAAGATTCCAAAATGGTGTTTCAAAGTTTGTTTATAGTTACTAGTGACGTCATAGATACCACGTGACATCCACAAAGCGTTTTCCTGCGTAATTTTTCGTCCTAATTTTAAAATTCATTTTTCTCCCTTTTTATGGGGTATTTTAAAAAAAGGAAAAATACGGGTCTAATATTTTTGGCATAAGAATATTTTAAGACAATTTTTTTTTGTCACAAATACCCTATTGGTGCATGAGTGTTTAGTTGTGTGAATGTTTGCTTCTATATTATAACTTCATCATGATTTTGTAACCAAGGTAAGGTTTACATATTTGTTTACATTAGAACTATGGTTAGTACATGCTTGAAGTACGTTTAATTGTCTTTATACTAACTAGTAGTTTAAAAAATTAAATCCGTAACATTAATCATGTTCTAGGGGCATCGGAAGGGTTGTGGGTTCTGCCTCGGCGGTGCTCGCAATTCTGATGGTTGCTGGTCGGGCTTATATTCGCTAAGACGCGTGTTGCTAATGTGGCTGGGCACGTTAAATATGTCGTGGTCACAAAGTCCTCCATGTTCCCATACCAAATTAATACCTCTGGGGGTACCAGTCAGGTGGTTATCGGCCTTTGATCTGGATCAAAATTCCGATATGTGAGTGAGAATGGATGTGTGAAAGGGACCTTCCTGTAAAACGGATGTGTCATGCTGACGAGCAAAAGTCGGACTTCCTCCCTTGTGGCGCTCAATAAAAACGGAAGCCGCCCCACTTCGCCTTAAAATCGGGTAGTTCTCTACTCCGGGCTCGGTTACCGAGTGGCATTAGAAACAACAACAACAACAACAACATGTTCTAGGGCGGAAGTTAGAACGTGGAAAATTACATGATTTTCCTGTTATTGCAAACAAAATATCCTTTTATTTTCTTACAATATCACTATATTTTTGTGATTATAAATTATATTTTATGTATTATTGTGATTATAAATTATATAGTTTTACCCAGTTCAGCACCCTTATAAAATAAAAAATAAAATATTTTGCTATACATACTCAATACTTCAAATTATCTATAAAATAGTGTGCGTCAATTTAACTGGCTAATATGTCTAAAAACTGGATATCAAGGATAGACGTACAGTGGATCTCTAATAGATCTCCAAAGCTTCAGTTACATTAAATAGAAGACAAGTAAAATATTCATTCGATGTTAGCGGATTTATAAACTCTATTCAAAAACAAGTTTTCCATTTAAAACTTCTAGGTCAATTTTCTATAGGTTAAATGGGGAGGAATCAGATTAATTAGAGCTAGGTTATATTATTCCAGATTTCTACTTAGTAATTTTGATATTTGAACATTTAGTGTACTGATAGTGAAATAATAAAATTAATTTAATTTTAACTGTTGGAAAAGATCACTCCCTATGTTTTAATTACAATCACAAAATTAAAATACATCGCAATTAAATGTATATTATAACTTTTGTAAATAAATATTATAATTACTTTAAAGAATTTGATTGATTTTACATTATAATTATTTTAATTACTTTAAAGAATTTGATTGATTTTACATTATAATTATTTTAATTACTTTTTATTTATTTATTTCGAAAGTTTTTGTATAGTTATGAGTTGCCCAACATTTTTAGTATAAATTTTTATTTATATTATTTTCGTGAAAATTTATATATTAAAATACAAATCCAAATACAAAAATTGTCGACCAACAACAGGCCAGAGGCCCAGCAAGGTTGGTCCAAAATAAATCTAATACTTTACCAGTTTCCAACGACTATCAAGATTCTTCTAAAAATCTTCTACTCTCTTCGAATGCACCACATACTCTGGTAAAGCATTCCACTCATTGACAACTGTATTGTAAAAATAATGTTTTCTTACCTCCCTTCTAAAGCTCGATTTATTCAATGTTTGATTCGAAAAGAATGCTGGAAACATATGAAGTTATCAAGGTAATTGAAAATTCTGAATTGCTAGTAATGATAAATTAAAGCAAATTAATCTCAAAATGTGTCTCGTAATATAAGTATTTTAAAAATTGTTAAATCTTTTTGCAACGAGTGAAAGCACAACGGGTGAAATTAAAATGTATTTTTACGAAATTTTTGGCATCATGTTCTTCTATTGCATTTATTTAATGAATTTAGTTATAGTTATGGTAATATAATACCATAACTATAACTAAATTTATCAAATAAGCGACATTTGTTTTTAATTTTAAACAATTTGTACACGGAAATGAAGATAATTAATTGAAATTTAATAACGACGCTGTCATTAAAACGTGTCTTTGTTAAACAAATAATAATTAAGATAGTTAAGTAGTTTAAAAAAATTACATTTAAAATTAATATTTCTCCTTGTGTGATATTTTTAAATGAAAAACCTTACAATTCAGTTTCTAAATATTTGAAAACTTCGCAAAATACATGACACATTTCAAACTTCAAATTATTTTATTTTGAAAGTATACTTTGCCCTTAAGAGAAATTAATTATAAAGGCAATGTTTGCATTTGTACAGAAAATAATCCAAGACAACATCACCAACAAGAATATAATTACAGCAACACATCAAAATAATGAAATACGGTGCTTGCTTTGAGACACACTAACAAATTCACAGGAATATATTTGCTGCAAATAATTATTTCAAAAGAAATATAAAATTTAAATAGTGAATTCAGAAGAAAATAGCAGTAGAATATATTAACAAGTGGATATAATTTTATGTTGATAAGATTATTTTTGGTATCTGCTTATATATTTCTTTTAAAAAAATATACATATTTTACTCAAGTATTAAATAAATCAAATTACCATAACTCAAAACTAGTTTAAATACAAGATATATAAATGATAAAAGTTTTATCGTCGAATAAATATATTTTTAGTGGGAAGCAATATAAGGTTCCCAATAATAAAATATGCAAATTGACTAGAATTTTATAAAAAGCATTGCATTAGTATAATATTTAAGAAATTAAAATATCTGTTCTGGAAATATTTTAAGAATTTGTTTTAAGCATGACTTTTAAGCTGAAAATTAGTTTTTTAAAAAAAATCTTCCACTAAATAGAATTCTTTAGGAATTCAGACATTGTTAAAACCATCTCTTTGGCTATTCTATTATTTTCTCGTAACGATATTCTAAACTTTATAGCCTCGTGATTGGGTCTCAATGTCGGAACTAGTTTTCTAGGAGATGTGTATTACAATTGACAGAGAATATTATATTATTACTTTCTGTTGGAGGTCATTAGGTTTTATTAGGAAACATACTTTGATTTATACTCTATAAATTACAATCAAAATAGATAAATTAAATAAGGCCCAATAATTTACTTACGAAATGATTTCATTAAGCCTAAGAGAAACCGAAACTATAATATTTTTATGTCGACCCTTCACGAAACTGTCTATAAATCAAAAAAATATTTATGACTAGCTTTCTAAACCCGGCGTCGCACGGGTTAACCTTTAATAACGGTGGTTTGTTTTTGATACAGCTGTAATAAAATCGCAGGTCCGTTCATTGGCGACTTTCGGCGATCTTTAAAATTTAACAACCCAAAAGTGGTAATCATTCCACAATCAATAAATGAAATAAAATAATGATTGTCAAATAACAATCCTACAAATTAAACCCTTGCGATCGTGTTTATACTTAATTTTCGTTCGTGCTAAAGTTTCTTTCAAATTAAAAATTATAAGTAGAAATCGAATTCGTGTTTATTTTTTAACGGCTCTTCTTACTGGAATTTCATGTTTATCTACGGATGACGTCAAGACCCTGTTTCGGCCCGGCCCATGTGTTTTCAATCCCCAGTTTCGGTCTCACACTCTCAGGTGGAGACGTATGTTTAAAAATAATTATATTAATTAAATAATCGTAATCAAATATGAAAAAACTAAGCCTTAGGTGCACACGTAGGTGTTACAGGGAATCTATATTAAAAATTTCGAATTTTTTCGAGCAGTACATATAGGTCTCACGATCCACAGACAAACATACAGACTACTTCTTTTATTATTATAGATGAAGACAATCTACTTGCACCATTTGAAAAATAATGAATCAGAAAATATTTTAATTCAAAAATATCAAGATACATATTTTGTTACATTTTTCTGTTTTCTAAGGTATATGGATACCTCAAGTGTAAAAATGTTATTTTATGGTACAACTTTAGACGAACAAGGTTTTTTTTTAAAGTTTGCCCAAATTGCTTTGCAATTTTCTTGAAAGGTGTATTTTAATGTTTTGAGGGAACTGAGAGAGAAATCTCATCGAAAAAAAACAAAATTTGAAAATTTTACGTCTTAATGTACTCTATCAACAGAAAAATAATTAAGCTCTTAGAAAATTAGTTCCGAAAAACTATTTTACCTTGGCATTAGGAGAAATGTTTTTTTTTCTGTCTCTGAAGTTTTACAAAATATTATGATAGATATTAAAAATACATCGATAATACATACACTTTAAAATCGTTGATGATGGATTAACATTATTATCAGACATTATTAACTAAACACTAAGTATAAAAATGAAGAGAAGATGTTGGCCTTATGCTGTAAAAACTTTATGTAAAAAACGTATATTTACCGCATATTAAAAGCTTATTTTGGTGTATTTGATTACATCTAGTACTCTAAACAAAATTTTACAGAACTTTTCTGTATTTTTACCCATGCTCAGACGCCGTGACATTGGTCAGAATTCCTCTTTTTCCTAGCGGGAAATTCAAAGTAAATCGTGGCCGTGTCACATATGCTTGAAAATTACAGCAATCGTTACTTTTACCAGCACAGGTGCTTTATTCTGACTAAACATTTATTTACAGCACTGTTCTCTTTCTAGGTTAAAAAATAACCTATGAATTCAGTCACGAATGGTTGTAAGCAGTTGTGGTGTTAATCAGCCAACATTTGCCATATATTTATCATCATGCATTACTGTGTTTGCCAAACAACACATCGTTTTTCAACAGTAGTAACAGTTAATTAATTATGTAAACAAACAATTAAGAGTTTAGTTGAAGAACATGCTGTGTGACATTTTTGAAAAAAAAATTCAGATTTTTGTACCAATAAACATATTACTAACATCTTTATAACGATATCAAGTTTCCCCTTTTTCATAAACTTTAAGGGTAGAGATTTACTGTACGGTCCCCCCCTTGGCGAACTTTTTAAAATCGCGCCCAAAGTCCGGATTTTGGCGATTTTTTTTAAAAAAACAAAAAAAGATTCAATGAAAATATTTTATGCAAATTCAATGAAAACTAGCCAAAGGCTCGGTGCGAGAAAACGATCTCAGTCGAAGCAATCAGATTCGAAAATTACGTCGAAAGCCAACATTCGCGCCAGGGAAAATACGTAAATTACCACTTTGATTAGTAATTTTTACTGTGCGCCCTTTTCGACGGTTAATCAAATCTAAAACTTAAATTATATTTTTCTCTTTTCACCATGCCCTTTGCACGGATTTTGCAAGCTCGTCAAAAAAAATAAGCCATTTTCTTTAATTTTTATGTATTATCAAGGCAGGTTTTTTTTACTAAATGTAAATGCAAAATTCCCTCAAGGAAATTAAATTTTAAATTTATAACCAAGCAGTTTTAATCTACTAATTTCTTTTATTAATCGAAAGTAACTTTAATAAATTGAAAAAGTAAGTTATAAAGCGATAGAAACACTTGAATTATTGACATTTGGCCGTTTTAACCATTCCAAAATCGTATTTATCAATCGGATTTAAATTTTTATTGTTAGAAAGCTATAACCTCAACAACTTTAATACTCTTCGAAGTTTTTAAGTTGATGAAATAACCATATCATCTGGTCGGGGATTCCATTTAGCATATTGTAATTATTTTTTTAAATACTTAGTACTTAAAAAGTTTCGATCTCCAATCCTGTTGCCCCAGGAGTCGATGGTTCTTCTCGCCATGTAAATTTATAACTTTAGAATCCGCTATCATGCGTCATTTGTTTTTGTTAATGTTGTTTACTACATATGGTTCTGATAAACTCGGATATTTCTTATGGTAAAAAAACTTACGTATTTTTTAAAAAATAGTATGAAAACAAATTAAATTATAATTTTTTTAGCTAAGATCTTTAATTCCCAGTTAAACAAAGAGCTATTAATTAGCAATACTTCCGAATTAACCATTGAATATTTATAGTTCTGAAAATAATCCAATTGATTAAAACCTGTATATTTGGAAACGTCAAGAAAGTAAGCATGGTGACTGATACGAGTTTCTGAATGTTAGTAAAGTGCTGACTGATCGTATTCTGTCGTAATTAAGCCCATGTCTGCCGTTTGATTGTCGACGACACCATCACATTTTTCGCCAACAATCGATCTAGTACAGATACTAGTTATAAGTAGAATAACTAAACAATTAGAAGCTGAGTTTTTGTTAACGCTATATCAATTTGACAAAACAGTCATAGTTATAATCCAGCTGTAATATTTTTCTAAATTTATAATTATTACTTCGGCAACCAAGATAATTATTGAGTTTCAAGTTGACAATTAAATCGCTTATGGGACCAATAAAATGCATCCTGCACGAATTTGAAAAACATATTGAAAAAATAATATTTTCATGAATCAGTTTGGAATGACGTCATAAAATGTAGAACAATTTGATTCTTTGATTATTCATTAATTATCTACCAAGAAAACGGCAAGGCATACTTTTGCATGCAATTATGCTTAGTTTTAATTTACATTTCTTGTTTTTTAATGCAGTTCGGAGTAGTTTCATTACTTTTGTTATTAATAAATATTTATTCTTCGAACTACAAATAAATCACGAGCAGATGATAAATAATATTTAATTAATTTGCGAACGAATATTAAGGAAAATAGTTGATTTTGGCTTTTAGAAGTTTAAATTATAGCTGGGTGCTGTGTTTCGATTTTTTTTTTCTAATGTGTATAAATCTAGTGTAGAAACGGCTGTTGATGATATTTACTTTAGGAACCTAGTTTTTTTCCCGATTAGAACTTCAGTAAGTATTTAAGTAACAGGAAAGTAGGCTATTTTAGTTCTTTATGAACTTCTTGTTTTTACTTGAAATGTTCAGCCGATTTTCCCTTCGATGAAATAAATAAAACAAAAAATTAAACATTCACTTTATCAAATTTACTAAAGTTTCGTTAGGCTTAATCAAAAGTTTAACTTATTATAAACTGTGCTTACAGAAAATTGTTAAAACATTATAAAATCTGAAATAGTAAACACTTGAAATATAATTGACATTTGGGAACGATTTTAAAAATTGAAATTCGATATTATATTAGCCAAATAAGTGATATTACGTTGATTTATAATTACTTACTGATTCCAAAAATATAAATGCTCTTCGAAAGTTTAATTTAAAGAATTGATGAAATAACCATATGTCATCTGTGGTGGTGGGGATCATGTTAGCATATTGGTATCTATTTTTTTCTACATTTATTACTACAAAGAGAAGTTCTTTACAATCAATCCATGTACCTTGCAACCTTAAGGGGAGTCGAATGGTTCTATCTCGCCCATGTAAATTTTAATAACTTTAGGAAAAAAAAATTCAGTAACTATATGAGATATCATTATGATTTTTTTTAATAGTTTGTTTCTTACATATGGTTCTTTGATTTAAACTCGGGATATTTCTTATGGTAAAAAAATACTTTAACAGTGATTTTTAAAAAAATATGTATTAAAAAAAAAATTTAAAGTTATATAATTTTTTAGCAAAGATATTTAAAATTCCTCAGTTTAAATCAAAGAGCTATTAATGAGGAAGAAATAATAAAACAAAACATGTTGATATATTTTATAGTTCCTGAGAAAAATAATCCTAACTGTTGAAAAACCTTATATTTCAGGAAACGCAAAAGAAAAGTAAGGTATTGGTAAGAACTGATATACAGAGTTTCTGAAAAATGCTTATAAAAAAACGCTGCTGAACAGAAATCGATAATCTTAGTCGTAAATTAAAGCTATCGATATGCAGATTAAAAATAAAAGAAAAACAGAAAATCGACATTTTTGACCCAAACACAAATCCGACTTCCCTTAAGTACAGTGTACTAAAGGATTTGATAAGGGTAGACTAGGCCTAACTACAACAATTAGAAGCTGGAAGGAGATTGTAGATTTACGTCCTACATAGAAATTTGAGCAAAACAGTCATAGTCCAATAAAATCCAAGAAATATTTTTTTTTAAATTTATTAAATATCTTATTACTATCGGAACCAAGAATAATTATTATTGCAGTTTGAAGGCAAGGACAAACGAATCGCCTTATGGCACCGTAAAATCCCTCAATTCCTGCCACGAATTGAAAGAACGATACACTGAAAATAACAGTTTAAAAAAAAATTATATGAACATTTTGGTAATTCTTATCATTATCATAATCGAAAATTAATGATAGGTTTTTATGCCCGGCTTGAATGTGTTATACTGATAAAACATGGCGATAATTGAATATCTAAGCCCAGAAAAGTAGAAAGAGATACACTGAAGAAAGAGTAGAAAGAACGATACACTGAAAATAACAGTTTAAAAAAAATTATATGAACATTTTGGTAATTCTTATCATTATCATAATCGAAAATTAATGATAGGTTTTTATGCCCGGCTTGAATGTGTTATACTGATAAAACATGGCGACGATTAATCATCTAAGCCCAGAAAAGTACTGCAACGTCTTGGGGTGTTTTTCAGGCCAGAAATTGCCATCAGAACTGGAAAATGTCGGTTTATTCATATGTATTAGTATCAATACTGTTTTATGCAATTGTAACGAATTCAAAATGTTAATTTTTTACGGAATTATAAAGTTTAAATTTTGCAAAGAAACAAGTAGCAGAGATAGTTTTTATGTAAACGATTACCAATAAGTCTTCAAAAGCTTCTCAATTCAGTGTTATACAACCGGTACTTTTCATTCTTTGTTTGTTTGCATTTAGGATCCCTGCTGTCTATTCCTGGAACCTAAGATCATCTTTAACACAGCCATTTCACTTAAAGATTCTGGTGAACTAGGGATGCCTGAGCGGGCACCCATCATACATTTAACGAATACATATGTACCAATGTACACATTGAGATTGTTTGTTTGTTCGAATTTAGGATCCTGCTGTCCTGTAGATTTTTAGCCCCATAACGTTAATTTTTTCGACAGCATAGGTATACAAAGTTTTTTTTTAAATTTTGTAACACATACCATACCTATAACCTTCCTTATATAATTTCAGCTCCAATTTGTTTCATCACATTCATGGATTAAAATTTTTTACACCACAACAACAAACAACTTTCGATTTTCATAGAATATTAAAAACACTTTTTTAAAAGCAATCAACTATTATATCGACATCATTAGAACACATTATTTCACAGTGATCTAGACCTATCACCGTCGCAGTGTCTGTTCCCTTTTTATCATTTTTACAAACGTCGACAAAAATTTGCCATCTTTTTTACAGCACAACCTATCACCATGATAGTGTCTGTTCCTGTTTTCACAGTCACAAACGTCGACAACAATTTGCTATCTTTCTTTACAGCACTTTATATTTCTTTTACACCACCGTTACAGACGTGGGAAGTAGGTAGTTGTCACTGTCGACTTGAAAATCTGTCGAGTCTTCCTGTGATGGCGTGGCCCGTCTTCTATCTGGGGTGTGCGGAGAAAGAAAATCGAACACTTCGGCGAATGTCAGACGATCTTTGGGTTCTGTTTTCCAGCACCCGGCCATGATGTTGCAGATGAACGGTGGACAGTGCTCCGGTGAAGAGAGCAAGATGCCTTGAAGAATCAACTTGACCACCTAAAAGAATACAATGCATGAAACTTTTTATGAGGTGATACTATCAGAGTCAGAGCTTCTACTAAGTCAGTTAAGTCACGGCCTACTCAACGACTAAGGCCGAAGAAGCTTTCCCTAACAAGCTCGGGGACGGAAATTTTTACGTCATAGTTCCGAGTGAAGTTGCTCCGAAGATGAAGACAACCTGTCTCGAAACCTGTTCGGAACCACTCGTCCACGGCTGACCACAATTTTAGGGTTTTGATTTTTTTGAATGTTTCCGAACTAGTTTCTCGATCTTCGACACTGGGAACAGTGACGTCAAAATTTCCGTCTACGCTCATGTTTGGGAGAGCTTCTCTGGCCTTGTTATTGAAGTTGGCCGTGGTTAAGTCCTATCCTACAGTCCCCCAAATCTTAAGGGCCTAAAAGGTTAATGATTTTCTTTGCACATCATTCGATTCTTCAAACTTTTTTCTATTAGAAAATATTTTTTTATTAATCCCAATAGATGCCAGCCCTATTTTTTAAATTAGAAAATAGCAAATTGCGTTTCTTTTCATTTTTGAAAAGTTGACAGAATTAAAACACTATTTTAACTATTTTTGGTTTAAATAATTTCTAGAAAAAAATTTACGAATATGTTTAGATACTTTAAAATATATATATGGAGATTTTTTTTTTGTTAAAATAACATTGAAAAGTCATGATGGCAAATGGCAACATTGGGACTTGCTGTGTAGGTTGACAACTTCGTGCATGCTTTCTTGAATTTTATTTTTTCAACTTAGAAAAATTATCCTAAGTTAAATTTATGCATATTGTAAACGATCCCTAGGCAGAAATCTAAAATTTAGTCTCTGGATAAGGCAGTGTATACTGTATATGCTAATGAATGGCGATTTTTCTGATATTGAACTTGAAAACTCCGATGTAGAACTAGATACAACTGTCGAAATTGTGAATAATGAAAGTACAGACGATGCTGCATATCAAAATATTCCAATTATGAACGCATTATCGACAGGACCGTAACTTAAACTTTTTATGGGGGGGGGGGGGGCTACGGCGATTTAGCGCTCTCTAAAATTAGTGTTTTGAAGCTTCATTAATTATATATATTAATAATTAATAGTTAGTAATTATGAATCAATTAAATAACTTTTAAATAATTAAATTTGTAATTAAATAAAATTATTATAAATTTATTTAAGCTTAATTTAATATTAAATTTGAAAACATAAACGTTTCTTCAGTTTTTAAAATAAATTTAAACTTAATAATTCCTAATTAACTTATAAATTCCCGATAGAATTATTTTATGCACCAAAATGTGGAATATTTGGCTTTCATTAGATTTATGTAAAATATTGATGTTTGTACTAATTTAATCTTCAATAACTAATTTTATTTCACCTTATTTTCTTATTATAATATTTAATTGCATAAAGTGCATACTTTTTATGTTAAATTTAATTTTTTTTTTGTATATTTTTCTTAAAGTAATAAAAACTTAAATAATTGCGTTTTAATAATTTCAAAAATCAATTATTAAATTAAAATTAATATTTTTAGCCTACTTTTCTTTTTAATTCGAAAAATTAAAAATGAAAAGTAGGTATTGACATGCGGTCGATGTCGTCTGTCCGTCCGTAACCCCTTCCAAAACGGTTCTAATCATCGGATTTTTAAAAATTCTTTTTTGTTAAAAGCTATGACCTCAGATACCACTTTCATACTTTTTGTCCGTCTGTCTGTACGTCCGGACGGACATAAATCTACTATCTGTCGGCAATTCCCATTGAATTAGCATTGAAATTCAATTTGAGTCATTTAATCACTGTAGGTATTTGAAAGTCGGTTTGATGTTCAACTGTCTTCCCGTCATCTGTCTGTCTGTTCGTATGTCTGTCTGTTCGTATGTCCTGTCCGTCTGTCTGTCCGCCTGTCTGTCCGTTTGTCTTGTCTGTCTGTACCCTCTTCAAAAACGTTCTAATCATCGGATCTTAAAAATTTTTTTTTTGTTAGAAAGCTATGACCTCAGATACCCAAACTTTCATACTTTTTGTCCGTCTGTCTGTACGTCCGGACGGACATAAATCTACTATCTGTCGCTGCGAATTTCCCATTGAATTAGCATTGAAATTCAATTTTGAGTCATTTAAATCACTGTAGGTATTGAAATGTGGTTGATGTCCATCTGGTCCATCTGTCTGTCTGTTCGTATGTCTGTCTTTCGTATGTCTGTCCGTCTGTCTGCCTCCGTTTGTCTGTCTGTCTGTACCACCCCTTCCAAATCGTTCTAATCATCGGATCTTAAAATTCTTTTTTTGTTAGAAAGCTATGACCTCAGATACCCAACTTTCATACTTTTGCCCGTCTGTCTGTACGTCGGACGGACATAAATCTACTATCTGTCGGCGAATTTCCCATTGAATTAGCATTGAAATTCAATTTGAGTCATTTAAATCACTGTTGCCAAATCAACAATGACATGAGAAACTTTATTTATTTAAATATATTTGAAGCAAAATAATATTTTCAGAATCAGTTTGGAATGACGTCATAAAATGTAGCACAATTTGATTCTTTGATTGTTCATTAATTATCTAACAAGAAGCGCAAGGCATACTTTTGCATACAATTATGCTTAGTTTTAGTTTACATTTCTTATTTTTTTTAATGCAGTTTGGAGTTTCATTACTTTTGTTATTAATAAATATTTAATTATTCTTCGAACTACAAATAAATCGCGAGCAGACGATAAATAATATTTAATTAATTTGCGAAATAATATTAAGGAAAATAGTTGATTTTGGCTTTTAGAAGTTTAAATTATTAGCTGGATGCTGTGTTTCGATTTTTTTTTTCTAATCTGTATAAATCTAGTGTAGAAACGGCTGTTGATGATATTTACTGTAAGAACCTAGTTTTTTTCCGATTAGAACTTTAGTAAGTATTTAAGTAACAGGAAAGTAGGCTATTTTAGTTCTTTATGAACTTCTTGTTTCTTATGGAACTCCTATCTTAGACTTGAAATAAGCTTATTTAGTGAGTATCAGATTTTTCTGTCGTGTAGTAAATTTTTGAAACTGAAAAGGTTAAAAACCACTTCAAAAAAACAGAGTACTCGTAAGATGCACCAAGAATGAAGCATTAATTAAATGAAAAATTTTATTATTTCAGTTGGTTTTTTTTACTTTTTGTTAGTAGATTTTCGGTCATAATACAGGGTGGCCCAAAAGTAGCCTAACAGTTAATGTTGTACCATTGGTAAGAACTTTGGGTTATTTAGAACAGGTATTTGACATAGTCGTGCTTAGTTTTGTTGGTTGGCTAAAATAAAGTCGTACTACAGCGTATCTTATCCAAAGAGTAGCAATTCGTGGACTTCGATTAGTTTAGTTTCGAGATATCTTCGGTTTATTAGACCTTACCGTCTAGGCTATCCCGGCCCCGTTTATTTGTTTGATGCTCTAGAAATATGCAAATGTCACCAGAGGACGGGACCAGGTGGTTGCAGGAATGCATCCATGTCGAAGGTAGACAATTTGAGCACCTTCGGGATTAAGAATGTAAATATATGTATATAAATAAAGCTGTCACTTTTGACTATGGCTCTTAATTATGATGCCTGTCGCCAATAACTCTCCTGTAGCTCTAGTACTACGATATTTCAACCAAACTAAACTTAACCTGTATTAAAATAACTGTTTCTGTATAAATAATTGTATATCTAACTAACTGTTAGGCTACTTTTGGACCACCCTGTATTATAATTTTATCCTGATGTGAAGAATTACAGCTCGACCCGTTTTTGATTCCGGAAACCTTTTCGTTCCGTTCCCCTGACTTATTCGTTCTTCACAATTATACAAGAACCAGTGACCTTTCATTAAAATTTTACTTGCTATTCACTTGGTCATACTCTGCATATGAATACCATTAAATTAAATCCTTTTTAATCTCAATACAGACATCAGCAGAGACAACATTAATAATTCCTCCCACGACTGACTGGAAGAGGAAATACCGTGGCAGTCAGCACAAATACCGGATGCTAGCCCCGTTGCTGACTAATTACTTAGTCGCAGGCGGTTCATTATTGAGCAAGCAAGAGCTGCCGGCATAAAAATCAGGTCGGCCCATAATTCTTTAAGGGTACTCAGTACAACAAAATGATGAAAATGCGGATTTTTTGCTATCTCAAAATACTCTTTCAACCATTTAGTATATTTTCCCCGAGTTAAAAGAAAAAAGGAAGAATAAATTTCACAAAAGAGGTTGTTTATTTCAACTTCTCATTGAATGTTCCACTAATAATTAATTCTCTAAATTGATTAGACTCAGTTTGTATTATTTCTAGACATATTCATGCTTAAAATGTTAAATGCCTAAATGTTGAAGTAATTTCAATAAATGTTCATGGAAAACTATCATTTTTTGTGAATGCACATAAGAATAAAATGCAAAGTCTTGACTGACTCACTCACTCACGTATCAACGTCAAGTCAAAACTACTAGAGGTACAGCTACCACATTTTAGGAGTATATTCTTTTTGCAATGAAGGCGTCATTGAAGAAGCTGTTGTGATTACAAGTCTGTGTAGACGTAGATCGGAATCAGCCAACAACCACCTGACCACCTTAATATGAACTATGAACTGTGACCGTACAAAACTGTTACTATATATTGCTAGCGTTGTTGTTGCTACGCTCTTGTTTTAATCCCCTTGTTACCATGTTGTGTTAATTAAAGCTCTGTTCCTAAACCCTGGTGTTTCCTTATTGGACAAGATGCACATGCAACGTCCAACACTGGCGACGAGATGTACGGAGCGAATCTTCGCAAAGGGTTTGTACTCCTTGGCCAGGTATGGGAATTAGAGGTGTTTTTAAGTTCTTGTACCGCAGGCGGTATTGTTTTTTTAAAGTAAATTTGTTTGAATTTTAAAGTTTTTCAAGCTATTTCGTAATCCGCATTTCCCCCGGGTTCCTAGATTTATTTTTTGAACATACATTTTCCCCCTTGCTGTAAACCATGGCTACGAGTGTTATTGGCGTAGTAGGTCACATGTCCGAGTTCGATACTGCAAACCCGGGTGCATGGGACCTATACCAGGAGCAGCTAGTGTTTTTCATGGAAGCTAATAGCATCACAGAGGCAGCAAGAAAGCGTGCTACTTTGATTTCAGTCCTTGGCACTAAAACGCTTAGCATCCTGAAGTCTTTAATTGCACCCGCGGGTTTTGCAGATCAAACTTTTGACGATTTGTTAGCAAAACTCAAGGACCACTTTTCCCCTAGAACATCGGTAATTTATTCCCGCTTTATGTTTCACAAGCGCATGCAGCGCCCGGGTGAAGGCATTAATGACTATGTCACTGAGCTCCGACATTTAGCGGAGGATTGTGACTTCGGTACAACGCTGTCAGAGCGATTGCGAGATCAGCTTGTTTGCGGGTTGTCGGATGAGGGTGTACAGAAACGTCTGCTTTCTGAAAGTGATTTAACCCTTGACAGCGCCGTAAACAGGGCTCTCGCTCATGAGACAGCCACTTCTCAGGTTCGTAAAATGCATAGTCACTCGGGTGCTGAGTATGTTGATTTTGTGAAAGGGAAAAATAAGTTCGTTAAGTCCGGGTTCCAGAAGGGATCGAGTTCGGGCTCTAGTACATGCCATGGTTGTGGGCAAATTCATGATAGGTCTAAATGCAGGTTCAGGAATGCTAGGTGCCGGCTCTGCAACGGTAAGGGCCACATCGCAAAGGTGTGCAGGTCAATGGCTGATAGGAAACCAGCCAGGGAAAATCGATTGCACGAGATAGAAATAGGCAATGCTACTGGTAAAGAAGGGTATTTCCAAGAATACTCGCTCAACTCTGTGCGTGAGTGTGATTCTGTAAAACAATACGCAGAAGTTGAGATCGAGGGCCGTAAGTTTGCGCATGGAAGTAGATTCGGGATCCCACTATTCGATTGTGTCGTTCAAAACAATCAAAAGCTCTTTAAACCGAGAGTTCCAAAATTCCAAAGAACGGATGTCCACTTAACGGATTTCCAAAGGAACAAAATTCAACTTAAGGGAAAATGTAGGGTTTCGGTCAAGTTTAAAGGTTTTTCTGCAGACTTGGAATTGCTAGTGACCAAGGCTGATTGTACCAGCATCCTCGGAGGATCATGGTTCCTGCCGCTTGGTGTAGCTATTACGGGAGTTAATGCTATCTCGGATCCTATTCAGGCTGTGTTAGACGAATTTCCAGAGGTTTTTTCGGAAGGCCTCGGTGTCTACACAGGTGATCCAATAAAACTGCCTATCGACCAAAAATGTCCACCGATACGCATGAAAGCTAGGAACGTTCCGCTAGCATTAAAGCCTAAAATAGAGACGGCTCTTCAGGACTTGCTAAATGAGGGCGTCATCGAGCCTATCGATAACCCAAAATGGGCTACGCCCGTAGTTCCCGTGCTGAAACCCTCTGGTCAAGTTCGTTTGTGCGGCGATTACAAAGTCATGCTCAATAAAGCAATGCAGGCGTATCCTTACCCAATCCCTGCAATAAACAACTTACTTTCAAACCTGCGGGGTGGAGGCTATTATGCTAAAATAGACCTTGCGCAGGCTTACCTCCAATTGGCCGTGGATGATGAGTCTGCGGATGCTCAGACCATTGTCACACACAAAGGGGCCTTTCGAGTAAAAAGACTTCAGTTTGGGGTAAACGTTGCTCCAGGGGTTTTCCAGCATCTTATGGAAGATCTTTGCTCTGGTTTGGAGGGCGTTGTGCCTTATTTTGATGATGTACTCATCAGGGCAGAATCAGCAGCTCAGCTGGCTGAGCGTCTGCGACAATTTTTAATGCGTCTTAAGAAAGCAGGGTTGAGGGCTAAAAAAGAAAAATGTTTGTTTGGCGTTCCAGAGGTAGAATTCCTTGGGTTCCGGGTTGATAAAACTGGGATTCACCCATCTAAGGGTAAAGTTGAAGCAATTCGAGCAGCCCCTAAGCCTGAAAATAAGCAACAGTTGCAAGCTTTCCTGGGTTTAGTTAACTTTTATCACAGCTTCTTACCAAATAAGGCTTCAATTGCTGAGCCATTGCATAGACTATTACATAATGATGCTCTGTGGAGCTGGTCATCTGACCATACAAAGGCTTTTAACTCCCTAAAGCAATTGATATCCTCAGAAAGTGTCCTCACTCCGTTTGACGATTCTTTACCTATCGTGTTGACGTGTGATGCGTCCCCATATGGAGTCGGTGCTGTTTTGGCTCACGTCCTGCCTGATGGCCGGGAGGCACCAGTCGCATTTCATTCACGGACTCTCACGTCAACTGAGAGGAATTACGCACAGTTGGATAAGGAGGCACTTGCAATAATTTCAGGGGTTAAAAAGTTTCACCATTTTCTATACGGGCATCATTTTACAATAGTAACTGACCACCAGCCGTTGCTTGGGATTTTTAATAGAGGGAAGGCAACTCCGGAAATTATCTCGCCTAGAATGCTGAGATGGTCTCTCCTTTTAAATGCATATGACAGTACGCTAGTCCATAGATCAGGTAAAAAAATTGGTCACGCTGATGCTCTGAGTCGACTGCCCCAACCTGCCCCAGATCTCGCGGTTCCTAACCCATTAGAGGTCCTTTTTGTGGAGGATCTTTCTAGCCCTCCGGTGTCCGCGGCTGAAGTAGCTGCAATGACTTCACGTGATCCCGTGTTGTCTAGGGTTTTAAATTTCGTTCTTAAGGGTTGGCCGGAGGGAAATGCGGAACCGGAATTGCGTTCGTTTTATGCAAAAAGAAATGAACTTTCTGTACATAAGAAATGTATTCTTTGGGGAAATAGGGTAGTTATACCTGGTCCGGGACGTACGAGAGTTCTCGAAGCCCTACATCTGGCTCATCCGGGTATAGAGAGGATGAAAAGTTTGGCACGCTGCTACGTGTGGTGGCCAAATATTGACTTAGACATTCAACATCATGTGGCTAATTGCAGGTTATGTCAAGAGACCAGGCATTCTCCTCCTCGTGCACCCGTACATCCATGGGAGTATACTACAACGCCGTGGTCCCGCCTTCACATAGATTTTGCTGGACCGTTCTAAGGTCGAAAATTCCTGCTGCTCGTTGATTCACATTCAAAGTGGTTGGAAGTGAAAGAAATGTCAACTACCACAGCATCTTCCACCATCGATGTGCTGAGAGAACTGTTCGCCATTCACGGAATTCCAGACGTTGTCGTCTCTGACAATGGTCCACCGTTCGATTCGAGGGAGTACCAGGGCTTCCTTCGAAGTAACGGAATTCGTCAGGTCCTCGTAGCACCTCGTAGAGCCGCTGGCAATGGTCAGGCCGAAAGAGTAGTTCAATCAGCTAAAGACTCTCTGCGTCGCATCGTCCAAGGGTCGTTTAAGAAGCGACTTGCACAGTACCTACTCTTCCAACACATTACTCCATCTTCTGTCACTAACCTGAGTCCAAGTGAAGTGCTTATGGGTCGGCGACTAAGAAGCTGCCTTGACCTATGTCATCCAGATCTTGTTCGTGAACTTCGTGAAAAGCAAGAAACTGAATTCTTGAGGCAGACAGGAACTGTTCGCAAGTTTTCTCCTGATGATACAGTGCTTGTCAAGAATTACTCACGTGGTCCTGCGTGGGTTCCCGCCAAAGTCACAGACGTAACTAGTCCAGTGTCCTACAGAGTCATCACAGGTTCTGGTCAAGTTGTTCGAAGGCATGTCGATCAAATGCTCAAGAACCAAGCAGTTCCTTTTTCACCGTCGTTGCCGTCAACTTCAGAAGTGGAGCCATCACCTGCTTCGGACCCAATTTTGTTTGAGCCTCCTTCTGTCGACGTACCTACTGACACCGGGACTGCAGAGGCTACAACAGATCCTACGCCGCAGCCTTCATCGTCGAAGGTTACGCCGCAACCTCCATCGCCAAATATATTGTCGCGGCCTAAGCGGAATAGAAGACCTCCTGAGCGCTATGGTTCCTAGCTGGTGTGAGGGAGTGTTGTGATTACAAGTCTGTGTAGACGTAGATCGGAATCAGCCAACAACCACCTGACCACCTTAATATGAACTATGAACTGTGACCGTACAAAACTGTTACTATATATTGCTAGCGTTGTTGTTGCTACGCTCTTGTTTTAATCCCCTTGTTACCATGTTGTGTTAATTAAAGCTCTGTTCCTAAACCCTGGTGTTTCCTTATTGGACAAGATGCACATGCAACGTCCAACAGAAGCGATTTTTCGAAATTCGAACACAAACAGGTGTAGTAGTGCGAAACGTTAACTAATTTCTCCATAGGAATAGCATTGTAAAAGATTAGAATTTATACTTTTTATTTCGATTAAAAAAAAATTCAGCGCGTTCAGCGTGAACGGAAATTAGGTATAAGCACGCAAGAACACATGAGTTTAATTTGTAGGATTGTTATTTGAATATCCTTTATTTTATTTTATTTATTGAATTTAAATCTCTTGATTTTTTTTTCCGAATTTAGTTTAATTGATGCTTACAAATGGTAAGAAATGAAGATATTTCTACAATGTCTCATGAAAGTAAAGGCGATAACTATTCTAAGAAACGGCAATTTTCTCTACGTATAGCGTGAAACTGGTTATTTGGTACAGCTATGATATAATGGCCGATTGAAAGATGGCATTGGCATTTAAAGTAGAGGGTAGTCATTCCCATCCAGTTGCATGGGTTAGGGTTAGTTTGAATTATCGTCGCACTAGAGCTATACGTGAGAGCAATTGTCCACGGGCGTCG
Organism: Oedothorax gibbosus; assembly: GCA_019343175.1. Lineage (NCBI taxonomy): Eukaryota > Metazoa > Arthropoda > Arachnida > Araneae > Linyphiidae > Oedothorax > Oedothorax gibbosus. Next base: position 166,358 of record JAFNEN010000635.1, on the reverse strand, counting down.
TAATTTAGAACCACAGTCAAGTGACGAGCCGATACCTGAGTAGGCACCCAATGTAACTTTTTCATCGTACGCAGCGTTGGGACTTTGAAAAATATTTAACGTGCACTCCCACCACATGGGGTATTATTCGTCGGACATTTTTGGCTGCATGGGCCATTTATAGGTTGGCAGTTATTTTGACAATGTCCTTACCCGAATCTGGGACCTATCGCATGCAAGGCGAACGCCTTTCCCGACCGGGCTCAACAGTCCTGTCAAGTGGTCGAATGTGAAATGGAATGTTTACCACATTTTGGGAATTATCGGGTGTAGGAGGGTAAATAGAAACTGGCCATAATATCATAGCTTTTCTCGCAATTTTAACAGGGCCTGTGGGAAAGCCCTCTAAATCCTACACTCTTAAAACAAAAGAGTGAAATCCACTCCTATAAGGGAAGTGCATTTTCTGCACCAGAAAGGAGTGGAAATTAACTCAGACTGAGTTAAAACCGCTCGTTTCTTTTAAGAGTGTAGAAGGGCCTGGATACAATCGGACTTCTCCTTTTTTTAAAAAAAATTAATGATGATATTAGAATGGGAACAAATATACTGATGGAGCTCTGGCCAGTGGAGAGGGGATCAATTGGCATAAAATAAAGTTTACATAAAAAAAACAATCACCGTTAGTATAGGGTACACCCTTGGGGGGGGGGGGGGGGGATAATAATAAGGGTACTTGGTACCACAAAAATAACAAATTTTGCGAATTTTTTTTATTGGCTGAAATTAATTTTTGAAATCTTCTAAACTTGTTTGCAAAATTTCCAATGTGTAACTGCTTTATTTAAGAAGTTATTTGTATTTTTAAGTGGAATAGTAGTACTGAAAACAAAAACGAAATCATCAATTTTAGCCATATTTTCTTTGACAGTCTGCTGACGCTTGTCGATGACCTCACAAAACATTTCATTTGAATGTCTTATTTTTATTTCGACAAAAAAAATTAAGGAGGCTAGAAATAGACAGCCGAAAACGATTAAATTACCCATGAAACGTGTTTATAGACAATTTCAGGAGATTATTTAGCTTTTTTATGATTTCACGATAAATTCGAAGTGTCTTATCTACTTATTAATTTATTTCTATTTATACTGATTCATTCTTCATTTTATTTAAAATAATTTACGTAAAAATGGCAAGAATGCTGAATAAATTGCCCAATATTGAATGAAATTTATATAAAAACTACGTAATAGCTTTTCCTATTTTAATAAAGTTTTGTTTTCTTTTAAGCATCAATATAGTTAAATTTGTAATAATTTATTTTTTAAATAGATGTATGAAAATTATATTTAAGTTATATGGCTGTATATAATTTTATAATTTGTATTTACGGAAATTCAAACTTCAAATGCATTTTTCTCAGTGTTCAGGTTTCCTAGATGCTAAGTTTTTTTAAACGCTAAAACTTATTTATTCAGTAATTTACTTTTTTGTGAGTAGTTAAAAATATATGTGTTTATTAAAAACTAGCTTTCCAATTACTTTTTTGAGTTAAGTTATTTTTTTTAAAAAAAATTAAGTGAGAACATCTTCATTTTTAGAAAATTTTCAGGGCTTTCTCAAACAATTATTTTATACAAAAAAACTACAGGTGATGCAACAAATTTGGAAGCTAGTTTTTATGTATCATAGTTTAAAGTATCAAGGGAAAAAATTGGTGTTAAAATATAGGTATTTAAAAAGTTTTAGCATTTTTAAAAATTTAATTTTTTTGAGACAAATAATTTAATTAAAAAAACTTTTCAAATATTCGAAGGGTTTTTTTAATACATTTTTTATGGGTTAATGCACATAATAAACCAAGGAAATTTTAATCAAAAAGCTATAAATAATAAAAAAGTCGATGTGGTAAAAAGTCCCCTGGCGAAATAAAGAAAGCATTTGATAGTTTTTTATTAAAATAAAAAGTTTGAAATTTGTAATTTTTTCTGAAATATGGGTGTTTACCCTTTATAATATTTTTTTCCGAAACTATGCTTCGCATCAAAAGTTCAAAACCTTATTTTTTTAAGATTCAATACTGCTTTAAAAAAATCCACTGAATACAAATCTGAAGTAGAAAAAATGTTTTAAATATTCTTAAAAATTTGAAAAGATATAATAATATTTATTTTAAAAAAAAGTTTTTGTACATAACATTTCTGTTTTACATCAATTTACACATATTCATAAAAAAAATATCTTTGCCAATCTTAAATTAAAGAAAAACATTTTAGGTACACAGAGTCCCCTTCAATATAATAATTGCCAATTTATCGCAAATACTCAAAATGTTTCTAAGTGAACTCTTACATGTTATAAAAAATTACGAAGTTTTCTAAAACATCTTATAGGTAATCCTCTTACGTTTTACAACTCAGATTTCCCACTTACATTACTTTTCCGCGTAAAGAGCGATTTCTTTTTATATTACCTTAAAGCCGATAGAGACTAACAATCGACTTCTCAAGCTAAGTTAATCCGATGGAAAAAAAATCATTTGTTTAGCCAGATTACTTTGGCTGTATTTTTACAAACGGTTTTTATACGATAAATGTATTTGGCTTATTCGCCTCAAGTATTAATCATATTTTTAGAATTGGCTAAAATATATTTTTGATAATCAGTACATAATTGTACAATATAAACAAGGTATAAATTAAAAAATTTTATCGGAACGTTAAACTCCAATTTTCCTTCACACTTTAAAAAAAAATACAAAATTATTTACATTTTTAAGGATTAAAAAAATAGCTTTGAAGTAATAAAAAAATATTATTCTGCTAGTAGCGCCCCTGATGAGTAAAACAAAAACTTCTACTCCAGTTAATCCTAATTGAAAATCCACCCACACTCCTACAAGAAGGTCATGTAGTCCAAAATAATTTATAACCTGTAAAATTTCACTTTTTCTATGAATTATAGGGCCATAGGGGGCTAGGGAGCCCAGTCGGTTAGGCATTCGCCTAGCATGCCGAAAGGTCCCAGGTTAGGGTCCGGGCATCGCCCAAATAACTGCCGACCTATAAACGGCCCGTGCAGTCAAAAATGTCCGACGCATAATACCCCGTGTAGAGGAAGTGCACGTTAAATATGCTTCAAAGTCCCAACGCTACGTACGATGTCGCCCTTAAAGGTTGCGTTGGGTGCCTACTCAGGTGTCAGCTCGTCACTTGACTGTGGTTCTAAAATATGACGCCCGTCGCCAATAGCCCTCGTGTAGCTCTAGTGCGACGATAATTCAAAGTAAACTAAACTAAAGGGCCATAAACTTTTCTTATGTAGTTTAGCACACTGATTTTGGAAATTAAAATAGTGCTATTTTATACTATTTTTACTACTATTAATGTATGAATACTATTTTTATGTATTGAAAATTTTAAACTAGCATCAGTTAATTCGATTAAAAAATTCTCAAGCATTTTTCTTGTGATTTCCAAGTGTAGAATTCCTTTAAAAGAACCTGCAAAATTTTTAGAGGGCCTAAATCTAAAAAAAGTTATAGAATGAGAAAAAGGGTAGAAATTCAGAATTTATTTAAGTATTAATTTAACTTCCTAAAAACTTATATTTTTAAGGGGAGTTGGATATGTGTTTGAGTCAAAAATGTCGATTTTCTGTTTTTCTTTTATTTTTTATCTGCATATCTATAGCTTTAATTTAAGACCAATATTACCGATTTCTCTTTAGTGGTTTTCTTTTTATAAGCATTTTTCAGAAACTCAGTATATAAGTTCATACGTAGACCTTACTTTTCTTGTGCGTTTCCTGAAATATAAGGTTTCTCAACAGTTAGGATTATTTTTCTCAGGAACTATAAAATATATCAACATGTTTTGTTTTATTATTTCTTCCCAATTAATAAAACACTCTTTAATTTAAACTGAGGAATTTTAAATATCTCTGCTACAAAAAATTTTATAACTTTAAATCGGATTTTTTGTGGTTTTTTAATACATATTTTTAAAAAATTACTGTAAAAGTATTTTTTATGCTGTGAAATATCATCAGTTTAAATCAAACAACTATATGTACGAAACAAACTATAAAAAAAATCATAATGTTATCTCATATAGTTCATGAGAAAAAATTTCCTAAAATTAGTAAAATTAACATGGGCGTGATAGAACCATCCTTAAGGCATTAAGGAATTTCTTTTAGTTTTCCATTTTTTTTATAACTTTGTCTTTTTGCATTGATTTTTTTAAAAATTTTAGGTCATTAAGTAGCAGTAATTGTCAATTATTATAATATCGAATATAATTGGTAGATTCTTAAGAATTAAACAAATAATATGACTTTTGAAGCATAACAAAAATGATTAGGATTCCTTTATGTGTGTTTACGCATTTCTAATATCCTTATGATCCACAAAAAAAATGCGTTTAAACAGCTGGGATAAGTATTTTCTGGCTTATAAAATTTGAAATCAAATTTTGAATTGTTTTACTAAGTTGAAGTAACCAGGGACGAGTGATTTTAATGGACAACTGCAACGGTCACGCCTACAGTAACATCACTTTTACTCAAACATTGACTTAAACCAGACAAACAAACTGCCCGGCAGCTGATTCGGCTAAACTAGAACGGCCACGCCTACAATGACGCCACAGTTACTTACTTTACCCATTGTATTCTACCCCATAAACGAAACACGCTCCACCCTGTTCAAGTTATCCATTCAGCTCAAACCTAAGTCCTTAAACCACATACTTTGACAAGACTGCGTAGAAGGCCCGCTCATTCCAGACCACGTCACTTGACCAGGTTTCAAAGCTATGATTTCCTTTATAGTTACTAATAGCCTTTAGAGCACACACACAAAAAGCTTTAGGGCAACGTTATTCAACTAAACTTAACTAAGTGTGCCATCACATGTTGTCGAAGGAAGTGAGGGAGACCTCAACAAGGGAGGGTATTAAAAGAGTAGTTTCTCAAGTGACCTGCACTCCACGCTTTATATACGTGGTAAGGGGGCTTCCATCCATAAATTACGTGATGCGTTTAGAAGGGGTCCCTTGTCCAATTTCACGTAATTTTTCGCCGCAAAAAAATCAAAGAAAAATTACGAGAAAATATAATCTAATTCTGTCAAAATCTTACATGATAATATTTATCGGGGCTCGGGATATTTCAAAATATTGGAGCTTTAAAAAAATAATTAAAATTCTCCAAAAAAGAAATTAAATAAAAAAAATACTAATTTTGAAAAATCTCACTTGAGATTAAAAGGGGAGGGGTGGGGGTCGAGCCAAATATCACGAAATCGTCAAAATCGAATCACGTGATTAATGGAAACCCCCCCCCCCCCCCCTGACACAGAGAATGAAAATACACCCAGGGCGAAGGCGGGAATCAAGCGCACACCCGGTACAGTGCGCAGACTGTTAGCGCAATGGGCTGCGATCAAACCCACTAGGCCACCCGGGCCACTTTTGCTAGTATCTATGTTCTCTGACCCTTCCTCTATAACAGTTCCGATTTCTCCATCAGATGTCTCCCTTAATCTCGTTGAGTTCCGTTTTCTAAAACATTCGTCGTTAAATACGCTACTCGTTAAATAAAATAAAAAAATAAAAGTAGTAATTATTTCATCTACCTGAGAAAGAAAAATGTTTTAATAATCTACGTAACGAGATTTAATAGAAGCAAGACTAGCATGAATAATTTCCTTCTTCAAGAATGCTTGCTATGTTAATGAGGAATTTATGACACAAGAACAATCTAAGCGTGTCTAGGTAAAACTAAAGAATTTTTTTAATTACGATTTTCTTTGTGAAGTTTTAGGTTCCTAGATAATATGACTTGCTTACACTAAATTTACAAATTGGAATTTTGTAGTGAAAACACTGTTTTTTTTTCATGTTTTAATAATTATTTTACTGAAGTAGCAAAATGAAATTGTTACCCATATGAGTTTATGCATGAATATGGCTGAATCACGGGCAACTATATTTTGTAATGTTATGAAACAATACAATATATCCTTAACATGTGTCAAAATTATGTAAACTCGAAATATTACGATTTATTAAGGGGGGCCGGAGCCCTCCTTTGAAGCCCATGTTAAAATGGCCTTTTTTATGTACCTTTTTCTCAGAATCTATTTGATACTTTTAAATAAAATTTTTACTAGTTATTAAATGGATGTCCAACTATAATTTACTGAAGGCATTTTTAAAAAATTTGTTTAGTTTTTAAATTATAAATTTTTAAGTGAAACTACATATTTTTGACCGAAAAAAAACATCAATAATATTAAAAAGAAAAAAAAGTAAGATAGTTATGCTCAAATTCCGCCAGAGATTTTTAGAAACCAACTTCTAAAATACGTATAAAAAATTTCAGGTTAATACTTATAGTAGGTTCTAAGAAAAAGGTACACGCACATTAAAAAAGTAAGTCTTGAGATATAAGCGTTTAAAATAAACAATGGTGGTTTCTTATCTATGAAACATAAGGGGATTTTACCTAAACAACTTTAAAAAATATATATATATATTAAAAATACTTCTAGCACTTGAAACTTTTATTTTAAGATATCGCTGTAAAGCTAAGATTGCATAGTTTAAGAAACATTAAAAACATTGAAATGTCATTTTTGAAAATTCTTGGGGTCTGGTTCCCCTTAAGACCACATTTGTGTACCTATTTTACGTTTGGGGGTGCTGAGTAAATGAAAAAAAATTATTTAAATATCTGTGATACAAAACTTTTACTAAACTTACATAATTGCACAGTTTAAGCATAGTTACTTTATGAGACATTCAGGTATTTCAGTAAATCTTCATTACCGATATGTACTGATTTTTTATGGCTAAAAATATATCCGTATAGTATATCACGCTTCTTGCATTATGACTTTCTTTGGGTTTTAAAATAAAAAATCCTGATTTTTTCGAAATTTCAAAAATCTAGTTTCCACATAAGATGATTAAAAAAGTATTCATGAGCTAAACTAATACGGCATTGATAAGTGATGGGTATAAGTTTAAGGGGACGTGGTACCCAAAAAAATTAAATCCAGTATTTTTATCGCTAGCATTCAAATTAAACTATTTTTACAAAGAACTAACATTCAATAAACATATACGAAAAAATGGATAAATATTAAAACGTAAGTTTTTTTAGAAATTTAAAATTTAAAACTTTTAACGTTTTTTCAAAATGCTACTCCTCCTACAATTTAAAGAATTTTGTAATGAATTTTTTTTCAAAATGTTCCCACAACATCTATTAATAAAAGTTGGTATGGATATTGAGCTATCAGTTACACAAAAAAGTTATGTAGCTTTATGTATAAAAATAACCAAAAAATTTAAAAAAATTGTAAATTTTCACCTTCATCATTTTTTTAAAAAATATATTCCCACTAGACCTTATCCCATACCAATCTTTGTTAAACGCATATGTTTCAACACAGGAAAAAAAATTTGGAGCTCTACATTAATTTACCTAAAAGCCTTAGGGTTTTAACCATTCACATAATTTTGTTACTAAAAAACGAATAAAGTAACAATAAGTTACAATTTTATACCCAATTTGCAATTTGGAGCCTAGTGGGGGGAAAAGTGCTGCGTGACAAAAAAGAAAACAAGTTTTTAGTTTGCAAAGAGATGCGTTTAAAACGGTACTTGCATACCAAGAAATAATATACTTAACTAAAAGTTTAAATAAAAAAAAGAGTAACATTGTTGGCTTTAAAGGAGGTAATAACATGTTCATTGACAACAAAATATCAATATCTTTCCAAAATGTCACGTGGGCGGTTCTTAAAGTGAGCTCGTTAGTTACACTAGTCTGCGAATTTTTACTTTTTGTCTCTTAACTAAAAGGCAAAGCATTTTTTATGTAGTATTGTACGCTGACTTTGAAAATGTAAATAACTTTTTTTCTGTTTAGTCTAGAATTTTTGAAAATGGGAATTTATTACAATTGAGAAATTGGGATAACATATAATATTAGAGATTCTTAGTTAATCTTAAACGCTTTTAAATAAAATTATTGCATAGAACATATTGCAAATAACGTGAAATATTTTTTAGGAAAAACCCACAAAAAAGTTGGACAAAGTGTAGAAGAAAGGATTATTTAGAGACGAGACATTTAGCAAATACAGTAAAATGTGTAAATTTTAAAAAATGGTATTTTGTGTGTAAAACCTATATTTCCGAAGACATTTCCTTTGATTTATCTTTTTTTAAAACTTTTATCCGTTTTGAATTGGAATTTTGTAATTTCTGAGCATTATGTAGCAGAATATCCGATATTTGTGGTATCCAGAATTGTGCAAGGATTCTTAATAATTAAAAATATAATCGTCCTTTTGAAGCATAGTAAAAAAAATATGCATTATTTATGTGGTTTACGCTCCTTAAATTGACATTTATGACCCACCTTCATAGAATTACCTATAAGAAATGAGCCAAATTAGCTAGAAATAGAACTACTTCTTTATCATTTCGTTTCAAAAAAGTCAATAATTAGCTTATTTTCATTTATTTTAGACAAAGAATATTGTTTAAAATTATTTGCCGCCTTAAAAAAATGAAATCCAATTTCGAAGTTCATTTCATTGCAATCCTCAAGTTGTGTAAATTTAAATTATTATTTTTTAAGTCAATTTTTATATTTAATACTCTTTTGGTTAATTAAAATTAAACCCACAAAATGCACCAATAATTGCTCTTTTTTAGCAATTGACATCTTCACTTTACGTGGCATAAAATATGCAGAATAAATTAATGTTTTTAAATTTTGGATATCATGATAAAGATATTTCTGATCCCTAGTGTATAGGACTAATACATATTATTATTGTAACAATAAAAATAATAATATGTAAGCAAAAACACAAGGAAACTGCCAAAAATAGAACTTTTAAATATAAAACTTTTAAAATCTTTATGTCTTTAAGAAATATGTGGTTTCTTTTTCATATTACATAAACAAGCTCCATTTAATTATTAAACTAAAACTAAACTCTTCGGCTCAACAGCGCATTAGTGGGCCAAGGCCTGACGTGCCCATTTCAGCTTTCATGACCTAGGGCTCTGGGCTGGTCAGCCTCACGCGGAATCCCCAGTGTTTAGTTCCCAAGCATGCTTGGTACCCATTTTATCGATACACTTAAGAGATGAAAGGATGGGTCAACCTCGCACAATCCGGGATTCGATCCCCGGACCTGTGGCGTGGCAATGCGAAGCACTACCACTAAGCCACTGGGCATGAATTATTAAACTAGTTAAATTAATTACATAACCAAATAACAACACTCTCTCTTCTTTATCAGACTTTGCTTCTGACTCTAAACTCTGTTTCAATCCTACTAAGTCCATCGCCACATTTTTCACCACTAATAGAAAATTATACAATTACCAGCCAAAACTAAAAATGGACAATCAGTACCTCACTTATGAGAAGCACCCTAAATATCTGGGTTATATTTTGGATCCTGAAAGGACAAGCAACAAACACATAGATCACATTGCTTCAGAGGCCAGAAAAAGATTGAATATCCTTAAATACATTGCTGGAAAAGACTGGGGAGCTGATGCAGTTATAACTTGGCTAAATTGGAGAAAGTTCAACTTAGTGCTGCGAGAATCATAACTGGCCTAAGGCGTAGCTGCCCTAGTAATATAGTTCTCTTTGAGGCTAACCTAAACCCCTTCAAACTAGAAGGAAGGCCAACCTTACTAAATACTTTAACAAGCTTTCCAGCTATGGCCAACACAACAAAACCTCTCTATATCTTAATAACTGGAACAACAATCAAAGGCTCACGAAAAACAGTCCTTTCAGTCTTGCCAAGCAACTGCGGTTGCCTTTTCATGATAATGAACCCCACTCTCTAAAATCTTGCTTGGATTCCTCAGAAGGACTCCCAAGAGTCCACTTTCACTTTGATCTTGCTATCCCTGTTAACAAGAAGGACTCAATCCCTGCCCATCTTAGGCAGTTGTCTCTGGAAATCATTAATATGGTCCCCGATACTGCCATAAAAATCTACACAAATGGAAGTAAACTAGATCGCTGCAGTGACATATATATTGAGAAACCCAGGGATAATTTGAGAATGAGCCTTCGCGCAATCCTGACTCGTCATCAGTCTTTAAGTGCGAGCTTATTGAAATTGATAAAGATCTAGAGGCTATCCTTCACGAAGTGGACTATGAGGACCTTTGGATTTTTTCAGACAGTCACAGCGCTCTTCAACACCTCTATAATTGGACTGCGGTTGGAGACCAGACTAGCATTTCTATTCTCCATAAACTGAAGCTTATATCAGAGACCCATAATATTTTTCTACAGTGGATCCCATACCATGTTGACGTAGCAGATAGTCTTGCCAAGGAGGGTTGTAGTCACTCCAATCCCTCCTCTTCAGCCCTTACCTTCTTAGAACACCAATCCATTGTCAACTGTGAAATTTCGAAGGAGTGGAGATTCCCTCCCAGTCATCACTGGTATGCGGGCAAAGAGCTGGGCTCTTCACTGGCTCTCAATTGTGACAGATCCACCTGTACTGCGGTCGCCAGATTGGCAAGTGGCCACCTAAAATGTCTCTCGTTCTCGGAGGGCAGGAAGATCTTTCCAACTTGCTCTAAATGTCATGTTCAGCAGGCCTCTCCCGAACATATTTTGGACTGCGTCGGCCTTTCCAGAGAAGATGTTTTCCTTTTCCCTCTTCTTTTTATCGACTTTCTTCGGGTCAACGATCTTTTGGACTTGGTCTGACTTCGTCAGACTACGTCGTGACTTAGTCTGACTTCATCAGACCAAGGAGGATTAGTCACAACAACACAACAACAACATAACCAAATAAAAAGTTTTAATGCAGAAGATTTGTATACCACTTCGTTTTTTTAGATGTCATAAGTAGTTTTACATTTGCATAATCCACAACAGCAAATAAAAAATAATACTATGTAGGGAGAGCTCTATGCTTAATCAGATTTTAAACTCAACTCAAATAGCAAATTTTGTTCGTATAAACTTTTGTCAAATGCTACGTCACCAAATGATGAGAAATCCCCGTTGTCATTTGGCAAAACATGTATCAAAATATACGTATTTTTTCCTACAAAAAAATGAATAAAATCGGTATTTTCATTTTCAATAGGTTACCAAGAAATATTAACTAAATAAATATTGTTTATTGTGGTTAAGGGAGTGCAGTATCCCAAAAGATACAAAATTTAATTTATCTTTAATAATTTGCTTGTTTTGACTTTTAATCGTTTTTGTAATCAACGAAATAACTTTTATTGTAGTGGTGAACGCAGGTTTCCATATCGCCAAGGTTTGCACGACTCTTCCTACTTTTGCAGTTCCCTCCAGTGCCTCTGTACACTTGTACAGGTCTATGACTTTAACGTATCAACGAAGAAGGACAAGCACATTAATTTACATGACAAACGACTACAAAAAACTTAACGTTTCGTTTCAGAAATTATGGTGTTAATGTTATACGTTAATGGGTGAACTTTCTGTCATTGCCATACCTCATCGTTTGAGTGTCCGTAGTACGGCTGCTTGCCGTACGTGAATATCTCCCACAGCACTACGCCGTACGCCCACACATCAGATTCTAAAGAAAACTTGCCGTACGTTATGCTCTCAGGTGCCATCCAGCGAATGGGCAGCATACGAGACCCGCCAACCTGCAAAAAAAGCCACGTTTACTATTATATCTGCAGTCCAAAGATACTTGGAGAGCATGCATAAGATATAATATGCAGTTTAGTAAATCGGTCGCTTACTGAAAAATTTAGCTTAAGCATCTGGTGGAACGTTAATCCTCGAAACCAGAGAAAGCGTTAAACTTACTACGAATTTAGGGTGCAACGTTACATAATAAATTTTGTGCAACGTTTGTTCCGGTAAAAAAGCTGATTTAAGCTACAAGTCGGATAAACCTATGATGTAATACTTATCGTATTGCATGTGTGTATTTTTTAATGACTTGTACATAAGTCGTTATACATACCAATGGAAGAAATATCAAAATTGTCTGCTGTGGGAAAGTTTTCGAAATGAATGACATTATCTTTTCATGATTTTGTAAAGGAATACATTTTGAAACGCTCAACAAAATTTTTGGAATTGCAAATCAGCAGATGCTCCGGTAAGTTGGTTGAACTGATACAAAATCCCACTTGTTTAGTTTCCAAGATCGCTTAGCCTCATTTTATCGACCTACTAAAGGGATGACAGGCTTAATGAACATTTTGAGATGCAGAATTCAAACGTGTTGCATGGTAGCGTGAAGCGTTTCCACTAAGTGATTAGGCCCAGTGTATATGTGAGGGCGATGCCGGTCATTTGGCGGTTTCTGATAATTGGTTGAAACACTATCATTGTGGCTACAAATACTGAAATTGTATGTAGAGTTGTCAGTTTCTAGCCGGTTTTTTAATGTTTTTGTTTGGCTATGTCATCACTACGACATCAAACGCCACAAAGGCAACAAATGCAACAAAATGTGGCGTTCGCCAAGGGCGCCAAGCAATGCAATAGCTTGGGGTCTGACTCCGCCAAGTCGCCAAGTTTTGTTGCATTTGTTGCCTTTGTGGCGTAGTCAGGACATAGCCTTTCGGCAAAGTTATTTACGTGAGTCTGTCCGCACGCCCCCCCCCCCCTTCATTTATCTTCACAGTCCGCACTACCCCCAAACACACAACTTATGAGGAAAACATACGAAACTTGCTTTCAACTTACTTTGTAATAGTCCGAAGTATAAATGTCTCTAGACATCCCGAAGTCTGATATCTTCACGGACAAATTTTCGCCAACGAGGCAGTTTCTTGTGGCCAAGTCCCTGTGGACAAAGTGCTGGGATGATAGGTATACCATGCCACTGGCAATTTGACTGGATATCCATGTTAAGTCAAACTAAAAAAATCAATTTTATTAAAAATCTTTAGAGATCAGACATTTGAACAGGGTTTTTACAAAATTATTAAGACATTTAAGGGTGCTTTTCCATCTTTCGGACTCGAATCTCACCAGACGGAATTTTCTGGCGACAAAATACGGTATACACAGGTAAAAGACCATTAAAGGTTACCATGGGAAATATTCCGTTTGGCGGCTGTAGTACATTTTTGGCGACGTAATAGCTTGCGCTCACGAGATGAAAAGCGAAGATTTTAGATATTAGACATTTGAACCAATTTATGACATGATTTTACAATTGAATGAATAGGCCATAAATAGACTTTAAATTAAATCTATTTACCGCGTCAAGTATAACATAGAATTATAGATTTAACAAATTTTACTGATAAGTTTTCAAATTTCGATTTCTAAAAGCATATCTGATTTTGTCATTAAAAACAAGAAGTTCATAAAGAACTAAAATAGCCTACTTTTCTGTTACTTAAATACTTACTGAAGTTCTAATCGGGAAAAAAAACTATGTTCCAAAAGTAAATATCATCAACAGCCGTTTCTACACTAGATTTATACACATTAGAAAAAAAAAAATCGAAACACAGCACCCAGCTATAATTTAAACTTCTAAAAGCCAAAATCAACTATTTTCCTTAATATTCTTTCGCAAATTAATTAAATATTATTTATCATCTGCTCGTGATTTATTTGTAGTTCGAAGAATAATTAAATATTTATTAATAACAAAAGTAATGAAACTATTCCGAACTGCATTAAAAAATAAGAAATGTAAATTAAAACTAAGCATAATTGCATGCAAAAGTATGCCTTGCCGCTTTCTTGGTAGATAATTAATGAATAATCAAAGAATCGAATTGTGCTACACTTTATGACGTCTTTCCAAACTGATTCATGAAAATATTATTTTGCTTCAAATATGTTTAAATAAATAAAGTTTCTCATGCCATTGTTGATTTGGCAACAGTGATTTAAATGACTCAAAATTGAATTTCAATGTTAATTCAATGGGAAATTCGCCGAAAGATAGTAGATTTATATCCGTCCAGACGTACAGACAGACGGACAAAAAGTATGAAAGTTGGGTATCTGAGGTCATAGCTTTCTAACAAAAAAAGAATTTTTAAGATCCGAGGGATAGAACCGATTTTGGAAGAGGGATACGGACAGACGGACAGACAGACAGACGGAAAGACAGACAGACATACGAACAGACAGACAGATGGACATCAACCGCATTTCAATACCTACAGTGATTTAAATGACTCAAAATTGAATTTCAATGCTAATTCAACGGGAAATTCGCCGACAGATAGTAGATTTATGTCCGTCCGGACGTACAGACAGACGGACAAAAAGTATGAAAGTTGGGTATCTGAGGTCATAGCTTTCTAACAAAAAAAGAATTTTTAAGATCCGATTATTAGAACCGATTTTGGAAGGGGGGTACAGACAGACAGACAAACGGACAGACAGGCGGACAGACAGACGGACAGACATACGAACAGACAGACATACGAACAGACAGACAGATGGACAGACAGACAGTTGGACAGACAGACAGTTGGACATCAACCGCATTTCAATACCTACAGTGATTTAAATGACTCAAAATTGAATTTCAATGCTAATTCAATGGGAAATTCGCCGACAGATAGTAGATTTATGTCCGTCCGGACGTATAGACAGACGGACAAAAAGTATGAAAGTTGGGTATCTGAGGTCATAGCTTTCTAACAAAAAAAGAATTTTTAAGATCCGATGATTAGAACCGATTTTGGAAGGGGGTACAGACAGACAGACAAACGGACAGACAGGCGGACAGACAGACGGACAGACATACGAACAGACAGACATACGAACAGACAGACAGATGGACAGACAGACAGTTGGACATCAACCGCATTTCAATACCTACAGTGATTTAAATGACTCAAAATTGAATTTCAATGCTAATTCAATGGGAAATTCGCCGACAGATAGTAGATTTATGTCCGTCCGGACGTACAGACAGACGGACAAAAAGTATGAAAGTTGGGTATCTGAGGTTATAGCTTTCTAACAAAAAAAGAATTTTTAAGATCCGATGATTAGAACCGATTTTGGAAGGGGGGTACGGACGGACAGACGGACAGACAGACAGACAGACGGACAGACGGACATCGACCGCATGTCAATACCTACTTTTTCATTTTTTTAATTCTTTCGAATTAAAAAAAGAAAAGTAGGCTAAAAATCCGGGATAATTATTTGCTCCGTGTATATGGGACTGGATCATGGCCTAATCATTTTATTCACGACCTATTAAATTTTAAATTGTACTTAAATAAAAAAAAACTTTAATAGTTGGTGAGGTTTTGGAAACCACTTACTACATAAATTGAACTTATATGTTCAATTTTATTAATGAGTCAAAAATTTGAATCAAAAACTCAGGCAGTGAAACAAAGTTTACACTTCGGGCAAAAGGCTTATCCTTCGGAAGGAGATTTTGAACGCAATTTGATACCCTAATGAAAATGAAATACCCTAATAAATCTGAAAATGTTTGAAATAGCATCTTATTCAATACACTTAAAGATAAAATTAAATCAACGAGCGTTTCAAACTTTCAATTGGTTTGCTAAAGTAATGATATTTGATGATAAGAATATGATACCTATGCATATAAATAGTATGGTAATGACATATTTAATAGCGTAGAATTGCGAATATTGATATCATAAAAATATCAGTTTAATGAAATTATTGTTGAATAGAATTGAAGTATATGTAGATGTATTTCATTGATAAATCCCTCGGAAGGAGATTTTGAACACTATTTTAAAACCCTAATAAAAATGAACTTGAAAATGTTTGAAATAACATCTTATTCGATACACTTAAAGATAAAATTTAATCAACAAGCGTTCCAAACTTTCAATTGGTTTGTAATGACCAATTACCAATTGGTTTGACCAATTGGTTTGTAATGACCAATTAATGACCAAAGTAATGATACCTGATTATAAGAATATGATACCTATGCATATAAATAGTATGGTAATACATATAAATAGTATGGTAAAGACATATTTAATGGCGTAGAATTGCGAATATTGATATCATTAAAATATCCGTTTAATGGAATTATTGTTGAATAGAATTGAAGTATATGTAGATGTATTTATCATTGATAAATTTAATGATAAGGTACATTTATTATTTAACATTTTGTATTCATGTTGTATATGTAAAATATATACACTCACACTAACATATTATGTTAATTCAACATTATGTAGGGGTAGGGAGCCCAGTACTTTTATGTTTTTCTGACTTGCGTCGTACGAAAAATAATTATAGTGCTATATATCAGTGATGTGTATTTTCCAATTATACAAAATTTGAAGCATCTCTTATAACCCTAACGCTAATGGAACTCCGCCGATTTAACCAGCAGGCCTGTTCCTGTGTACTCGGGAACACCAGTAGCTTTTGAGAGATTTCTTTACCAGTATGATTAATAATACTACAATTTTACCTCAAAAGTTTATCGAAAAATTCAACTGATACCAACGGCTAAGAAAATTAATAATTTTAACCTTTTAAATTATCAAATCTCAATCGAGTACCATACATTGAATCCCGCCCAGCATATTTTTAAAAGTAACCCTTTAAGCAGATAATTAATTCACTTATGCCTCTTAGAATATAGCCTTGCGTAGATCTTGTAGTACGGCAATTCAACACAACCTCAACCAAAACCTTAAGAGCTAATACAGAGTTAAATGAATTTGCCATAGACTTGCAAATTTGGCCAAGACCAAGGCCAAACTGAATAGAGCGCCAAGACTGGACGTCCAAATAATTTTAATAGCATTTAAACTTGTCGTAAATAGAAAATTGCTTAATCGTGTTTGTGGCATCACAGCGGAACTTGATTGGGCGGATCTTCACCGTACCGAATGCAACACAAATAGGCCGACCCGGCGGCGCAACGTTAGGAGCTAGCCTTTGGAGCCTCTGGGTTCGGTTCGAATCCCGATAAGGCATTGATGTTTTGTGTTTGTCGAGTATATGCGGAGTACGTGCTCGTTAAATCTGTTGGGTCAAAAGTCCTCCAAGTTCCCATAACCAAATCAATTACCTCTGGGGGGACAAGCCAATTCTGGGGACCTCTAGTTGGCCTCTGTCTCTAAAAATTAGATGGATCAACTTATGCGTGTGTTGGTCTGTTTTGTCTGTCTTACTTGACGAAGGTTTATAAGCGGTCTTGACCACTGCCTTCTCTATTGACACTGCCTGTCGACTTTCGCTCTTCCCTGTTACGAAAAGATGACGATAGTACACCAATCCGCCACTACGAGCGCTCGCAACGTATAATCAATCTCGGCACCTCTACGCTATAGTACAACTGTGATGAAATCTTCTTTTCGCGTTTAAATTATTCAAATTAGTTTGTCAATAGATTATCGCTTAAATATTATATTTAATATCCCAAATAAAAAAAAATTTTATATTTGTAGGAGTTTTAGGCAAAATATACATAATTACTAAGTTAATTATCTTTATGAGTCAAATGATCAAAAGGATGGTAAAAGTTATTTGCATAGCATTTGAAGATTTAACAATTTTATTATCTCTAATGGAATAAATTAATCACTTGAAAATTAATATAGCTTACTATCAATCCCTAAAATAAATCGTAATGTTTCAAACTTGTCAGATTGAAGTTGCAAAGTATAGAAAGTTTCGTATATAATCTTTACCTATCTGATAAAAGTATGGTAAATAGTTAATTTTGCATAGATATATAAAAATATGTTTATTAATCATTTGATCAAACAGTATTGTAAGAAGTACTTGAATTTGGCAATAAGTATTTTTTAATATTTTCTTTAAAAATTAATAAGAAATGAACAAATTGTAAATGTGTTGTGAGTTGCACTGTATTTAATCAACTAGGTTTCTCAATTTCAAATTGACTTTGTAAAACATATACAAAGTGATGTTTGAAGTTAAAGAACGTTTGTTACATAACAATTTATTAGAAGATTTACCAATTATTAAGAATACATACAAGTTTTACAATTTATAGAAATAATAAAATAAAAAAATATAATCCTTAGAATGTAATCCATATTAGATATCATAATAAATTCCGATAAATATTGATAAAAAAGAAGATAATAGTAAAATATGATTTAAAAACTGAAAAAAGATGGTAATGCTATTATTCCCTAAATTTGTACAATATATTAAAAATCTACTAAAAATTATGAAGAACATATGAAAAATCCATTTTACAGGCGTCCAAATGAATTTGTGTTGTTCTTACTGTGCTATAAAATAGAATACATTAATGGATTTCAAAAACTAAAAACGTCGACACATGTTAAGCTTTAAGTCGACCGTACATGTTCATTCGGAGCCTTCAGTTCCTTTAGTTCGAAGAACCCTCACAAATCCGGTACTTTGGCGATATTGTCTATCTAGCATTAGGTTGATGTTTCTTACACGAAATTTCTTCTAATCAAGTGCCATACAAATGAAGCTGAAGCTCCATATTACTTTACGAATTCAATACTTTGATGAAATTCGACTTGTTAAAAGGATTGATACCAGTATATACTCAATTTATAAAGTTTACGTTGGTACAATACTTGACTATGGAAAATGTTCAATGCAGTGTACAGAATATTTATTTATTGTTGAACTTTAGCATTTATGATTTTTTCCGTTTCTTATATTTAAGAGCTACTAATAATCGAAATAATCTGTCTAATTAGAAATTGTTCTCGAATAAACTCTAAGTTCCGGTTCGATCATATTAGCATTTCGCCTATAATTTCGTAAGTGTCACTTCAAATAAAAGTTGATAATTTTTCCATACTACAGAAAGTAAAAAAAAAACTTAGTGCAGTTGTACAAAAGTTCGTGAAGTCGGAAAAAACAACTTGGTAGGCCTTTTTTTTTTCGGAAAAGTTTTCGATTTTAAATTCGTAGTTTATGTGACTAAAATCAGAAACAAGATGTTTACTGCAGATATCGATGAGTAGTTATAAGTAAATGTTACATGTTGAAGCATTCTTTCCTAACGAATGGACTTCGCCGATTTAACATTTCCGTTACTCGGACCGTTGCTGGAGATTCCAGTGATGATTGAATAATCTGCAATTTTCCTCTTCGAAATCACTGATCCGGCAGAATTAATTTGAAACCAAATATGAAATTCATCATACAACATGAATCCGCCCGCATAGGTTTTTAAAGTCCTTTAAGCAGATAAGTTAATCGACTAGCTTGAATATGCTTTGCGTGTTTGTAATACGGAATGTCAAACAAAGCTCACATAAGCTTAGCAGAGAATGAATGCCTACTTGGCAAATTTGGTCCCTATACGCCAAAATAGAGCCAGCTGGATCCATATTTTTGATTTAAACTTGTCGTAATTAGAGAAGGCTAACGTGTCTTGACAAGCACACGAACTGATATATATTTCTACCAACCAACAACACAAATAAAGCGGGGGAAATCGTAACTACTGATTCAAACAGAACTTCGCTTATTGGATAGACATTTCCATTGCTTCACTCGAGTACGCTCCTAAAAGTGTATACTAGGAATCTTGGAAATCATAAGCTGGGGGCCTAGCACAAACGTTTCAAATCCGCTTCGTATTCGAAAAATTTCGCCAAAAACCTATCCGTGACGTCACTCAGCTTAGGATTTCGCATGGGCGAAGCAAGAACGGTCTTTTCCGTCGCCGCGTTCGGAATCTTTTTCGACTTTCTCTGAATATCGGCGAAGTAATCTGACCAGCATAGTGTCTGGTCAAATCATTTCGAAAATCGGAATTCTTAACTCACTGTCGTTGTTTGCTTTGCCTTCTCTTGTTTGTTGTGTGCTACTAAAAGATGTCTTTAATGATAATTATATTGTTGAGATTTTTACAATTTTATACAATTTAACTACAGCTTTTTCACCTTATATAATGCTATCGGTCCATTCCTAGTTCGCGGTACTAGTTCGGCACATTTTGTTTTAAATGTCTCCAATTGGAAATTATGTATGTGTCTAAAATGTGGCACCGACAAATACAATGCTTAGTTTGTGAAATCTTTTAGAAAATTCGACATAGAAAAATTTTACGTTGTTTGAAATTAGTATGCAAATGTCTTCAAATATCATGGTCAAACTTTTAACAAATTATAAAAGTCAACCTTCTACCAACAAAGCAACTAGTATGCATCCAATCAGGGCAAACACCATAAAGTATTGTCTAATAGCAAAACTACAATTTAAAATTTATCGCCAAAAAAGAGTCGCCAAATTCACTCGGTACCGTGAACTTGGATTAGACCAAATACATTACAGAAAAATTTGATACATGTGATCATCTTAGTAATAAATTAACATACCTGACTCAGATGAAAGGAGCGATGCGAGTTTTCTGTCCTCAGGAAAGGACTGCTGTTCCTCAGAAGTTGCGCCAGGTCCCCGTACTGCATGAACTCGAACACCATCCACGGGGTGGTTTGGTTATCTTAAAAAGAAAAGGTATAACAGTTAGGTTAGCAGCCCGGGTGGCAAGTGTTTTTGATAGCAGCCCATTACGCTAACAGTCTGCACTGTACCGTGTGCGGTTTCGATTCCCCGCCTTTGCACTGGATGTACTTTCTCTCTCTGTAAAAATTCTGTCTGTGTCTGTCTTACTTGACGAAGGTTTATAAGCGTGTCTTTGATCAAGAACACAAACCGGAAAATATCTCTACCAACCTACTTACCTTGGTTGGGAATTACCGCGCTCTACTGATTAACAGGTCGCTACCTGATTGTTAGGTCGACATAGTGTGCTAACGCCTTCGCCTGATATACCATAAGGCCTGTTTGGCCCGGGCCCCAAATTTTAGGGCCTCTTTTTTTTATTAGTATTACGTTACAAATGCTCTAGACTCAAAAATTAAGTAAATTTTCTGGCTTCACACTTTTGTTTTTAGCTTGACTTTGACACGGACATTAACGGTCATATCCACCAGTCACAAGATCAACCTCGGATAGTTTAATCTAGGCTTAGTGATCGAACTGCTTGATCGTGGTTTAAACCGTCGTCCCTATACACCAATCCAGGATTAAGTTATCCGC
Source organism: Oedothorax gibbosus (assembly GCA_019343175.1). Classification (NCBI taxonomy): domain Eukaryota; kingdom Metazoa; phylum Arthropoda; class Arachnida; order Araneae; family Linyphiidae; genus Oedothorax; species Oedothorax gibbosus. The sequence goes on along the minus strand of JAFNEN010000635.1, from coordinate 145,295 downwards.
AGACTATCTTCCTTAAGCCTTCTCTAATTGGTAAATTGCAATTTCGTGCTTTATTCGAGCCATTTTGATGGATTGTAAGAAACGAAGTGAAATAAATCTGTTAATTTTTCGACTTTTTATTGCGTTTTGAAGAATTGTTTGCGTGTTTGTATCTTTGTACTGGTTGTTGTGTGTGTTTTTCGGTTTGAAAATAGTTTTTTTAGTTGCTTCGTGTGAAAGGGATACATACTTTTGTTTTCTGATCGCAATTGAATAAGATTTAGAAACACTTTTTAAATTATGTTTGACTAAAAAAATTAGTCAATTTTGGTAATAAAAAAAGAGCTAATATTACTGTTTTCAATATCCAACCTGGTAGACACAGTTTTCATAAAAAAAAAGGATTGTTTAGAAAACGGTCACGCAAAAAAATCCTATAGATGAGGCTAGTGCATGTGAAATTCATTGCAGGTTCAACGTTCTGACACCTCGTTATTTATTATTTATAAAAAGTTTATATAATAAAAACATTTTGGTGAACTTAAATAAATGGGAATCCAAATCCTCGTTCCTTTCCACCTCAATTATATTTCGCCTTTCAATGTATTCAAATTTTCTATATCGTTTAAATCCTCCTTATCATAGGACTCGTAGTAATAGGCCATATTTTCTGTTTACAAAACTGCTCGAACGCTATTGGTTGATGGAAGATAATCCAAACTTAAACCACCCTAGAAGGTGGTTTATTCTCGAGCACTTGATCCTGACTTAAAGTCGCGATTAGGGGCTCGTGGATACGTTTTCTGCTAATCCCGAACTAAAACCGGTTCCGAGAATAGGCCGAGCTTAATCGCAGTTGGTGGATATGAACGTAACCTAACGTGATTGGTTCGATCGTTGTTATAAGAATAAAGCCGATAAAATGGTAGCAAAAAGATATGTAAGGCATCGGCCAACTAGAATCATCATTACGGCCAATCATAAACACAATTTTACGCACAGGGCAACAAAATTTCTCTGCAGAGTCTGAACTATCCTAATCAGACCCTGCCGTAGGGTAGGTTAGGTTGAATTATCATCGCACCAGGGCTATTAGCGACGACGGGTGTCAAAATTTAGAACCACAGTCAAGTGACTAGCCGAGACCTAAGTAGGCACCCAACTCATTTTAAGGGCGACATCGTACGCGGCGTCAGGACTTTGGAGCATATTTAACGTGCACTTCTTCTACAAAGGGTATTATTATTTGTCGGACATTTTTTTTTGCTGCACGGGCCGTTCATAAGTCGGCAGTTATTTTGTCGATGCCCGGATCTAAAACAGGGACCTTTCGCATGCATGGCAAGCGCCTTAACCGACTGGGCTCCTCAGCCCACTAACGCCGTCGGGACATAAGACTCAACTAATTTAACAACGCGCGTCCCAGTAAAGATGCAGTTACCAGAATAAAAAACATAAGTAACGTCTTTTGATATGAAGAGAGACATCAAAGCGAATATCTCGGTATCGACTTGTAGGTATAGAGTCAAGATAATTATCAGTGTAGGCGAGTAGGGGAATATACTTCCTGTTCCAAAGCTAGGTGGATTAGTACCAATTTAGTGTCCTCTAGCATAATAGAGATCGTCTTACGTTTTATTGGGGTTAATTAAATATGTAAAATTAAACTTCAAATACAACATAATAAAGCAAACAACGATACATTGGACAAATATATCAGCACAGCTAAAAATAAACTGCAGAAAATGTGAAGTTTTTCTGCAATTTTGAAACTGTGGTGATTTGGCCGTTTAAGCTACAAAATTTACTTCAAAATTACTGTAGCATTTTTGTAGTTACCGTAAAATTTTAACTGCGCTGTTGGAGATGCATATAGGAGCGCGTTTTAAAAATATGAACGGTATATCTTATAATTAGAACATACATACTCCATGGATTTGATTAGTCAATAAATTTGATACATGATTTTGCGTAAAATTTGCCTATGATTTTTATTTTAAAATATTTAGATTAGATTTAATTAATTGTTCTAAGGTGGTAATAAATTGGATGCAAATTTTGAGTGCTTTTTTTGTTTAAATTATACTGTCTTTTTATTTGAGTGGCATTATTTTCGTCTTTTTTGCAAAATCAAATCAAAAACGTCCACGGAAATTGGAAAAAAGAATTTGAATCACCAATTAACTATGATATCGTTTCTGAACTTTTAGAAATTACAGATTAACAAAATCCAGATCTGCGATTTCAACTTAGCCAGAATATAAAAAAAAGAAAGAAAACCTCATTACTAAATTTACTGTATAATAAACGCATTTTCAATTTTCCTGGAAACTTAAGAATTTTTTGCCAACACAGAATTTTTTTTTGCGAACATTTTGTCAATAGGAGGCACAACAAAAATGTACTTGTTTTACATGCGTAAAATATTAAGCTAATTTGCAAAAATACTGCACATGTTTATATTAAAAATAAAAGGTTTTTCCGCGAAAAATTCGAACAATTTTTAGCTGGGATGCAATTACGAAAAGTGTAAAATATCAAAACTAATTTTAAAAATAACGAGCAATTTTAAGATCAAGATTCACTACAAAAAAAAAACATTATTTTTTTAATAAATCACTTCAAATAAACTTTAGATCAGTTTTTTAAAAAAAATAGCTGAAAGACTTTAAGCCAAGATGAAACTACGAAAAATCTACATTATTTTTGCAGTTAACCAGCTTATATAATTTTTTTAATAGATCACTTCAAATCACCTTTAGATTAGTTAAAGTATTTAAAATCAAGATGGCCCTTCAAAAAATCTACAGTATTTTTGCAGTTAACTGCTCACAGTAACCTTTGAAATAAATCACTTCAAATTAACTTTAGATTTCAATGCAAAATAATTGAAGTTTTTTTACAGTCGACATTCTTCTACAGAAAATCTGTAGTTGACTATAGAAATACTTCAAAATCACTTCGCTTCTGTAGAAAAACTGCAGTTTATTTTTTGCTGGGAGATCTTGTCTAGCAACAAAAAAGCTGAATGAAATTTCTTTACCACTGATGAAATGCTACTGAAACGGAAAAACTTCAGACGCTTTTCCTAAAATAGTTTCTTTGCCGATTCTACAATTTTCGGCGTACAGAGTGATATGTTGTTATAATGTAGTTTTATTTATATTCCTCTGATGTTCAAAATTGGATTTTTAAAGAGATTTCTTGTTATGAGTTTTCTTCGAGGATTCATGTTTGGAAATACAGATGTGAATTCCATAAATTGGTTTTTATTGCGATGTTTGCTCCTCAAGATCGTCTTGCTTTATCACACTACAATTCAAATAAAAATTGTACAGATAAAACATTATATTATTTTTACGATGGCGTGTTTCATATCGTGATTGGCAACAGTTCCAGCTGTATTGTTTTCATTTTTGGCCCTTCTGGAACTACGTTTGTTTTGATCAATACACTATTTTCGTACCTAACTGCTACGAATGTTGAGTACAAACTTTTCTTCAGAAGAACTAAAGATATTCTCTGTTCGTTAATCACGTAAAATTTCTGTCCAAAATTTCGCTTAAATTCTTCACATAAGACAAAATATCATCTAAACCGAGTTTTCCAACAACATTGACGTTTCGGTAACCAATTGCATACTTTAAAATTTAATTGAATTAAAACCAATAAAATTTGATAAATAAAAGTAAAAAAACAAGTTCCGCATTCAGAATTTTAAAATAGAAAACAGCAGACGATGAAAACGCTCTTTTTTATAGTGAAATCTAAACAACTAATGAAATCACAGGAAGGCGAAAAGAAACATTATAGTTACATCATCTAACACAACCTCATTGTATGGTATATTTTTACTAACTATTTATACACACGCTTTGCACAATTCAAGCAATTAATTTATTTAAAAATTTTACTTCACAATCAAAATAAAAGAACTTAACTTATTATTGCCGATTCATATTTATTAATGTATAAAAGGGAGTCCCAATCTCCACCAAACATTCAAAACTTAAATTCGATTACGTTAACAGACTTTTCACTATTTCCAAAACATTTTCAACTGTGTGTTGAAAGTTTATGCTAATTAGATTTTCTACATCTTTAAGTCGGAAAGTTTCGAGAATAAATATTACTAATTCGCATGGAAATTCTAAATCCCAGTCCAACATTAAATATTTTTTATTTGGATTAAATTAACTAGGTGCATACAATTTAATCGTTGGCTAGTTTAATAAAATTGTAATTTAAGTTAGTTTCCAAAATTATTAATTGCAATCGGTGTTTTATTTTTCGCCATTCACGAATTAGCCCGAAACGTACTATTTAACCCTTTATCAACTGATATTACTTAAAAGTATCACTTATAAGGCAGCTGTTTTAGTGTACAGCTGGGGGAAAAAAACGATCCACCCTTCATATTTCGGCTGCTATTGGTCAAGGAATTTTGTGCAAGGTGTCATTTTTCAGGAAATAGCGTAAGGAATTAAGAACTGGCAACCAAAATTGTATAAGGGGTCGTCTACATATTAAAATGAGTAGCAACTTTGAAAATTCCAATGGCAACACCCAATTTTTTTTACATAAAAATTTTTCAGCAACTTCAAATACCCCAGGTATAAAAAGAATTATTCATTTTGCATTATTTGCTGAGATATTAAAGCATTAATTTTCAATTCGTTTGAGGGGAATCTCCAAATTGATAAAGGTAATATTTAGGGTGTTTTTTCGAAACGACAAGCTAGCAAAGGGTTACCATAATCTCGCCAAAAGATGCTAGAATTAAACCTTCTTCACTAATATTGTGATTTTTTTTTATGTTTTTACCTTTTTTTAAAAAATTTTGGATTTTAAAATTCAGAAATAAAATAAAGGGTAGACGAGAAAAAGTTTTAATTTTAAATTAAGTCACATATACGATTATTTATAACGAACATATTTTCAAATGCGATTAGTTACAATCAGATAGACAAACATAATTATTACATTTAGGTTTTACATTTTATGCAAATTTTTGTTTCATTCATATTGCTACAAAAGGTTGGTTTAAAATTCGGCACACTGGGTCTGGGACATATCCCGACAGCCGAAACCCGACAAACCAAAATTCCGACAAGCCGAAATCCCGATTGAGTCAAAATCCCGAATGTGTCTAAATCCCGAATATAGATTTTTGTCCATTTCTCGATTTTTTTTAAATATTAGAGATTATTTGTTTATTTAGTTATTTAGTCAGTTATTTAATCAGTTAGTTAGTCAGTTAGTTAGTTAGCCAGTCAGTTAGTTAGTCAGTCAGTAAGTTAGTCAGTCAGTCAGTTAGTTAGTCAGTCAGTTAGTCAGTTAATCAGTCAGTTAGTTAATCAGTCAGTTAATTAGTCAGTTAGTTAGTCAGTCAGTCCGTTAGTCAGTCAGTTAGTTAGTCAGTCCGTTAGTAAGTCAGTCAATTAATCACTCCGTTAGTTAGTCACTCATTTAGTTAGTCCAGACTGACTAACTTAGTCTAACTGACTGTCAATTAGTTAGTCAGTGAACTGACTGACTCACTGACTAACTAATTGACTGACTGGCTAACTAACGGACTAACTGACTGACTAACTGACTGACTGACTAACTGACTGACTAACTTACTGACTGACTAACTTACTGACTGACTAACTTGCTGACTGACTAATTAACTGACCGACTAACTAACCGACTGACTAACTAACTAACCGACTGACTGACTAACTGACTGACTAACTAACGGACTGACTAACTGACTAAATAACTGACTGACTAAATAACTAAATAAATAAGTAATCTCTAATAATTAAAAAAAAATCGAGGAAATAACATATTATTGAAAATTTTATAATAAAATAATTATAAATAATATTGGAAATAACATACATTCAAAAACATAGTAATCGATATAATTTAATGTTAATTATACAAACGAAATACATTGTATGCACTTGAAACAAGAAAAGATTTTTAGACATTTGACAGACATCAATAATTTGAATAAACATTTACCAAAAACGCTTTTCAACCCCCAAACGATAATGCAAATTAGGATCCAATTTGCTAAGTAATTTTTTACACGGTCCCTAAAATTAGTTTTTTTTCAGTATTTTTACAATAACTAGGCAAATAATTGTTGTTGAATTAAAAATTCGGGATTTTTTGGTTCTACTTGATCTACTTTATCGATTTATGTAACAAAAATTTGGGGTTGCTATTCATATTTATTTTTTCTTATTTAAATTTAAATAAAAAAATAATAAAATTAAAAATTGATGAAAAAAATTGTGTGATTTGTTTTGGAAGATTAAGAAGTATATAATGAAAAAAAAATGTTGGTTTAATTCATTTTATTTGTGGAGGTATAAATAAAAGTTTGTGAACTTTTTTTAACATTATGGGCCTTCAACTTCTAATGCTTATATCTCAACAAATAATGTAAATTAATAAAAAAAAATTTGGATCTGGGGTATTTTGAAGATGATAAACATTTTTATATAAAAAAAATTGGGTGTTGCCATTGGAATTTTCAAAGTTGGTACTCATTTTAATATGTAGACGACCCCTTATACAATTTTTGGTTGCCAGTTCTGAGTTCCTTACGCTATTTCCTGAAAAATGACACCTTTCACAAAACTCCCTGATCAATAGCAGCCGAAAAACGAAGGGTGGATCGTTTTTTTTCCCCCAGCTGTACACTGTTTATTTGGAGAAAATCATTGCCGTGCCACAAGTCCGGGGATCGAGTCCCGGATTGAGCAAAGTTGACTCATCCTTTCATCCCATAAGTGGGTCGATAAAATGAGGACCAAACATGCTTGGGAACTAAATAATGGGGGTTCCGTGTGTGGTTGTCCACCTAACCGGGACATATGCCTAGCACCCCAGAGCCCTTGGTCAAGTAAGCTGAAACGGGCACAGAAGGCCTTGGCTCACTAAAAGGCTGTTGCGCCGAGGAGTTTTATTTAGAGAAAAAGGGGGCAAGGTGGAACTTTTTGATTGAATTGAAGGTTTTAGCACATTAAAGTCGATAAAGGTAAAGCAAAATCTTCTTAAAACTTTTACTTTAATTTTTCTAACATTAAAATATTCAAAGACAATTATTTAAAATTAAAACTACATTCGGCGCATAAAGGGATAAACGCAGATTCTATACATTACTGCCATACATAACAAAGTGGTGTCCAAACTCCAAACCCAGAGTTTCTAATACCGATAGCCATTATTTTAAGCGCAGGACCTGTGACTGCCAAAGTTCAGTCACCACTTTTCGAAATAAGCACTCTCAATGATCCTGTTTCTGGTTTTAAGTGGCAACAGAAATGCTGAATGAAAATAAACTCATTCTCGAGCTCCTATTGGCCTATCAAAGTCACTTGGGAACAGGTCACCGATTGAAGAGGAGAAATAATGTATTTTCATTCCGTATTTATATTGCTAACCAAGACGAGAAACATAACCATTGAGAAACCCGGATCGTTCATTAAAGTCAAATTGAATGATTAAATAAGTATTGATTGATTATAGGAATATTTGGACTTCTCAATTGAAATTAACTAATTCGTTCAAATGAATTAGTTTAATCACTGACTTATCAGAAAGATTAAAAGGCATTAATTAATTGGCTGATGTCATTAATTGATGAACTGAAATTTGTGATAGTATGGACTAAGTGGAATGATAAATTGCTTGGAATGATATATTGAGATAAATGAACGAGTCAAACTCATCCATTATCTCTTTCTTCATTCAAAATTAGCCGAACATCAAGTCAAAACATATTTCATAAACCAGAGTCAAATAGCTATGAAGGACTTTTGAAATACCGGGTGGTTATTAAATAACGGTCGCTATTCGGAGAGCTCTGTAGCTTAAATGAATAATTCGAATGCAACACACATCAAGACACTTCCTAATCAAGAAAGAGGGAAAAGAATGGAATCATAAAAAAAAACTCGTCTCTTGACCAGGGTTCTAAATTACGAGGCGTAATTGGCTGTGTTAAAGCTCCTAAAGGAGGCTAGAAATAGGCAGCCGGAATCGATTATATTACATTAAAAGAGAAATAGTTACAATAATCACCGATAGATAGCGCTGCCAATGCAAACACGATTGTAAGCATTGGCAAAACCAATAAGCGGTCATTTTAATGTAATGTAATCAATTCCGGCTGCCTATTTCGAGCCTCCTTTAGGAACTTTAACACATCCAATTACGCCTCGTAATTTAGAACCCTGGTCAAGAGACGAGTTTATTTTTTTATGATTCCATTTTTTTCCCCTTCTTGATTAGTAAGTGTCTCGATATTTGTTGCATTCGGAATATTCATTCAAGTTACAGAGCTCTCCGAATAGCGAGCGTTATTTTATAACCACCCGGTATTAATAACGATGCAATGGAGTAAAGTTCTAGTTTAATGGATAGCCGAAAACTTTCACTGAGAAAAATAACTTTTTTAAATCTCGAGTAAATCTGTTTTCAATGTGAAAAAAAAAACAATTTCAAATATGAAGACCCAATGCTTTCAATTCTGAAATATCAGACTACTTAATTGGCAAACGATATCGCATCTCACTCGTTAAATGAAGTTTCGCGAGAGTAGTTGGTCTAATGGTTGTCGTATTAGAGTCGGGATACAATCTTCGCAACAGGGTGGAGTTGGTTGGTTGGTTGGTAGACATATATATTCAGGTTTGTGTGCTTGGTCAGCGACCCGCTTATAAACTTTCGTCAAGTAAGACAGATGCAAAAACACAACATAAGTGGATCCATTTAATTTTTAGAGACAGAGGCCAACTAGAGGATACCCAGAATTGGCTTGTCAACCCCAGAGGTATTGATTTGGTATGGGAACTTAGAGGACTTTCGGACCCAACAGATTTAACGAGCACGTACTGCGCATATACTCGGTAGGTCTTCAGTGGTACCGGGATTCGATCGCAGGACCTTCCGATCCCGAGACCGAGACGCTGACCACTAGGCTCACTACGGCCCTAGGGTGGAGTTTCGTACCCTACCTAATACCCTCGTCCAGAGAGAGAGTGATAGCCAGCAAATTCATAAAAACTTTTAAAACATGAAATATTTTAAAATGAGTATGTATTAGTAAATTTATATTTCATTTTTAAAACTAACATATGCATTTTCGAAACGAGAATATACTCAAAATTGAGAACACAAGGCTACTTTCAATTCATTTTGGAATCATGATCATTCTCAAAAATGAACACTAGATGTTTCATTCTTGAGTGTATGCGATGCATGGCTTCCGAAATGAGCACTGGCAAAGTTTCAAACTTAAATAAAATTTACTCTTAGCCATTTTGACTATGCTCATGTTTTAAGTATTTTTTGCTTATTTTTGAAATATTTTTCTAGAGCGTACCTTGAACAACAATTCCTTCCAGTTTGAGAATATTTTCGTGGCTGAATGATGACATGATTTCGACTTCCCGTTCGAAGTCAGTCTGTGCGTCTTGGTTGAAGTTGTCTTTTAAAGTCTTGACTGCAACTGTAACGGTCTCGCCCGAACTGTCGGTGTAAAGACCTAAAAAATAAAACAGAATAATATCAAATACACAAGACTATCGACACATAAAAAGTATTTTCTAAAAAGTGTACTTTTTGAAAATATTTTTTAACAAACAAAACGTCCCTTTTACGGGGGAATTTCCCATAATTCGGCAGTTTAAAAACAGTTTTTGCTTAATTGCGGTCCTTAACTGTGTTCTTAAACTCGTTAGCAGTTCAAAACCGAGCAGTTGAGACCGTGTGACCAAGGGTCTCCAAACCAAAGCGCCTCTGTGTTAATACAATGAGGGAAAATGATTTTCTAAGCCACATTTCTCCGGCTGTATTGAGTAGTTTTACATAAGGTGTTTTCAATAATAATAAAGAAAGAGTGTATGTGTGTTGTTTGTCTGTGGATCGTAAAAGACCTACTTATACTGCTCTCAGAAATTCAAGAATTTTAAGATAGATTCCCTTTATTACCAACGTGTGCACCTGAGGCTTAGTTTTTTCATATTTGTTCCATTTTTAGAGAAAATTCTAATTTTCTGAAAAAAATACACCACTTTCGCTCAAATCCGATCATTTTTTCCCTTTCGTGTTGCTATTTGACAGAAGAAATTAAAGTGAACACACAAATTAATTAAAATTGAAATTTCTTTTATTTTCTTGCCATTACCTTCAGAAAGAAAAATTAATGATTTGAAAAATAATTGAACGTGCCAATGAGCTAAATGTTTTTTTTTTAAACCCAGAATGGAGGTTTTGACGTGAAATAACATTGTTATACAATTATGGTTAATTTTGAATTTATCAGGAAAATTGCAATGACAGTAAGTTCATATTGAGGAAGATTTTTGTGATATGAGGATGTGCATTTTATAGTGATGTATTTTTATTTTGGAATTTTAAAGCAAAATTTAAGTAACGGGATTTTATTCTTTATAATGAACTGGAACAAAGGCAAAGCTTATTATCCTATAGCAAATTAAAATGAACATATACTTGGATTTGATATTCTTTTAGTCCGTGCGAAGAACGGGTATAAATTTTCTAGTATATGAATAATGTAGCTGACTTACCAGGTTTCTATAATCTCACTTTTTGAAATTGGTTCGATTATTTTTTGCAAAAATATTTATTGAAAATTAAAAAATATATATTCGAACCAATTTCAAAAATGGTGACTATAGAGACCTGTAAGTCAGCTACATTTATCATATGGAAAAAAACCTTTCATAAAAAAATATTCCATGCATCCGAAGAAATGTTTGGATTAACATGGAGGCACTTTTGTTTGAAGCCCTTCTTGTCAATCGTTCTTATTCGCCCTTAACGTCAATAACATTACTTCTTTAGATTCATTTTGTCAACAGATTCTGTGTTATGACGCTTCATGCTTTCGTCACTCAATATTTGCGGGTTCTAATCGCAGCTGACGCAAAACCTTTTCTCTATTTTAGAAAAACATTACTGTTTAACGGGAAAAAACGAATTTTACATGGAATTATCTTATCTAATTATATAATTATATCATTTATCTTATTTAATGAAACAATTTTCTGAATTTTATAATGTATTTTTCTAGCAAGTCGGTTCCTAGTTTAGATTAAAAAATAATAATTAGGTTTCGTTTTAAGAATATTATTAACCCTTTCAGTCCCAGTGATGCCATTTGGCATCATCATGTTTCTGATCATAATTTTAAAAAAAAATAATTGGCTGACATATATTGGGATTAATAAAAAATATTTTCTCATAGAAAAAAATTTGAAGAATCGAATGATGTGCTTTTTGATATCATAAATGGCTATAGACGATCAGAAAAAAAATTTTAAAATGATGATGCCAAATTTTCATTGGGACTGAAAGAGTTAAGAACTATTGCACCTTCAAGACCACTTTTCAAAATATCGTTACAAAATAACGAGTTTTTGTACCGAGTTATCAACATTTATGAACCCTACCACAATGAAATTAAATTATTTTTTCACATAAAAGGTATATATTTTAAAGGGTTGTCCAGTATATATGAATAGTTATAGCGAATTAACCTTTTCTAGTCTTTACACAATTCAACAAACGAAATTAGGGCTTGTTTTATCAACTAAGAACGAGTTTGGATAGGTTATATTTTTAAGGCTGCGACTCTGAACTGATAGATTTCAGTAAAACTTGATAAGTATATGAAAAAATACGATAAAAAATAACACCTTGCATGGAAAGTTTATTTAAATAATATGTATTTCAATAGAAATTTAAAAATTCCGCGTCGCGTTATGAATTGAAAATAAAATAAATATTTTCACCACCTTTTAAGAACTTCTTGTTAATACATGTTTTCAAATGATACATATAATTCAATGTGAAAAGTTTATTTAAATAACATGTATTTCAATAGAAATTTAAAAATTCCGCGTCGCGTTATGAATAAAAATAAAGTAAATATTTTCACCATCTTTTAAGAACTTCATATTAATACATGTTTTCAAATGATACATATAATTCAATGTGAAAAGTTTATTTAAATAACATGTATTTCAATAGAAATTTAAAAATTCCGCGTCGCGTTATGAATTAAAACTAAAGTAAATATTTTTACCACCTTTTAAGAACTTCTTATTAATACATGTTTTCAAATTATACATACAATTCAATGTCAAAAAAAACCTATACCCAGCGCAAAGATTTCTTACAAGAAATACAAAAAATTTAAAATTTGATGAATATAGTTATTTTTTCAATCTTCAATTATTTTTAATCAAAAAATTTATTACCATAGAAAGCTTACCATGAAAGTCCTTGAAAGTAATTTACACATTTTTTTAGTCAGTTTCATTAAAAATCTTTATTATAAAAAAAACAAGTATTAACTAAAACTCGAAATCGCTATAAAGAATGTGGACATAATATGAAATGTTTATGATGTTTAAATATTATTTTTTATTTATCTCAAGTGTACACTTATTAAAAAAATCTTTACACAATAACCTCTTTTCAGTTTTTAAGACAAATATTTGTAATTAATATCATCTAAATAATGTAGGCACTGAGCTATTGAGTCTTTTTTTTATGTTTGTTATTCAACTATTTTTTAAAAAGTTTTTGATGATTTAAGAATATTGCTGCTAATATCTTTGAAACCTTCACCTTAAATATCGATAAAGGAACAAAAACTTAAAGGGAAAAAAAAGAAATCTTTAATGTATACCAAGCTAGTTATTTTTTTGTGTGTGACAAATAGACAGTAAAAACTAAGCGACCGAAAAAATTTGCACAAAGATAGATTTACGTTTCGAGGTCACTAAAGAAAAACATTTTTAGAATTTTTCATTCTTTATAATTTTTTAAAATTAAAAACATGGTTTTTCAACGTTCTTATCCCTAAAAACACTTTTTGACAGCAACCATTGAAATTTTATTCGTAGCCTTCATAGATATCATAGTTAAAGTATTAGATTGGCAGATCACGTGACCTCCAATGCTAACGACGGACGCGCATGGAGGCCAAATAAGAGGGCAAAATGGTTAGTGTTGCTGCCACTAAAAGGAGAAAAATACTACGAAAAAATACCATTTAATTCTAAAATTACAAAAAAAATATCGTAAAAATACTAGCTGCAATTTGGAATCTTTTTAGTGACTTTAAATCCTTTTCTAGTATCTTTTTGTAATTTTAAAATTAAATGGTATTTTTTCGTAGTATTTTTCTACTTAAAGTGGCAGCAACACTGGCAATTTTACCCTCTTAAAATGCCTCCATGCGCGTCCCGTCGTTAGCATTGCAGGTCACGTGATCTTCCAATCTAATACTTTAACTATGATATCTATGGTTAACAAGGCTTAATGGTTTATATCTAATATGATTAAATAAAAGTATCTTTAGTTTATATTTTACAGAAATTAAATATCTTTTCATTTAATAAAAAGATTAAAAGATCTTTTGTTTCGATTTTGTATTTTTTCAGCCATAGCAATAATCGGCTATTAAATAAATGGACTCAATATTCATTATAAAATTGCAATCATTGCAGTTTTGTAGTTTACTTTAAAATTAATATTTTTAAAAATAATATTCATTAATTTATATTTAATGTAGTAAGGGGCATGTTTCACGTATTGAGTGGCAACAGTTCCATATGAAAGAAAATAAGGTTCCTATTGTTAAATCAATGTAATATTCTGAGCTCAACACTAAATCACCATGTTTTAACACCAATCACCGAAACCATCAATTAAATCTAGGAATGAAGTCAGTAAAGTTCTACGTCACGTGAAACAGGTCAATGAATGTGTGTATATTTTTAAAACTACATTTTTATAAATTTGAAGGACATGCAAACTTCTAAAAAAAAATGAAGTAAGTACAATTTAGATTAAAAAAATATTAAAAGTTTGGAGAATATCCATTAGAAATTTTCTCGATTTGAAATTGCTATTTGAAGATTTTTTTTAAAATTTTGTCATATAAACAAATGGGAATAATTTTTAAAAATGTAACAAAATGTGATTCGTTGATTGGTTATTATTTGTTAACTAAGAAAGCAGGCATTCACTTATTTATATAAAAAGCTGGTTAGATTTAATTTGCAATTCTTCATTTATGTATGCAATTTGGTGTTTTTCCGTGTTTTGGCATTACTAAATATTTAAAAATATATAGGATTTTTACAACTTTTTATTTTCATACTTAACCCTTATTCTCATAAAGTAGCATATATGCTTCCTGGGGTTTTCCCTACTTTCTGTTTGTTAAGTGACGTCAGCAAGTATGTTGCATTATTATTTGTTAGAAGAACAGTATAGAAGCTTCGTTCAGAGTGAAAAAATGTACAAACTTAAAATTATTTTTGTTTTACAGGAAAGTAACTTGTTGGGTTGTTGTGTTTGTGCATCATGTCTCGTCGTCTGTACAAGGAAAGTTCATTGAATTATTTTTCATATTAATTTTTTTTTTTTACTTTGAAAAATATGTTTCACATTTCTTATGTTCTGTAGTTTTAAAAAATCGCTTAAGTTGTTGGATTACCACTGTTTTTGGAAAGAATACAAGCTAAAAACTGAAGGTTGCATATATGCTACCTTTTTTAAAACTCTAATTAATTACTGCACTAATTATTTTAAAAAGGTTATGACACTAAATACTCTTTATTTTAGCTGTAAAAAAACAGAAAAAAAATTGAAAATTAGAAAAATTAAAAAAAAAATCGATGATAATGAGAATAAGGGTTATTTAAGAATATAAGGTTCATAAAATTTGTATGAAAGCTTTCGTATGTGACAGTTACTGTTATAAATGTACTTGTATTCCTATAAGAATATCAGTGAGTATTTAAATAAAAGGAAAATTTGTTATTTTAGTTCTTTCAGAACTTCTTTTTTTAAGTGATTCACGATAATTAGAAAGGAAATTTGTCTCGTATAATAAGCTTTCTGCCTAAGTTTATCTATATAAAATAGTTATTTTTACAATTGCGTGAAAAAAATCCGATTTTTACACTATAATTTTAATATCAGACGCGTGCGAAAAGTTATACTTTTTAGAAACAGTGATAAAAAAATTACTTTTTTTCACCCAAAAGCAGTGAAAAAAAGTACTTTTTTCACTCTTTTCATAAGATGCCAACATTTCAAGTAAAATTTCTATTTCATAATATTCATAAAATCCATAAATTTATTGATCTGCTTTATTTATAAATATTATGCGCTTGAATGTTATTATTTTTTTATTATTTTGAATCAGTATCCATGTTCAAATGTTTGACTTTAAACTAAAAAATAAGTTTGCCTTTTGTAGTTCCAGAAATTTATCGATGCCGATCTTCTTTACGTAAAAAAATTAGTACGTAAATTATTTTTGAACCAATGAGATTTTATTTTTTTCACGTAATTATAAAAAATAGTGTATGAAACACGTGTGAAAAGTAACTTTTTAAAACACGTGTCATTATTTCACTCGCTCGTACCTCGCTCGTGAAATAAAATCCACTAGTTTTAAAAAGTGTCACTTTTCACACTTGTTGCATAAATAACTATTATGCAACAAGTGTGAAAAGTAACACTAGTGTAAAAGTAATGACACGTGTTTCAAAAAGTTTACTTTTCACACGTGTTTCATACACTATTTTTTATAATTACGTGAAAAAAATAAAATCTCATTGGTTCAAAAATAATTCTCGTGTTAATTTTTTTACGTAAAGAAGATCGGCATCGATAAATCTCTGGAATTACAAAAGGCAAACTTATTTTTTAGTTTAAAGTCAAACATTTGAACATGGATACTAATTCAAAAATAAAAAAATCATAACATTCACGCGCATAATATTTATAAATAAGGCAGATCAATAAATTTCTGGATTTTATGAATATTATGAAATAGAAATTTTACTGGAAATGTTGGCATCTTATGAAAAGAGTGAAAAAAGTACTTTTTTTCACTGCTTTTGGGTGAAAAAAAGTAATTTTTTTATCACTGTTTCTAAAAAGTATAACTTTTCGCACGCGTCTGATATTAAAATTATAGTGTAAAAATCGGATTTTTTTCACACAATTATAAAAAAAATATAAGTGAAATGAATATCATAGTCCTAAACCATTTATGAAGACAAATTTAAGTTGCACGAAAAACTAATTTAAAAACTAATTTTGAAAAAGTTCAAGTTTTTTTTCGGAAATGAATGCATGAATGGTATTCACTAAGTTGTCGTTAATTGGTTATTAATGAATTTATTGCAAAGAAATCATTTTACACTGTTTATAATTTCTAATTATAAACAATGTAAAGTTTGTCACTTTATTTGTGACATAATCTTGCCTTATTAAAAATATTAACCTTTCTTCATTTCGAAGATAATTCTAATTATTCATTATTTGTAATTTCTTATAATTAGAATTATAATCGAATTATTATTAAATAAAGTTTCTAATTGCTAATTAGCTTCAATTTCAAAACAGAGTTCTGCCATTTAAATTTATTCACTGCCACACTATATAATTGTAGGCTTATGTTTGCTTTCCGTTCTTTGAATTTGAAACTCGAACTGAACACCTGAATTGAAGAGTACAGGGGAAAAACCGCTTAATTTCGTAGAAAACTTTCCTCATCAGGCATCTTTGGCGATGACAGCGAGTAATCGCCTAAACTGGTGTAAGGAAACCAGTTTCTCACTTTCTTGGGCATTTTCTCTCACTGCAACCCTGAAATTCAGTTCCGCGTTTTATTCAAAAGACTCTGTTCATCAACATGTTAAGCTTTAAAAATAAAGTACGATTGATTGAAAATCACGAATTTTTCTAAATTAATTAAGATAAATTTTAAGATTCGCAAATTAAATGAAAAGTCCTAAGCCACGACTTTTCTGCCTACCGAGATTCACGCGATGCACGATTCCGACGCTTGGATCAAGCGAAGAAGAAAGAGAAAAACCGGTTTCCTGCCGCCAATGTCCGCCAAGCAGACACAATTACGGGACGACTCCTAATAAATCAAGCGGTTCTTCCCCTGTACTCTTCAATTCAAAGACGTAATACATCAAAGGCTTTCGTGATAAAATACCATCGCCTCTTAATGATAAAAGGTTACAATTCTTAATGTGGCAGGATTATGACGCAAATGTCGTTCCTAATTGGCAATTAGCTTCAATTTCAAAACATGTTCTGCCATTTAAATTCATGCACTGCCACTCTTCACAATTATAGGCTTAAGATTGCTTTCAGTTCTTTGATTTTGAAACTCGGACTAAACCCCCTAGTTCAAAGACGTAATACATCAAAGGATTTCATGATAAAATATCAAGTTGATATCGGGTGTTACAGCATTTGTGGAGATATTTAAGAATAGACGGTTATAAATCTTGTATTGAAGCGGTTCTTAGTGACAGTTATCGTTACAATATACCAGTTTATTAGAATTTAAGCGAGTATTTAAGTAACAGTGAAATGGGCTAGTTTAGTTCTTTTAGGACCTCTTGTTTCAATAATGAATTTATTGCTTATTTTATTAATTAAAGTTACACTATATATCGCCTCTTAGTGATGAAAAGTTAAAATTCCGAATTAGCCAAGATTGTGGCAGAAATAAAGTTCCTAATTGCTAATTAGCTTCAATTCCAAAACAGAGTTCAGCCATTTAAGTTTATGCGAGGCCACTCTGTAAACAGCACTCTGTACTGTCTCACAACTGTAGGCTTTTAAATGCTTTCCGCTCCTTCATTTCGAAACTCACCCTAATTCAAAGACGGAATACATCAAAGGCTTTCGTGAGATGTATTAAAGGCTTTTTACTAAGTCAAACGTATTCTATAGTGATATTTAGAATATTTAACTTCAGCAAAATAGACGGACGTGCTTTCGATTTCGTCGTTAAGGATTATATTGGAGAGCTTTGACGACTCTTCAGGAGCAAACACTTTAGATTTCATATTTGTTTATCAATTCTTAAATACATACGGTTTATAAATTCTACATGAGATGAAACATTTTAAAACTAGCTATGCGGCATACATTTACTTATATATTTTTATTTCTGAAAAGTCGTGTTGTAAGTAAAACTTTCGCGCGCGACTTCAATTCTTTATGAAAAGTTAAAATATCTTAGCCCATATTTTCTACCTTGGTGTACAAAAAGTTTGCAGTAGACATATAATATTTAGTACTTAGCATACATATACTGTACATCAAGCTAAATATACTATACAAGTTAAGACCCAATTTTTTTAGTAAAAGGCAGCTTCATGTAAAAGACCAAAAAATTGCTTAAAAGTCGTAACTAATCTTCTTACAATCCATTAAAAGGTTTAAAGTTCTGATATGAAAGAAATTTCACATTTCTGAACAAAATAAATTTTGATAGTATGGACAAGGTTCTAACCCATTGAGATGTCGCTGGAAGGTTTAGTTAGGTGCCCGCTTATGTGTGTTGACTCCGTCACTTGGCCAAAGTTCAAAATTACGAATTGGTTTTGTTTAAGCGCCACATGACGGCAAGAAATAGTCAGCCGGAAGACGGACATCCTACCTACCTAACTCATTGATATACCATTTTATCGTTAAATCTGTTGGGTCCGAAAGTCCTCTAAGTTCCCATACCAAATCAATACCTCTGGGGGTGACAAGCCAATTCTGGGGGTCCTCTAGTTGGCCTCTGTCTCTAAAAATTAGATGGATCCACTTATGTGTGTGTGTTGTCTGTTGTGTTTGTCTTACTTGACGAAGGTTTATAAGCGGGTCGCTGACCAAGCACATAAACCTGAATATATATGTCTACCAACCAACCCAACCAACCAACCATTTTATATATAATATTAATTATTACTGTAGTGGCTGACTATACATACATACCTCTAATACTATATTTACATACGAAATTGAACATAATTCCACTAATAAACACTTAACTTTTAAAGTAAGGAAAATAACTTTAAAATAATATATACCGTTTCTTATGTCTTTTTGATGTTTCTAGAAAAATAAATTCCGAAAGAAATTCTAAGAATTATTCAGAGCATTGATGGATATGAAATTAACAAATTGTGTTTCGTTAGACGCTATAAATTATGATTTACTATGGTTGTTGATCCCCGTAAAATAATTACCCCGATTTTTCGTGCCCAATAACTCCCCGGGTCGTGGTCACCCTACTTTCACATAAACATTTTACCATTTCCCCACCTAAACCGCAAAGTCTCATGTTTTCTGCAGGAACAAATCCCTGACATCATCAATTTTAAAATCTAAAACTAGTCCTTCGTGTGATTTAGTTTGTTTGGCATATATTGCTGAAAAGAACAACGTCTGGTAAAGGTGCACGTTTATGAAATACAATACAAATATTCAAAGATTTATCTATCAAAATTTGCATTTTTATTACTTGAATAAAATACTTTCGCTTTTGTCATTTTGCACAATTAAAAATTTTGTGCTTGGTTTCACCATGATATTGGTTCCTAGTAGCTGCAACGGCTGTGTGGTGAAATGTTTCACCTTTTTTTCGGTGTTTGGTTGAACCATTTTTCTGGATGTGGAAACAAAAACCTGAGAAATGGTTCAACCGAATACCAAAAATATGGTTTAACGTTTCACCACACAGCCGTTGCAGCTACTAGGAACCATATTTTTGGTGAAACAAAGTGCATAATTTTTAACAGTGTACTTTCACATAAACATTTTACCATTTCCCCACCTAAACCAAACCGTAAAGTCTCATGGTTTCTGCAGAAACAAATCCCTAGACATCATAAAAATTTAAAATCTAAAATTAATCCTTCGTGTGATTTAGTTTGTTTGTGCCGAAAAGGACAACGTCTGGAAAAGGTACACGTGCATGCAATACAATACAAATATTTAAAGATTTATCTATCAAAATTTGCATTTTTATTACTTGAATAAAATACTTTCGCTTTTGTCGTTTTGTCTAGAAGACATTTTTCTAAATCAACAACGTTAGATATTCGTAGCATAATCAAAAGGATTGTGATCTTCTTCCGTATCGGTATTTTTGTGTAGCTTGAACATTCATGTATACTCTAGCGAAGTTTGTATTGAATAAAAATGCAAAATGAGTGAATTGTACAAAGCTGAAGTGAGCAGATAACTGCAGTAACCACCACAATGAATTGGACCATTTTTGTTCTGAAACTATCAATCTCTCAGCATGCTTTCTTATAGTTTAGAGTTTTAGAGTATTTGCAACAATGGTCCACGTCATTAGTATAGATACTGCAATTTACCTACAAACGGCAGTAAGGTTCACGTGTGTGGACCTTTCGAGCGAAGAAGATATAAGTAAATTGAAGAAGGATAAGTTTTCACAAATAATTCGTTTTTACGGTGACATTTTTCAACAACGAAAGTAAAGAGCCATCGACACATATAATTTACTGAAAAAACTTTAAGTTCGATACAAATTTGATATAAATTCATTTATTAATTCATATGAAGAGTACAGGGGAAAAACCGCTTAATTTCGTACAAAACTTTCCTCATCAGGCATCTTTACCGATGATAGCGAGTAATCGCCTAAAGCCCTAAACTAATATAAGGAAAGCAGTTTCTCACTTTCTTGTGCATCTTCTCTCACTGCAGCCCTGAAATTCAGTTCCGCGTTTTATTCAAAAGACTGTGTTCATCATCATGTTAAGCTTTAAGAAATAAAGTACGATTGATTGAAAATCACGAATTTTTCTAAAACAATTAAGAGAAATTTAAAGATTCGCAAATTAATTGAAAAGTCCTAAACCACGACTTTTTATCTACCGAGATTCACGTGATGCACGATTCCGACGCTTGCACCAAGCGAAGAAGAAAAAGAGAAACTGGTTTCCTGCCGCCAATGTCGGCCAAGCAGATACAATTACGGGACGACTCCTAATAAATCAAGCGGTTCTTCCCCTGTACTCTTCATATATATTAACATTCATATATTCATACATATTATCATTTATATTAACTCACGGGTTCAGGTACAAGTTTTCGTTTAATCCTTAACCACCAACATACACATTCCAATAAAATCGAGCTTGGATTTCGAATCTATATATTTTAATACTTTACTTACTCCTGAGGAATTAGTTATCTCAAATATTTCCTTTTAACGTATAGAAAATAATGTAAGCCGATAAAACATCGATATCATTGTAGAGTACTTAAGAGATTTATACAGCAGAGTTATTTTAAAATTGATTTACACTGGATAATTTCATTACATTGTTTGGTGAAAGCGATTTAGCAAAGTTTAATCCCACTTTTTAAGAAAACTATAAACAACACACTTGCCCTTTCAGAAAGTGCAACTAACTAATTGAACCTCAAAATAAGGGAAAAAATCAAATACTTATTTACGCATCAAATTACGCATTGAAAAAAAAATGAATTGAAAGATTTTAGTAAGATAAGTTTTATTTTAAGTAACGCACATTTTGTCACTTCACACTAAAAAAAACGCCAGCCATGACAGGTGCATTTACCACGCTCAATTAGTGAAACCTCAATTCTTTAAAAACTTTCTTAATTTGAATAATTTATATTCAGTTAAACGTAAGAGGGAAAATATAAAAAAATATGATATCCATATTCATTAAATAGAAGAATATTAAGGATACATTTAATTTATTAAAACATTTTTCAACACGAAAAAGGAGTATGAAAGTAAAAAAGGCGAAAGGAGTAAGTGTAAATAGAAAATTTGATCCTTTTTTTTAAATATGATCCTACTGTTTGGGTTTAATAACATGAAATTATTACAAATGAAAGTTTTTGTAGAAAGTAATGGAATAGATATAAAAAAAAATATTTTTAGGGATTTGAAAAGCCAATTAAATTTTTGAGGTTGCAGTAAGATGATAACAACAAAATTTATTCCGATTATTTTATCTGTGCAACGTGTTTTTATATTAGGTTCAAAAGATAAGATATTTTCAATTCATCATTAGACTGTTTTATCGTTCGATCTTAAACAAATAATTGTGTATAATGCATACCCTTATGTATTATGCAGAAAAATAATTTTCAGTGCCGAATTACTGCGGCTGATTTGTATATTTTTACAAATGTTTTTTTTTTACATATAATAAATGTAGATGGCTTAAAAGTCACTATATATCCATTTTGTGAAATTGTTTCGAATATTTTTTCATTTTTTAATATATAATTTTACAGCAAAATATTCAACCTAATTTCTATAATTCCTAAGTCGAATTATAGATACAGCTACATTTATCACACAAAAACCCTTTGTCAAAAAACATTCAATACAGTCGGAGTAATTTCAGTACTGAAAAGATGTTCGGTCCCATTCCACTCTAACGAAATATGAATTGAACTGAATGGGTCGTTTCAGCGAAAACTAATCTTCGCACAAGCACACATTTTTTCATGAATTTCCGAAGCTCTTATAAGCTGTCTCTTAACATAAATAAACCTTCAAATAATTTAGCAAATAACATAGTTTCAGTTTATCAGTTCCACATTCTTAGCAGCAAAAATTTCGAAGTTTATTTGCTTTTGGAATTGTTCATTCACGTGCATGAATAATAATCGCTTTACCTCTTTACGATTGAAAATTCATCGAATCGTGTTAACTCAAAATTACGTGTTCCAGTAATTCAGAAAGGTCTTTTCAATTTGTTAGTACATTCGAACAAAAAAGTACATGCAATTTTCTTCTTGTCCTCACACTTGCATATACCTTCGAGAAGATAAAACCTACCCTGGAATTTGTATCAATAGATCTTACGTTTCAGCTATTTTTTCAATCATATTTCTATAGGGTGGCGCAAATAAAAGTGCACCCGCGGGGTGGAGCTACGAATGCAGGGAGAGAAAAAAAACTATTGAAGCCGCCTGAAAGCCTTCAGTCAAATTCAAAAATTATTCCTGCGTTAAATAGCTTCACTTGTCAAACTTGTTTTTTCATTGGTTGGTTTGGTTGTTGCCAGACTAGATCTGCTCATGGACTATTGGCGAGTTCAGATCTAAATGCGAGCTGTGTAAGTGTGCCTTAGTTCACACGTGAAGATGACATAGTTACTTTCAAATAACTCGCCAACCGTCTTTTTGGGCTTAATATTGAAAAGATCAATGGCTTCACATGGCAAACTTGTTTTTGCATTGGTTTTTGACATGGCAGCATTTCCTGTCGTATCCCTACTTCTAAGCCGAACCACTTTTATTTGCGCCACCCTGAATATCCAATCATAAGTGATGCATTATATAAAGTCAGTGTAGTGTAAACTGTCAAAGTAATGGTTTCAAAAATGAACTCTTAGGAA
The DNA here is from genome assembly GCA_019343175.1 of Oedothorax gibbosus. NCBI lineage: Eukaryota > Metazoa > Arthropoda > Arachnida > Araneae > Linyphiidae > Oedothorax > Oedothorax gibbosus. The sequence goes on along the minus strand of JAFNEN010000635.1, from coordinate 122,040 downwards.
AAATGTAAATCTTTTTTTCACTATATGCAATTGATCTCCCTAAGCTATATTAAAACGATAAGAGTTTTATTCTATATCAGATAAAAGGCAGTATCGGCTTTTTATATAAGTTTAAAGCTTCCGTTTTTAAAATAAATTGCTTAATGAATACAATCCAAACAAAAAAAATCACCATCTCAATTAAATGAGTAACATTTTCAATGATAATCCTAAGGGATATCATATAATTTATATCTATATAATTTTATTTTTATTATCTTTTATTATTATTTATCATCATTTATATTTTTATATTTATATCATTTTTAAAGATAATATCAATTGATGATGATGATGACAATATTAATTTTTTTAAAAATATTTTTTTGCTCCTTGATAATTCTGAATGATTTTATGCTAAACTAGCTTTACGGAGATTAATAGCAATCCGATTAAGAGAAATCCCTTTCCGCGTCAAAGGTAAGATAAGGTAATCGTTTCCGGCTGCCTATTTCTAGCCTCCTTCAGGAGCTTTAACACATCCAATAACGCCTCGTATTTTAGAACCCTGGTCAAGTGACGCCGTCGATACTTTCGACTCCACAGATTTAACGAGCGCGTATATCGAAGTGTACTCGGGCACCCCGGTGATTTTTAGATGATTTTTTCCACCTGCACGAATACGTCTATAGTATGGCTAGGATAAGGACAGAACCAAGAACCTTCTCGGTGAGAGGCTCGTCGCTTACACCTCTCGGCCACCGGGGGGGCATTTTATACAGTGAATAAATAAGTTATTGTAGTTTTTGCCTTGTATCGTTTTCATCAGTGCTTTCTTACAACTTCAGGCGCACACATATTTTAACCACCTAAAAAAAGGTCATTTGGTTTTTTTTAATAAGTACGTTATGCAGCAAATGTTTACAATTGAGAATATATTTAAATGTAGCTAATGAATACATAGTAAAACATTTTAACAAAAACTTTTTCTTTTCAGCTAGTTTTTCGCTATTGCCCAACCCTCTAAATAAATTTTCTTCTATTGCTGCAATAATTGTGGCCTTTACAGTGATTGAAATTTTTAGAAAACGGGTGGAAATTATTCAGGTAGAAGATATTGTCCATACAATTACCCAAGATTGTGAAGGAAATTGAAATTTTTAAAAATGCCATAGTTCTGAAAAACATCTTAACATTTTGTCAAAAAATTTGATGATTTTTGGCTGGCCAAAATCAAATTTTTCAAACGATCCAAAAAAAGTGATAGGTCATTATATAGAGAAGCATAGAAAAAAGCGGTTTTAAGTGGGTAATAGCAATGGGGCTACGTTCAGTAATCACTTTTAGAAATTAAAACTACAAATTCTATAACTCAAACTATAGTGCGATACATCAAATTAAATATTTAGTGGGTATGTTTTGCGTCGTGAGTGACAACAGTTCCAGTGGTATTATTTTCATTCTTGATTCGTCCGGAATTACATTTCTTTTGAACAATACATGACTTTCTCACCTGACTGAAACGAATGTTGTGTACACACTTTTCTTTCAGTAGAACTAAAGCTTTTCTCTTCCGTGAATCACGTTAAATTGCTGTCCCATAATTTCGCTTAATTTCACCGGCTTTAAAACAAAATATCATCAAAACCGAAGTTTTTCAACAACATTGACGTATTGGAAATTATTTGCATACTTGAAATCTATTTGAATTAATACCGATAGAGTTTAATAATAAGCAGAAATAAATACAAGTAGCACGTAAATAACTCTAAAATATAATTAATGCATCAGACAAAAAAAAGCTTATTTTGAGAGTGAAATCGAAACGACCAATAAAATCTCCGGAAACACAAAAATGAAAATAGGATAATTACATCATCTGAAACAACCTCATTGTAATAATAGTAGTATTTAATTTAATGTATCACTATTAAAGAGCTTAGTGGAAGAACGTGCTAAACGACATTTTTGAAAAAAATTGAAATTTTTGTGTCAATAAACATATTATTCCATCAATTAAAGATAACAAGGTTCCCCTTTTCATAAACTTAAAATTAAGTATATTTATTTCTTATTATTTGCAAGTACCGTTTTTAACGGATTTAAATTCGAACTAAAAATTTTAAAGCTCATTTTTTTATTTCACTTTTTTAGTCACTTAACACGTTCTAAAACTAAGCTCTTCAATTGGTATATTTCTTATGATGTCACGCTCTTCATACTGCGATTTCATTGGTTGTTTTGTTTTCTTTGACAAAGTGTTGAAATAAGCTCAATGGTTTTTTATAACGTCATGCGCTCCGAACTGCAATTTCATTGCTTTCATTAATCATTGAAATTCTTACATTAGAGTTTCAATGAATAATTAAAATAACAAAGAACATATTAAAAAAAGGATGGTAGAAATTCTATAATATATAACGAGTAATTCATTAATTTTCTTAGCCCCTGTCGTCATCAGTTCAAATTTTCAATGAAATTTTAAGGTAAAATCATAATTTACACTCTAAAATAGAATGATAAAAATTAAATATTTACTGTAAGAAATATGAATGATATTTTTTGGTCAATTTTGTTTCTAATATAAATAATATATATCCACCAATTTACCACAGCAAAATTTGTTGGTTGGTAGACATATATTTTCAGGCTTGTTGGCTTGGTCATAAAGACCCGCTTATAAACCATCGTCAAGAAGGACGGACACGACACACACACACACATATATGACAGATGCTGCCATCTATCGTCACCTCCACAATTTAGACATGTCCCTGAAGGGGAGCAAAATGTGTTAGTTTATTGTATAAACATTATATCTTTCTAAATATGTTCACTTGGAATCATTTATGGTTTGAGAGTAGGTTGAGATCGTCTTGACCCCAAAGCCTCTAATCATTCGCTTCAATAGATGAGACTAAATTCAACAAGCGCCAGCTATCTTGAAGAAAACTTCGGAGGAAACCAACTACTAAATGGTTTGATTAGTCTTACGACCGCGCCGCTAGAGCCAAATCTGACTATCGAATTTGCAAGTCAAAACCACCAAAGGAACTTCGCCAGAGTTTCCTCTAACCTCATCCTGTCCGGGCATAGTTTACCATTTTTCGAATCAAGATGAATCTGTTTACCAGATGTGACTAAATTCAACTAGCGCCAGCCATCTTGAAAAAAGCTTCGGCGGAAACCAACTGCTAAATGGTTTGATTAGTCTGACGACCCCCGCTAGAGCCAAATCTGACTATCGAATTTGCAAGTCAAAACCACCAAAGGAACTTCACCAGAGTTTCCTCTAACCTCATCCTGTCCGGGCATAGTTTACCATTTTTCGAAGAAAGATGAATCTGTTTACCAGATGTGACTAAATTCAACTAGCGCCAGTTATCCTGAGGGAAGCTCCAGAGGGAACCAGCTATTGCCGACCCGGTGGCGCAACGGTTAGGGAGCTAGTCTTTGGAGCCCCTGGGTTTGGGTTCGAATCCCGGTAAGGAATGGATTTTTATGTTTGTCGAGTATATGCGGAGTACGTGCTCGTTAAATCTGTTGGGTCCGAAAGTCCTGTGGGCGGTCATTGCGCAGTTTCCCAAGGGTACAGGTCCCTGGAGACTATTTCCCTCCCCTTCATGGACATGTCTAAATTGTTGAGGTGGCGATAGATGGCAGCATCTGTCTTATATGTGCGTGTATGTCGTGTCCGTCCTTGACGATGGTTTATAAGCGGGTCTTTGTGACCAGGCACACAAGCCTGAAAATATATGTCAAACAACCAACCAGCTATTAGTTCGTTTAATTAGTCTTACGCAATTAGTCTTACGTTCAATTAGTCTTACGCAATTAGTCTTACGTTCAATTAGTTCGTTCAATTAGTCTTACGCCTCTAGACTAAAATCGTACGATGGATTTCTACATAAGTACCGCTACTGACCTCTGCCAGAGTTTCCTCTGGCCGCTTCCTATCTGGGTATAGTTCACTGTCTTTCGTTTCCCAACGTATGCGATCAAACACAGCCACTACCACGAATGAAACGCGTCGGGTATTTGGTGCTTCTCAGACGCGAGTGGGCGGGGATGCCGAATATACTCTGCCGCTTATATTTTCATTGCGGCGCCGAGCTTATTCTACCCATTGACTCACACATAGTAGAGCCATTGGTCAGTTTTTTTACGACGGTTTGGAAGGTTGACCGAACTACTCGTCGCAATACCATCCACAACCATGATCACCAATAAAGACGAAGTATGAATTACTCGTGTCTTTTTACTTGCGGAAAAACCAATGCAAATATCAGGTTATTCCTATTTTAAAATGGAGCCTACCGAGTTGAAAATAAGGCTGATACACGTTCACCAGAACAATGAACTTGGTCAACACAGATTGTCATTTCACCAAATCGGCAGTCACGAATCTGACGCTAAAAGAGTGAACTTGGATGACGTTGTGACCATGATAGGCACTGACGTGCACCAGTCACTATAAGAGAGTACAGCGGGTCTTCGGCCTACAGGGATTAAACTGTCAACCTAAGTGATGCCAGTCCAACACTTTGCCAACCACGCTATCCCGGCTTACTCTGACGCCAGTAGAGTGAATTTATATTTGACTCCAGATGTACCCCCATAAGTTAAGCCACAATAACATTCTCTACCTTTGTGGACCTTCCCGAAGCATCCCTCGCCAATCTCTTCAAGCAACGCCAAGCTCTCCTGGGGAATGTGCTTCAGCCCTTGCAGCGACCTCAGAAGCGGCGCCGCGTCGGGCGAGTTCGAGTAGTAGTTGGGGTTGGCGACATACTGCTGCATGCACTTGCTGAGCGACATGGCACTATTGCGCCCTCTGCGCCGCGGCGCCCACCAGAGCAAGTCGCCTTTGTGGCGCTTGTAGACCAGGACGGCGACGCTGGCAAAGAAGACGAACAGGACGGCCAGGAGACAGGCGACCACGACCGACGAGGGAGACTGGGATTCGACGAGGGGGGTCTGAGAGATTGGGGCGTTGTCTGGGTGGGTCGAATTCTGTAAGAAAGGAATTGAAGAGCTTAGTGGAAGAACGTGCTAAGTGACAAAATGGTGAAAACGGGAAAATAAGATTTAAAGTTTTTCGTTTTAACTTAGATGCGTTAAAAAGTGCACTTAAAAAAGGTAAAAAGAAAACTTAGGGTTAAGACAGAAAATGCTGCCAAGTCAAAAACCAATTCAAAAACAAGTTTGCCAAGTGAAGCCATTGATCTCTTGAGTAATTTTTGATTTCGGCTTGGACGCTTTCAGGTGGCTTCAATAGTTTTTCTCGAAAAGCATTTTCCTGCATTCGTAGCTCCGTGCCGGGGACACTTATATTTGTGCCACCCTGTATATAACTCTCAAGAGAGGTAACTTCTAGCTGATAATGTCGTGTCTATAATACTGTGCAATTACATGGCTCCGAAGTTGTCGAAGACAGCTTTTTTTAGCCTCGAGAGCTCTATTTGAATATAACAGGTCCTCTGAACCTTCAATGCCGATGTTACATAGTTTGCCTTAGATTTCTCGGCAGCTGAAGATTGTTGGGGATATAGAGGGATGCTTTCTTGACAAATGTTTAGCTAAAATTGTCTTAAGTTTTAGAGCATTGATATGAAAGTTACATTGATATGAAAGTTTGGAGTTTGTACATGAAAATTGCATCATTCAGATGAACGAAAAGTGATTTGTTATGCACATCTGGATTCCTCCGGCTGTACATGTCTCTGTAATCCCACTTTTTGAATTTGGTTCGAATATTTTATGTAAAATTATTTACTGAAAATTTTTCAAAAAATATTCGAACCTATTTTAAATAGTGGGATTATAGAGACCACTAAGTCAGATATATTTTTTTAATAAAAAAAACCAACAGCTGGAGATGAGTGGCTTAGAAAAAAAATTCGATTGCATTAATACGTGTAAGTTGATCAATTCACATGTGAAGATGAAACTCACAATACAGCAGAGAGTTTTCATTGTAGAAAATTATATTAAAACGAATTCATGGAAAAAATGTGACCAGTTGTTTGTTCATGAATTTAAATGTGTAAAAGTGCCAAAAAAGAGTACTAGGCAACGATCAGTTACGAAATAGCGTCAGCCAAGATCTGCTGTCAACAAGTTCAAAAACATTCCGAAACGGGTCTGAACACCAGATTTCGGGTGTTGCAATCAATTTCGAAAGTTTCGCATTAACAAAAACAAAAAAGGTCCGATTCTTTACTATAAATATCAACCGACATAATCACTAGTGGAAACTTTTTTGATCAGCTCTACAAACCTTACTTATATTTCATTTCAACTAGCTTTTCAAACCATAGCGTAGTTGCCGGCAAATAAGTCGCCAAGCGTTTGTTTGGGCTTAATATTGAAGCGATCAATGGCTTCATGTTAGCAAACCTGTTTTTGTATTGGTTTTAGACTTGGCAACATTTCTGTCGTATTCTTATCTCCACGTTGGGGCCGCTTTTATTTGCTTCACCCTGTATTAAAGCACTCACCGTGTCAGTGAAATTCGCCGGGGTCTGCCTAGTCGTTGAAAGCATCCCTCGGAGTTGATCTGATCCGAAAGCGCCATCCGTCGGTGCAATTGGCTTGGGAACTTCTGTCACACTCGGGTGGGTGGATGAACTAGGTGGTTTAAGCTCTGAAACACACATAAAGTATTTAGTGAAAAGGTTTGGTTGGTTGCCGGCACAGGTGTTCGACCTCGTCATTTAACCACGGCTTAAAGTTTCGAGGCGTAAGGGGCTGTGGTAAAGCTCCTCTTGAAGGATAGTTTAGTTTTGTTTGAATTATCGTCCCACTAGAGCTACACGTGGGCTATTGGCTTGAAGGATAGAAATAGACAGCCTAAACATTCAGCAACCAGTAAATATAGTGCCCCGCTGTGTTATAGTCACGAAAATACTCTGGCAACTCCCGGGTTTGAATCCCGTCATATGGGTATGGATATTTGAGTAGCGTGCTTGGCCTGAGTACACACTGCGCTGCGACATACGTGCTTGTTAAATGTGTGAGTTGAAAGTTCAGAGCAAGTACATGACAGCGCCACTGGTTTGCTTTGGGTGCCCTCTCATATGTCGACTTCTTCACTTGACCAGGGTTTTAAATTACAAGAGGTAATTGGCTGTTTCAAAGTTCAATGGAGCTATAAATATACAGCCAGAAAACATACAACCTATCCTAACCTAAACGTAGGCAGCGGCCCGTCCGTGGCCGAGTGGTTAGGGCATCAGCCTAGAGATTCAACCTTCTCAGGAGTGCGGGGGGTTCGAATCCCACCTACTGCCAGTCATCCTATAAATCGGATCCGTGCTGGAAATAGTAGGAAACTCCTCTTCACGGATGGGCCCGAGTACACAGGGACAGACGTGCTCGTAAAATCTGTGGAGTCCAAAGTCCCGACGGCGTTAGCGTACGATGTCGCTCGAAGTTCCGTTGGGTGCCCGCTCAGGTGTCGACCTCGTCACTTGACCAGGGTTCTAAAATACGAGGCGTTATGGGCTGTGTTAAAGCTCCTGGAGGAGGCTAGAAATAGACAGCCGAAAACGATTACCTTACCTTACGTAGGCAGCAAAACTGTCCCGTATATTTTCGTTAAATGAAGAAAAAAATAGAGTGTACACGATTTGGTGCTGTGCATAAATATGATTTATTGCTTAATAGGAATATTGATCAATTAATCATATTTATGCACGCACCACGTGTACACTCTAAATTTTTTTCTTCATTTAACAAAATACTTTTTTTCGTGTGAAAATCGCTCCATTTCTGAAGAAATATCTACACCTAAAAAAAAAGTTGAACACAGTGTGATGGCTCTATTTGTACATATACATTCAAGCAAATTTTTATCAATTGTTTTATATTTGAACTTATTTCGTTGGTTGGTAGACTATATATTCAGGTTGTGTGCTTGTCAGCGACCCGCTTATAACTTCGTCAGGTAAGACAGACCAACAGACCACACACACATAAGTGGATCCTCTAATTTTTAGAGACAGAGGCCAACTAGAGGATCCCAGATGCTTGTCACCCAGAGTATTGTTTGTATGGGACTTAGAGAATTTCGGACCCAACAGATTCAACGAGCACGTACTCCGCATATACTCGTAGTCTTCAGTGTCCGGACTCGATCGCAGGACTTCGATCCGAGACCGAGACGCTGACACTAGCTCACTATTCGTAACTTATTCGTAATTTAAAATGCACTTGTTTATATTTTATTACATTCTGTAGTAGTATTGAACCATTATAATTGAAGAGCTTAGTGGAAGAACGTGCTAAGTGAAATTTTTCAAAAAATTGAGATTTTTGTGTTAATGAAGACGTTTTTCTCACCATAGAAGCTAACAAGTCTTCCCTTTTTCATAATATTTAAATAAAACATATTTTTACTATTTGAAAATACCTATCAGATCTAAGTGCATCAGATCTAAAGCATCAGATCTTTCTATCTGATCTAAGTGTAAACTAAAAACAATACCGCCAGTTTTCACCTTTTTGTCACTTAGCACGTTCTTCCACTAACCTCTTCAAATGTTAGTTTACATGTAATGGAAAAAAAATAATAAATTGAAATATTATGATTGCTAACTTTCTGTTCGATCACAGCTGTAGTTTACAGTGGGTTTCAAGTCAGGACAGATGCACACATATCCATCTTTCGTGATGTGACAACCTGCTTCCATTCCACATATCTCTGGGTTGAGGTCACAGAAGTCGGCATCTGTAAAAAAATTTAATTGTTAAAATTTCATATTTTAGTGTTTAATAATATATTCGACTAACTTTTTTGATAATCATAAATTGAACGTATGTACAAAATAAAAATACGACTTTTTTTCTTTTTCAAAATTTTGTCAGAACACGTAAAAAATGAATTTTAAATTACGCGCGAGAACGCTTTTTGGCTGTCACGTGGTATCTGTGACGTCAATAGTAAGTTTACAAATAAGATAAACTATGAAAAAACTATGAAATATCATATTTGAATCTACATGATGTAAATTTTAACTATCCGCTTCTGTAAAACAGCCTGCCGTTATCTCAATCATTCTTATTTTAAAAATAAATTATATTAAATCAAGTTTAATTACAAAAAAACATAACTCCGGTTTGTTTATATTTACTAGTGACGTCACCTAAATATGTGTTTGTGATCACGTGACGTACCGATGAAAAAAAGCTATTTTTAAAATTATTTTATTAATTATTTAAAGATTTATTTCGAAAACAATTATACGTTTTTTTAAAGTTTAAACTATAATTTAAATAATATTGGAAGGCATTTACAGTCAAATACCCTATTATCTATAGTAGTTTAAATGTTTCCTAACAGATAGCATATATGTCAATCATCTCTCCAATATAGAAGGCGCAACGCTCTAATTATTTAACTTATTTATAATTCAGCAGAAATAAAATGGATTCCAACAAAAATGGATGAGTTATAGTTTGCTGCGCATCAACCGTCAATTTTATTAGAATATTTATATAGAAAATGTAATACATCTAGGAAGAAAGAAAAATAACATTAGAATAAAAATCTTGAAGTTAAAAGAATCGTGCATTTCTCGGCGATTCTTAAAATTTCAGGCTATATGAAAAATGTCAGAGCAATAGCGAATGCGTATTTTAATGGGTTTCTACACCATGTTTAAAAATTTCCTCAAAGTATATAGATGTAGGGATTTGTTTCCTTTTTTAGCTTCTTACAAGTCAGTATTTTTAGCTAAAAAATATTTTTAAAAAGATTTTTAAGGAGATCAAATTCGTTAGTTTAAATTGCAATTAGACGCAAAAGAGATTATAATAAGAATTTCAAAATAATAATTACATTGCGTTAATAAGGAAACCTTAAATTCCGCGTTGTATATACGATATCTATTTGATGGGTATTAAATACCTTGCAGTGGTCACAAATGAGCATACAATTATTAAAGGTCATTTGTCGGAGCTTAGTGGAAGTACATGCTAAAGTGGCACTTTTTTTTAAAGACATTTTTTGCACTCTTAAAACAAAAGAGTGAAATTCACTCCTATAGGAGAAGTGCATTTTCGGCACCGGATATGAGTGGAAATTAACTCAGACTGAGTTAAAACCGCTCGTTTTAAGAGTGTAGGACGCAGATTGTCTTCTTTTATTTCTTTTACCCACTCCGAAAAAGAGTGAAATTCACTCCTATAGGAGAAGTGCATTTTCGGCACGGAAAGAGGAAAAATAGTGAGAAATTAAAACTTTTAAGGAACTGAGTTACAAAGACCACTCAGTGGTTGTGTTTTTTAAGAGTGTGTGTCAATGAACATATTACTCCATCCTTTAAAGAAAACAAGTTTTCCCTTTTTTTATATAAACTTAAAGTTAAGTATATTTTTAGCGTTTGCAAGTACCGTTTATAACGGATTAAGTGCAAACTAAAAACTTTAAAGCTAATTTTTTCGCTTTTTTTTGTCACTTAGTACGTTCTTCCACACAGCTCTTGAATAATATTATTGCTACGAGATATATTCTTAGCTTCATATTGCTAATAATATTTTAGTACTTCATTATAGATAAAATTCCCTTTTTTTCAATAGTTGACTACAGATCCAACTTTTTAAAAAGTGAAAATGAAATTTAAATAGAGACTTGAGTAAAATCGTGCGTAAAACATAAACTACAGGGCATTTCAATTACGTAGTAAACAAACTTTTGAATACAAATGTATAAAATACATATTTATATATTTTGGAAAAACTTTAGCATAAAATTACGCAAGTAAAAAATATTTAGACTCGCTCAACCTCAAAACATAAAAACAGACACATAAAAATAAACAGTAATAAAAATATCCATCAGTATGCCAATAAATTCAAATTTTCTGCATTCCCGTGCGCGCTTATCCGAAAGCTATATGAATATAGAACTTTCCATTAATGTATATTGTATAGGGATTTACAGATAGCCGAAATTCATCCACTGTACCCCTAAAAAATGATGGTGAAGAAAACATTTCAGGCTCGTAAACTTGGGCTTCCTAAGCATCGTAATCGTAGCGTCCGTCTCGATCAACAAGGGGTTGATTTGAATTATCGTCGCACTAGAGCTACACGAGTGCTATTGGCGACGGGCGTCGTAATTTAGAACCGCATTCAAGGGACGAGCTGACACCTGAGTAAGTATCACTTAAAAGACCATTGTTTTACTTTGCATTGTTCTTTTAAGGGAAAATATATGGTAGTGGAGGTTTTATTATTAATGCAGTGTTCAGTTTCAAAACGTTTTATGGAACAAATTCTTAAACCATATTCATTCAATAAAGTTTCGTTGTTGGACAGTGTAATTTAGATATCATAAATAAACAAGTAGGTTTGTTACAGAATCTGTCACTTAAACCGCTTCAACACAGTATTTTGCTCAACAAAAAACGTTCTACTTATACACAACAGAAAGAAATTCGTCCAAACAGGGCTTTCAGCTTATAATTTTTTTAATTCAAACTTTTAAACGCCAAAATTAACTATTTCCATTAATCTTCTTTAGCAAATTAATAATTACTCATTATCGTTTGCTGAATTTTGTTTGAAATTCGAAAAATAATGATGCAACTTTTTGTAATAAAAACTTTTAGTTGCCACAATTTCCCATATTCATTAAATTTCTTTCGAAAAAGAGAATAATAAATAATTAGTAAAATTTATGCTTTAAAAATAAAAGCGAACTTTTGCATATTTTTTAATTCAAAGTTAGAACTCGCTATGCATCTTTCCACATACACATATAATGAACCATCAAAAGAACTCTATTATGATATTACAACAATCCAAACTAACTTATATCACATAAATAAATATTCTTTCGAAAGTTTTATTTTTATTTTCAATAAAGTTTCTCGTACGTTTGACGAACTGGCAACATTTCAAAGTTCAAAAAATCAACAAAGTTTTATTTTTATTTTCAATAAAGTTTCTCGTACGTTTGACGAACTGGCAACAGTGAAAATATTGAATAAAAATGGAATTTGCATGTTATTTCAATGTGGATTAAATTTATAGTTTTTTAAATATTAAACGTACATCTAATTTAAATTTTTTAATGAAATTTGGGATATAGCCTAACCAGATTTTTTGCTTCAAAATGACGTATCCCACTTGTTTGTGCGACTTGCGGTTCATTCGGTGAAATTAGGTGACAGACGGATACGGACTGAACGATTAAAATACCTTCCACTTTTTGCGTTATAAACGTAGTGTGGAAGCTAAAAGGAAAAAAATCGAAAACAAATTCATCATAATGCGCATTTTTTGCTCCAACTATTTTTTTTACCGTAACCTATTATTAATTGCACAGTTAAGTTTAAAATAGACAGCGGCAAATTATGAAAATTAAATCTTCATTCAGTGCATAAAAGGATGAAAGATTATAAAACCAAACTTAGGCGTAAATAAAACCCGATAGAAAACTCTTGTATAAACCGACCCCCCCCCCCCCCTTTCCCCATTTTTTTTTCTTTACTGTTCAAATTTATAAATTAAACTTTTTATTGAAATTTTTCATTCATATAGTCCGATAATAGAAGAACCTTTTTTTAATGCAGATTTGCTTATTATTAGATCACCCTTTTTTTTAAGGGGGGGGGGGAGGTCTATATTCTCAAGACAAGCATAAATAAATAATCTGTTTACTTAAACACCAAATATAGATAATAATTACACGAACAAATACTTTAACATCACTTCACTTATTCGTAAGTAAACTGAAAAAACTCTAAATTATCCCACTTAATCAAACCTCAAACAAGTATTATATTTATTTAAAAATGGAGAAAATTAATAATAACTATAACGGGGTATTTTTTTTCTGTTATAACTAGCTGATTTAAACTTGATTTACGTATTCCCTAGAAAGAGTATTAACGCTTTAAAAAAAAAGGGAAAATAATGTATTCATTCATCGCAAATGCTTCTCTTGAGTACTTAATGAAATATCTTTTTAAGATTAAATGAATAATTGACTGCGATAGTAGTTTACGAAAGTTTTTAATAATGTCACTGTAGTGGATGGCTTAGGTGAAAGCTTTCCAAAAGTAATTTATGAGTTGCCAGCTTTTAGAATGCTATTTGTGAACTGGTTCTAGTTAGTCAGCATTCCTAGTGCGTAAATTACTTTTTTTATCAAACTTTTTTGCTATTTAGCAAACCCTTTTCATGAATATATATAACTTTATTTATGTGCACCTCAGATACTGAGGGATTTATCTTGTATTGTTAGTGAAAACTGGTGCTTCTGTCATATTGACTGAGGGGATGAACTTAAACTTTTTCGGATCAGCTGAATATCATCTAAATAACTATTTTTATTTTTACAGTTACACATATAAATTTAAAATTTACATTTAGTTGCAAAATGTACATTTGTCTTAAATTAAAGATAAAAGCTTATATGCTAATTAATTATTATTATAATTACGAATGCAGGCGCTGAGTTTTCAACCTATTGTGTCAATTAGAACAAACAAAAATGTATACTATCTTAATGTAGAGTATAGAATTACACTGTTAAAAATTTTGTGCTTGGTTTCACCATGATATTGGTTCCTAGTAGCTGCAACGGCTGAATGGTGAAACGTTCCACCATATTTTTGGTATTCGGTTGAACCATTTCTCAGGTTTTTGTTTCCAAATCCAGAAAAATGGTTCAACCAAACACCGAAAAAAAGGTGAAACATTTCACCATTCAGCCGTTGCAGCTACTAGGAACCAATATCATGGTGAAACCAACCAACATCATGGTGAAACCTAGCACCAAATTTTAACAGTGTAAGTTTGAATTTCAGCGTGAAAAATGTCCCTTTAAATGTAAAGAATATTTGTATACGGAATAGTTTTTTGAAGATAACTGAAGTTTAGTTTTTGACTATAGTTTATGACATAAACTGAAGTTTAATATAATTATTTTAAGTTTAGGGTTTGCTTTTTAAGGCTATTCAAATTGAATAAATGATGGTATTTTTTTTATAAATAATAATTCTCGTTCTCTAGTCATTAAGTGAAGGTTATAAAAAATAGTCTTACGCTTCTTAAGCACATTGACAATAAACATTACATTTGACAAGCGATATTGATAACATGCCCAATTCCCAAATATGAAAATATTTATTTTACTTTTGGCTTACTTCTTTATTAAGGGCACCCGAAAACTCTCAGAAACTCCAATACTTTCCATTTTAAAAATCTCTTTTTTGATGTACCTTTTCTCAGAACTTTTTATAGCCACATACATAAATTTGATATCTATGTATGCGTCAAACATCCCTACATACACTGAAGCTTGGATTTAGTAATAGGTGTCTTTTTGAACTTACAGTAAATTTTTTAACCGATTAAACCAAGTTTTATGAAAATTTAGCACATTTTTCCTATTAAAATGGCCATAAATATTTAAGTTGTTAACATATGTATCATTTAAATAGAGCTTTAAAGTAAAGTTACGTGTGTTGGAAACATACTGCTAAAATGTGCAAGCTTTAAAACTTGTAGGTTCTGAGAAAAGGTACATGTCAAACCACTATTGTGAGATAATAGCGAAAACGTACTAGCAGTTGTATATAAATCTTATCACATCGCTCGCATTCTTAAAATATTTTTAAATACTTCTAGTTATCATAGAAACCATATTTAAAAAGTATTGGAAAGAAGGAAAATGGGACTTTCAAAATTACAAATAAAACAAATTTGATTTTTTTTGAAAATTTGACTTCTTGGTTGCCATGAATAGCCAGCAATTGTTTTTATAGATTAAGTTTGGCAGATAAATAAGTTACATGGGGAAGAAAAGAATGCCATAACCCATTTTATAGCAAACAAAGCTTCACAGCAAAAATTTGGTGTAACGTTATTTAGTAAAACTAATGGCAGCATAAACTGCCTCCAGCTTTACAGAGTTACTTTGCACCACAAAATTGGAAGAAGCTTTAAGTTTTCTCCTATGTTGTGGTGTAATTTTACACGATATAGTATAACTTTACACCATAAGTTTGACGTGAAGTTACTCCGTTACGCTGTAGGAAGCAAACGCTACTACCAATTTTGTTCAGTAACGTTCCACTAAGTTTTTGTCTACCGAAAACCTTATAATAAAAGTTATATTTGTTAAGTAGTTTATGTTGTTACGACAGCATTTCTGAACCCACTCGTGAACAGTTGTTTTGTATTATTTTTTTTTGTCGAACAAAAACAAATTGTTGGCTAGTATTTCTATAAGGAAAGTTTCTACTAAATTTATGGAGCAACGTTACACTAAATTTTTATAGTATTGTTGATCCTTTGCTTCCAATGGAAATGTTCCAGATGATAAAACGTTTTTGTTTTCATTTTTCCCTATCCTGCGATTTCATTGGTTGTTTTTTGCTTAACTCTCAAAATGACCATCAAGGATTAATGAAATTTTTTTATGCAAGCTGTCTTTAACAAATGATTTGAACCACAATTTAAGTAAAATATTCATTGAAAACTCATTTTCTAATATCAAAACAAAAGTAATTCCAGACAAAAAATGAAAATAAGACCACTAGAGCTGTTGCCATTCACGGCATGAAACAACCCCATTGTTTGATATCATTATTTTTCGCACGATCGTAAGATCGTTTTATAAATGTATAATTTTCTTCATGGCATCTGTAAATTTGGAAAAATTAAAGGCGTATAACTTTATTTCAGGGGCCCGGGTGGCCTAGTGGTTAAGATCGCTGACCATTACGCTAACAGTCTGCGCACTGTACCGGGTCGGGTTCGATTCCCGCCTTCGCCCTGGGTGTAATTTTTCTCTCCCTGTGTCAGTAAAAATTCTGCCTGTGTCTGTCTTACTTGACGAAGGTTTATAAGCGGGTCTCTGTTCAAGCACACAAGCCGGAAATACATGTACCAACCAACCAACTTTTTTTCAGTCTTAACAACTACTCAAAATAAGGAAAAATTACTCAAGAATTTCCGAAACATAATGGCATTATTAAAATTGTAGAAATTAGGCAACACTATTTTTTTTTACATTTTGATAGACTTAGTAATTTATACCATTATTTTCTGAGATCTTTTCTCGTATTTGAAAGCAAAACACCTTAAAAGCATAACCCTATTATTCAGTCCCTGGACAAATTATTAGACGCACTGCAAGATTTCATGGAAACTATTAATTACCGGGTGATATTGTACGTTTTTTTAATTTTAAATTGATTTGTTTTTTTTATTTTTATATTATCCCAATTAATTACCGATTTATTTGACATAAATAAAACAGCATTAATTTATAAAAGCATAAGTTTATTAAGTTTTAAAGAAAAGTGAAATTAATGTTAGTAAAAGTCAATATTTAGTTGAGCCACCTTTAGCCTCTAGCAAAGCTTTAATTGTGCGCGGCATGCTATCAATACAAGACTGTACTGTCTCCTGCATTTGAGGATGATGATTCCACACATAAATAATCTTATAATAAATAATTAATATAAATTAATCTTAATCATAATTAATCATAATTATCTTAAAATAAATACAAATATGAAGTCTACAACAATTCTTTTAAATAAAAATCTATAATATTGTAGTTTAATTACACCATTATTGCATAAAAACTCTTAAGAAACATAAAATTACTAAAAAAATACAGTGCGTCTAATAATTTGTCTAGGGACTGTAAAAGATTACACTTGATAAAAGTTAAAAATATACTGATCTTAAATATGTACATTTCCTTTTACGGTGTAAACAGGACATTATAAATATGTATGAAAAATTGTATAAGTACTGAGAATGGTAGTAATAGTCAGCAAATATGGTAGCTTTTGATGTGAAAAAAGAAAACATAATTGCACAAGGCTTTTGTTTTTTTATGGAGATTTGGAGTAATTTTCCTGAAGAAAAATAATCTACAATTCAAAGTTAGTAAGTTGTTTACATAAAACGCGAATATAACAAATCTGTTTTATACATATTAATGTAACTTTTTAATGGAAATTGTAAAAATCTTAAGGTTAGCCTTTTCGAAATATGCCAAATATGTAAATCATCAGCTTAATTTTGTTTTTTAATTATAAAACATTCTCGGAATTTTGAACAAATAGCACTTTTTTAGAAACAAATTTCCTACATTCCAGCAAAAAAATTTGAGTTCTCCTCTAAGTTTTATGTCAGAAAACTAGAAGAACAATTGAATATTTTGTCCATATATCAATTTATAGCTTATTTTAATTTTTAATTAAAATATCTTTTTGGCATTTGTAAAAATATTTTGTGAACATGAAGCTTAATACATTTGCTACAGTAAATTAAAATAATTGGAGGTCTCCTTTTAAAATTGCATCATTAATATCAAAAACTGACACTTTTTTTTAATAAATCTAAATCTTAGCTATGTAAATAAAATAACAAGTCCTGACATATTTACTCATGTATCAACGCCTATCCGAAACTATTGAAGACACGAATATCAAATATAAGGAGCTTACTCCTTTCGGCGTCATAAGAAACGATTTCTCGAAATTCGAACCCAAAGGGGGGGGGGAATACGTGGGTTTTACGCATTTATTAGAAGACGGAAATAGCTATTTATCTGATTCTTGCTTAAAAATGTAAGAATCACGAATACCATTAATGTTTATTTCATGATATTTATAAAACCGCAATTCAAGGAGGGATGGGGGATAAAGTTAATTCTCATGGTTGAACGAATAAAATGTATTACAATTTTTCATTTTCAATATGAAAGAATTTCATCTCGAGCAAAAATTAAATGTAAGAACGTGGGTGTAATTTGTAGGATTGTAATGGGGTTGTTTCACTTTCGTGGATAGCAGCAGCTCCAACGGTTTGTTTCCATTCGTTGTCTGGAATTACTTTTGTTTTGGTATTCGAAAATTAGTTTTCTAAGAATATTTTACTTATTTAATGTCTACTTCTTGCTGTGCTTTAAGGTATCCGCCTACGTTCGAGACAATTTTTTTGAAAACGTTATTTATTAAGCATTTAAACATATTTTAACACTTATATGCATAAAATATAAATAAAAAGGAAAAAAATCTAGAATAAAAATGTCTTTTTATTAAATTTTGAGCAATTTTGATGTTAAATTAGGGAGTAAAACACCATTATGCAAAACCTGATATCATAAAAACTACTTAAGATAACCAAATTTCCTTTTACTATGTTACAGTACTAACCCTGTTAAAGGCAATCAACTAAAATCTAAGAGATATATTGAAAAGGAGAAAAGTTATTGTTCGTCGAAACAGAATACTCAGGGTTTTCGTTAAAAATTACAATTGTTACTTTGAAAACCAGCTATAAAAAATGAAATTTCATATAGAACCAGTATGATTCTTGTTCATTGCCTGCTGGAAATTTTTTTTGAAGATATCTATAAAACATTTTGTTAAATCATGTTTTGAGTGAAAGTTTGTAAAGCAATTAAAATTTTCATTTCTCAGAAATGTGTTCTGAAATTTCTACTCTGCAAACCAAAGTGTTTTGAAAAAGTTACCAATCAATCATTTATATTGCCAGATTATACTAAAGCAAAACTTCATACCAAAGAAACTTAAATAATGTGGCTTTGCTATAACACCTTATAAATTAAAAATTTAATTAAAAAAACTAAGAAAAATAATTAATTATTACCAATTAAAAAGTTAGTTTCGGTTTCGAAATAAGACTTCCGGTTGAATTCGACTACTTTTGTGTGTCAATTATTAAAATAATCATAACTTCGTTTCTAGATGACGTAAAATTAAACTTTTTACAGTTTTGGAAACTAGAATAATTGGTCTACAGTCCCTGGACAAATTATTAGACGTACTGTATGTTTTAGTAATGATGAAAACATACCAAAGAATGCCATATCATTTAAAAAGAAGTCGATATATGTATGTATTAAGTATAGCAGATAGTATTTTCTATTCAATAGCTTAAGTTTAGGAACAGAAATGTCCTTCTAAAGGTATTTTGTTCATCATTGATGGATACATGAAATCTTGCAGCGGGTCTAATAATTTGTCCAGGGACTTTATTAAGCTAAAAAATAAATATATATATTGAATTTCATTAAAAATAGGTATTTTAACGTAGGCGGATACCTTAACCGTGTTATACTCGCACTAGCTTTATATAACCGACGTTACACGTACTA
Organism: Oedothorax gibbosus; assembly: GCA_019343175.1. Classification (NCBI taxonomy): domain Eukaryota; kingdom Metazoa; phylum Arthropoda; class Arachnida; order Araneae; family Linyphiidae; genus Oedothorax; species Oedothorax gibbosus. Next base: position 102,902 of record JAFNEN010000635.1, on the reverse strand, counting down.
CTTTAAATACGGCGTTGAGCGTGCTTGGTCTCTTAGTAATGCGCTATCTCAAACTCCGCATTTATGAATAAATATTTATCCAAATTTCCATTTGTAAACATTAAGTTTAGCTCGATTTCGGAACTATGCAATTAGAATAGATTTGAGTAAATCTGATCAAGCATCAAAATTCAAGTAAAGGTTTTAAATGGATGATATAATAATCCTACAAATTAAACTCATGTGCTCTTAAACTAAGCGGAAGCTTCCACCAATTTTGTGGTTTGAAGTTACATACCGTTATACCTCCTGGTATATCAAGCTGGTTTAATTACATTTAAGGATACAAATTTATCAATTATATGTTTATTGATGCTGAAATAACATATTCTAATATGCATAACCGTTTAATAACAAATATTTAAAATTTTTATTTGTATTGGGAGCAATACCTTCATGAGAAATGAAGATCAGTATTTCGATTATCAAAGAAAGATAAAAAAAAATTAAACAATGAAATAAAAAACCAAATGTAAAACATATTTTTTAATTGCGTGAAAAAAATCCGATTTTTACACTATAATTTTAATATCAGACGCGTGTGAAAAGTTATACTTTTTAGAAACAGTGATAAAAAATTACTTTTTTTCACCCAAAAGCAGTGAAAAAAAAGTACTTTTTTTCACTCTTTTCATAAGATGCCAACATTTCAAGCAAAATTTCTATGCCATAATATTCATAAAATCCAGAAATTTATTGATCTGCTTTATTTATAAATATTATACGCGTGAATTTTATTGTTATTTTTATTTTTGAATCGGTATCCATGTTCAAATTCAATCCATTCCAATTCAATCCATGTTCAGTTGACTCAAACTAAAATATAAGTTTGCCTTTTGTAGTTCCAGAGATTTATCGATGCCGATCTTCTTTACGTAAAAAAATTAGCACTTGAATTATTTTTGAACCAATGAGATTTGATTTTTTTCACGTAATTATAAAAATTAGTGTATGAACACGTGTGAAAATAAAACTTTTTAAAACACGTGTCATTATTTCACTCGCTCGTGAAATAAAATCCACGAGTTTAAAAAGTGCTACTTTTCACACTTGTTGCATAAATAACTATTTTATAACAACGTGCAAAAAAGTTCACTTTTTTATATCATATTCATTTATAAATCGTTGCGAAAATGACACTTTACGTGCTTACGTCACAGACAGTGCCGAAAGTAGTACTTTGGCACTAGTACGGTAAAGTAAATAAGAGTATCTGATTGGTAGAAAAACAAAATGATGTCATGAATTTCTCCATGGAAACTAAATGATGTCATGAAACTCACTTATTTCTATTGGCTCATTACTTTTGCATTTTCTAATATCTCCATGGAAACTACAAGTACTACAAAAAGGATGAATTTTGATTAAAAATAGAAAATTATTTTACAACTTTTCTTTTACTACTTTGCATTTTCGAATATCGCCACTCGCCTAATAAAGTATTATTTTCGGCACTAGTTTCTTAAATAACTATTTTAGCTGGAATTTCGTACTGTTTTTAAAAATAGACAAATTCATAAAAATCATTTTTGAACTTTGAAATAAAATTAAAGATCAAAAATTATAATTAAATTATCTGTTTAATACAAGACATAGATTATTTTCGCTCTAAGAAACAAAGGTTTTCGGTAAAGTGTGGAAAATTAAAGGAAAAGCTTAAGTTAATACCATATATTACAAGTTTTGTTAAATACGTTCCAATATACTTGTATAAATTGTAAATGTAGAAATCATTAAAGCAGAAGTTCCAACAAAAGATATAAAAAGTTTTATTTCTTAGATTTAATTAATTTATTATGAAATTCGGGTCTAATTTTACAGTGAATGGCATTACGTACGCTAAACATTCAATTTTACAAAATATTGAATAAAAATAAAAGCATGATGGTGTTCAGGCTGAAGGGTTGGGTTATATTGGCCATTTACAATAATTTTAACTACAAAATAATGGGGGTGAGTTTTTAGTAATATTTCAACTTTTTGCCAATATTAGTTTTACAATGTCTCAGTTACCGTTAAAAAATATAAATTTTATAATCGTATTGCACACTTTTAAAAAACTGAGTTAAGTTAATGTATGGCAATGTGCACGCCAAGCTTGGTGCGCGACATGGACAAAAGATGAACACCTAGTTGCTAGAGGGAGAGACAGGTGAACTCTTTGAAGGAGGAGGAGCTGCCATGTTGGCCTCCTGAATTATATTTTTTTTCTTCTAAGTGTTAGTGATTATAAATAAATCAACAAATATATAGCTCAAATAAATATATTAACTTCAAAGAGATGTCTCTATTTTCCCAAAAGTATAAATCCACGACTTTTTAATGCTAAACCAAATTTCAAGCATACTAGACGCAGCTAACACCCTGGATAGCGCGGCCGTGCAATGCTGAGAAGCGCATGCGGATCTGGTCTAGGGAGGCAGTAGCAAAATTCACTACGGTACTCCGATTTCCGAAGTAATACGTTACACCAAACATTTTTCAGTGTATCCAATGACTTATAATGTGACTTTTTTAAGTTATGTGGTACAAATTTCTTATAATCTTGAAAAAGTAAAGGATAAATCAAGCTTAAAGCTCAAGAGCGGAACACATTCAAAACATTTTTATGCGTATAACCTAATTACCTTTTTTAGTTTCTCTATAAACTTGCAAGAAATTTTGGTAGCAAAATAGCCGAATGTCTAGTTATTAGGTTAAGTTACAACTATTTCAAAGAATTTTATGTTTGTTAATCATCGCTACGAATTTCAACAAGTCTCTGAGTTACATAATTACTTTTAATTATTTTTAATTGAGTTCTTACATATTATTTCAAGTTGTATTATAATTATTGTTCATTTTCTTTATTGACAGAAGTAAAAATCGGAAAATAGGCTAGGAAATAGAAATTGAAAAAGAAACACATTTTCCTTTCCAATTTCCAAAATTTAACTTCAACGAAGATTTCCACCAAACAATTCAATTAAAAATGAAAAATGACTTTGATAAATCTGTCTGTCCCAATTTTCCCAATCAATCTTAAAACTTGAAATTGTTTGAAACTACTTCAATCCACTTTTACATAGCAAATGGGGCAACGACAAACCACATTTTCCAAGTTTGAGGTATGGTGCTGATTAAAATAATTTCTCAAATATTCTAATGGATATGTAAACAACTGTCCAATACTCCATATTCGACCAAGTTCTTGTAAGTCAAGTAATATATTATCGAGACTGAGAGACAACGCGAACATACAATGACACCTCAATTTCAAAATATTAAATACATTGACAAATAAGAAATAAAGTATGGCATATTTTTAGTGAAAGTAAAATTTTTTCTCTGTGGAAGCATTAAAAATCACATACAATGTTAAATATTTGGTGCTTGGTTTCACCAAAAATATGGTTCCTAGTAGCTGCAACGGCTGTGTGGTGAAACGTTAAACCATATTTTTGGTATTCGGTTGAACCATTTCTCTGGTTTTTGTTTCCAAATCCAGAAAAATGGTCCAACCAAACACCGAAAAAAAGGTGAAAAATTTCACCTTACTGCCGCTGCAGCTACTAGGAACCAATATCATGGTGAAACCAAGCACGAAATTTTTAACAGTGTATTTTCGGTATTCGGATGAACCATTTTCAGGCTTTGGAAAGAAAAATATGAGGAAATGTTCAAACAAATACCGAAAATATGTCGAAACATGTCACCACACAGCCGTTTCAGCTACTATAAACAATTATTATGGTGATACCAAGCACAAAAATTTAAAGAGTGTTTCAAATGTTACCTACATCAAACGTTGTACAGTATAAAGATAAGATGGCATGCCTGTACTATGAGTTGCAAAACTAAATTCACCGAAGGATGGATCTTTTTCATGCATTCTAACCCCGTGAGAATATTTCATGATTTCACCGAAAAAGACCATTTTCTGAATAAATCCCACATCAGAAATATACTATTTGTTTTCTTTTCACTTAAGACGAAAATAGACAGATTTTTTTTAATTGTCAGAGAATTCTGTAAAAAAACATTTTAAACATTATCTGTAAGCAGATTATTTGTTTAATTAGTTTATAGACCATTGTTGTCAATGAATCACACCATGCGTAAAAAAGTGTAAAACAAAAAAAGATTTTCATTGTATTTTTTGTTTTCCTTCATTATCCTCTTGAAACCTGTCATCTATTTAAAAGGATGTTTGTTTAATGTTTTCCTGCATAGAATACATATGCATAAAAATGTCCTCTATTAGCCGAAATTTCTTTTAATTTTAAAGAATTAAAAAAAGAAGTTCCAAAAGAACTGAAATAGCCAACTAACCTATTTCTTAAATAACTGTCAACTGGGAACGCTTCCTTGCAATATTTATACACCTTCAAAAATAAAAATGCCAAACATTCAGTTTTATCTTTAACTTTTAAAAGCCGAAATCGACAATTTTCATTAGTTTTCTTTCAAAAATTTAATTACTATTCTTTATAGTCTGTTAAGTTTATTGTAAACTTTTTTTTTTGCAGACGGACAAAAATCCCCCGGATAGAACAGATTTTGAAAGGGGTGCAGTACAGACGGACGGACAAACGGACAGGCGGACATCTTCAGCATGTCAACACCAACTTTTCCATGGTTTTTTCAATTCATTCGAATGAAAATTCGAATTCATTTGAATGAAAAAAAGGGAAATGGGCTAAAAATGGAACGGTAGGAATTTACATGCTGAATAGGCTGGGCTGAAACTGGGGTCAAACACAAAATAATTTTTTCTCTTAGCGATAGTGCGGAAAAGATGCAATTCTCTTTCAGATTTCAGCAATTCTCTTTCAGATCCTAAAATTTAGAAGCGATACAAATAATAATTTCATGGAGCGCCTGCGACACCTTCAAAAACATTCAATTACAAAAAAGACAAAAAACATTTCCATAACGAAAGCGTGACCTGGAAAATGACCTAGGGTCAAATAACAATTTATTTTTTTCGTTTAGCGATAGTGCGGAAAGGTATCTTTCCCCTTCAAATATAAGGTCCTAAAATTTAGAATAGATAAAACGATGCCTTCATGGGGCGTCAAATACCAGAAATTTGGATTTTGTTTTAAAAAAACTATGCTTTTTTTTAAAGACTTGTTTCCCTAAATAGGATAAAGTTATATAAATCATCGATAAAAAAAATAATTGAAAATAAGAACATTAAATTTTTAAGTTCTTTTTACTTCCAAATACATGAAAAAGAGACTATGTTTCTTTTAATGAGAGGATAAAACCATCCCTCGCAGCTTGGCTCAAACTGCTGCTTCCGTGACAAGCTTTACTGTTTCCTCGACTGATTGGGTAACACGGAAATTTTGGCAACTCTACGAGTGACCATCGCTAATAGTTGACTCTTCAATTAATCGCTTGAGTTATTCGTCTTTAATTTCTATCGTCATTGGCGCCTCCGTTATGTGTGACTTTTGCCATAAAATCATTTGAACATAATCAGTAGCGTAAAAGTTTATAGCATGGATGACGAACTTTCATAATTCTTCGTAGGGCTGATTCTCCAATAAATATTGATTCATCCTTCAACATTCCCAGAAGAATATTCTCTAGAGAGGCGAAATATCCATTCATCTGTATAAAAGGATCAACTACTCCTTAGAATTCTACCGGAAGGTAACGAGAATGTTGTATCAGTTTAAGGGGATACGGTACCCAAAACATTATTTCTAGAAATAATAACATAAACTTGTAAATTATAGTGGTTTTATATAATGTTACTCTATATAAACATTTTCTAGCAATAAAAACAAATATTTACAAGTAGGTTTTCATTTTTTTTTAAAAGTCAAAATTTTGAACTTTTTTAAAACGCTACTCCTCTTTCAATTTTGAGAATAACTCCACCAAACTTTTATAGTTTGTTTTTAGAACTATTTGTTCAATAACTGTGCATGGATTTTTTTTAAATATGAGCTACAGTAAAAAAGTAACATGCATTTATACTGAAAATCTCAAAAATCACAAATTATTGAATTAAACATGTTTTAAAAAAAAGCAACTATATATAGTAGAACTTATTCCATGCACTATTTTGTGCACCATTTATATATGAACACAGATTAAAAAATTCAAAATTCTAAATTAACTAGCTAAAAGGCATTAGGGATTTATTAAACACAAGAATTGAAAAACGTGAAACAGAGGGAAAAGGTTGAAAGCAGACGAAATACGTATTCAAACTTATAGGAATGACTCCAGAAAATATTTAATAACTTTTTTTTCTACAAAAGATATCATTATGAAACTTTCAGTAAATGTTCAGAAAGATATTGTGAATAATAAGAAGTAAAAACTGAAAAATCGATAATTTGACCGATTTTTGGGTACCGTATTCCCTTAAATAGATGCCTGGAACCATCGACACAAGAAGGCTTTAATTTAATATGAAACTATATTGGTGCACATACCATCATTATAAACGTCGATAATATCTTGAGACTTTTCGAAGGATATTTTTGGCTAGTGTAAAACCGAAGAATGTGGTTTGCTGTTGTGAGCCATCTTGCATGGGACAGCTTACCAGGGTTCCGATTTGCTAAATCAGGTGTGCAAATGCCGCTTGATAATGCCAAACACTACTGAGGTCTGGGAGTGCTTGCAATTGATCCAGAAAATGTCCTTCAATCCGTTGAACGTCAATAACTGTTTTTTTACAGTTTTCTCCAAAACTATTCAATTTTACCCGCGTAGCTATTTGGCCCTACAATTATAACATCTAGAAATTTATGGACATGTCTCAAAGGTAGTTCATTTCCATGAAACAAATAAGCTTTTCTAGCTTCTTTTTCCAACAATGTAATGCTTCAATTCTTATTACCTCCATTGGTAAAGTAGCATCGCATCCAATAGCTACGAGATTTGTAATAGTCATATTTTTGTTTTGAAAAAAAAATGAATAATGCTTTGGGTGATGTTCAAGAGCTGCTTGATTTCGGAGTCACATGACCCAAATACTTTGATGCAGGTTCATTCTATTATAAAAATGTGATATTTTGCAAGGACACTGTTGCACGAAGGAATTTACGAGTGGTGCAGTGAGTTTACCATTAGGTGCGATCCCGTTGGTGAGATAGGCTTGCGCTTTCAATTCCCCTTCCCCACACGTTTCACCCTTTTTTTACTGCATATAACCATTAAAAAAATATCCATTTGTTAATATATGTTTTTAGACACCATTCAAAGGTGTTATACATGATATTTTTAACACGTTTACGTTAAAAAACGAAAAGCTGAAAAATACTACCGAATTCAAAAATTTGGCACCCCGGCGCCCCGTGAAAATTTTTTGATCGAACAAAATTTTTTAACACTTGACTTAAATGAGAAAAGACACCTTTTCGGCACTGTTGCTAACGATTTTACGAACTTTTATTTTTTCGGCCCACTCTAATGCTGAGGGTGTCCGTCCGTCCGTTTCTCTATTCGAAAATAGGTTCTATTCGTCGGATCTTAAAAATTGTTAGAAAAGTATGACATCATAGACCTATTTTTATACCTTTTGTCCGTCTGTTTACGACATCTATATACCTGAATGTAGACGAAATACCCATTTAATTAGCAATGGAAAATTATTTTTAGTCATTTAAATCGCTTTTGGTAGGTCAACAATAGAATTGGCAACTTTATTTCTTTGAAATAAATATTTGAAGAAATATTTATTTTTGTTATGTAAATAAGTTTCGAATGACGCCATAAATAAAGCCCAAATGGATTTTTTGATTGTTCATTATTTGTATACTCAGAAAGGGGCAAGATGTTCCATTTTTTCCGCATTAAAATCTGGTTTGATTTGACTTACATTTTTTTATTTATCAATTCGGAGTTGTTTCAGGTGGTTTATTTGTTACTAAATATTTCGAAAATATCGGTTCATTAATATTTTCATGTTTAAACTAAATTAAGAATTTTGAGCTCGCGTCATTTAAGGCGTTGGCGATATTTTTCAAATGCCACCGGAACTGATGTTAGGATTTGACCTAAGCAATTTAACTTACTTATTCTTCAAAATGCAAATAAATTTCGGAAAAGATAGATTATATAAATTTAATTTTGAAAAAGAAAATTTATGAAAATTGCCAATTTTGGCTTTTAAAATTAAAATTACAACTGGATGTTGTGTTAGGCTATCTTTTTCTTAGGTGTATAAATCTGTTTGTGTGGAGCGGGTCTAAGTGACAGTATTTGTTACAAATATACTTATTTTCCTATAAGATTTCCTGTATTTAAGTTCCAGGAAAGTTGGCTATTTTAGTACTTTTAGAACTTCTTGATCTTTCAAAGAATTTTATTAAAAACACTGACAAGCTGTTTTATAAATTGAAAACTTGGACTTTGGAACTGCTTCAAGCATTAGTAATTTTAAAAGTGTCGGAAAGGTCGGAGACTGCTTTTGTCTGATTTTTATCTGCATAATAAATTTATTTGGATTTAATCTTTGAGATTTCCTTTTCATGAAAAAACTTCACATTCATTTCCAAATCAGAAGAAAGAAAAAACAAAATTAAATTGTTGAAAAAATTGTAGAATTCTTCTTTTTATTATCTAACATTTGGCTGCCAAGTTTGGTTTCGCCTTACGTTATCATACAGTAAAAAATGAAAAATATAAACTCAAAAAAGTAAATACAGTTTTTAAAGTATATATTTATTGCATCCATATTTAAAACAACAGTAAATATCAAAATTCCTATGATAATTGTTCACTTTTCAGCTAAAAGCTTTCCTCTAAGAAAGTAAGTTATTCATAATATGTATAACTGATACTGGTTATCGGTTACTGTAAAATTATACTTTACAATAAACTACAGCATTTATTCTTCTGGTGTTAACTGCTTATTAGATCAGACTTCAGATGTTAAAGAAATATTCATATAAAATTATATTTTTAGGTTAAAAATGCATCATAATTATTGAAATAATATGATAAATAAGTTTTAATTTTTCGTATTTTTTACCGAAGATAATAATTTAAAATAACTTAATATTGATACACTTTAAACTCAAACTATCCGTTTTCTCATTTTACTAATTCATACTTTTTCTCTTTGAAATTTTATTCATATAATCTCTGACGAAGGGGCATTAATTTAATCTCTTAAGAACGCTATTTTTAGATAGATATAACCAATGAAAATGTGAAAATGTGAAAAAATAGCTATATATTTACTATTTTAAGAGGTACACGGTTTTAAGGAGATTACACCGACATAATAACATTTTTTTTTACAAAAATCCCTAAATACATGTTAAATAGGCTCAGTTTTTAACTCCAAAATGTTTTTGTTATTATAAAACTTTATCAATTAACGTAGAGTAGTTTATCAACATTTACACTCAGAATATCCAAACTTATCACTGCAAACAGTTTTAGCCCGTCACTGAACGATTTTTTTCTGCAAAATTATAATCTTCAGTTAGCCAGATTACTTGGAAATTATTTTTAAAAAAACTGTTTATTCTTTTCCTCCCAAATCGCTGATATATCTGAAAAGTATTAAAGTCTAAAGTAAAGTTGAAAAGTATGAAAGTCTAAAGTAAAGTTGAAAAGTATTAAAGTCTAAAGTAAAGTTGAAAAGTATTAAAGTCTAAAGAGTAAAGTTGAAAAGTATTAAAGTCTAAAGTAAAGTTGAAAAGTATTAAAGTCTAAAGTAAAGTTGAAAAGTATTAAAGTCTAAAGTAAAGTTGAAAAGTATTAAAAGTATTAAAGTCTAAAAATGTTTAAAAAAAACTATAGTTATTTTTAAGGTTAGGTTAATTGAATATCGTCGTACTAGAGCTACATGAGGGCTATTAAGTATTGGCCATGGCCGTCGTAGTTTAGAACCGCAGTCAAGTGACTAGCCGACACCTGAGTTGTCACCCAACGCAAAGGTTTTTTTAAGGTATGCATGGTTTAAAGCGACTCCACAGACATAATTAAGCTTTTTCGCTTTTAAAAATCACTGAAAATATTTAATTAGGCTAATTAAAATCTACAAACTTTGTCTCTTGTTAATCAACAATTAAAAAAAATTAAGTTAATTAGCATACTATTTGGGTAGGCTTCATTAATAGTATTTTGCAATTAATTCCTTACTTATAGCGCCTATTGGGATTTCTACATAGCATTAAGTATTACATGAAAAATAAATTGCTTTAAAAGTATAAACATATATCAGTTTGTTTTTTGAAAAGTAATGAGTACAAAAAAGCAAACTTTCTTAATTAAAATGTCTTTTCCTTATTTAAAATTACTCAATTAAGAAATAAAACTGTATATAAAACACATGTTGACTGTTTTTTCACAAATAAACGTTGAAATTATTATGGTAAAATTACATTCTAGCATTTCATCACGGAATGATTGAAACTGGCGTTTGTTTTGAAAATGAACGAGTATAAAATTAAGCTTTCTTAATTAAAAATGCTTTTTCTCAATTCAGTTTACTGAATTACAAAAAATTGTAAATAGAACGCATGGTGACTGTTTTTTCAAAACTACAAAACTATTACTTTGATATTAAATTCAAAATTCATTTAATGTCCTAATTAACATTTCTTTTGAAAATTAAAGAGAACAAACACGACATTTGTTAACTGAAAATGCTGTTTTTATTATTCTAAACTACGGAATTTGTAAATAAATAGTTAATTATGCAACTAGTGGGAAAAGTAAGGCTTTTTTTAAACGAGTTGAATAAATTATTTTACAAGCGAGGTACGAGCGAGTGAAATAAATTCACGAGTTTTAAAAAGGTTATGTTCAACGTGTTGTCATACACTATTTTTTATAATAACGTGCAAATAAAGTATTTAATAAATTGGCATTTATTGATTGGCTTATTAATTATTTTATTATCACGTTCAAATGCTTTGAAGGTGATTCTTTACATTAATGATTATTTTAAAATCACGTGCAAAAAGTATTTCTTAGATTGGCATTGGAAATAAGACGCCAAATAAAGAATCACGTTCAAATAAGAATAAAGAATTTTACACCAATCAGATGCTCTTATTTACTTTGTCGCACTTGTGCATAAAAGTAACTTTGAAACACGATTTCGTTAAAAGCATCACTTTTGCCACGATTATTGATTTGAAAAAGTTAGTTTTTTTGCACGATATTATAAAATAGTTATTTATGCAACTAGTGTGAAAAGTAAAACTTTTTAAACGAGTTGAATAAATTCACGAGTTTAAAAAGGCTATTTTCGAAATGTTGTCATACAATATATTTTTATAATGACGTGCAAAAAAAGTATTTATTAAATTGGCATTGAAAATTATTGGCGTGCAAAGAGTATTTCTTAGATTGCTATTGGAAATAAGACGCCAAATAAAGAATCACGTTCAAATAAGAATAAAGAATTTTACACCAATCAGATGCTCTTATTTACTTTGTCGCACTAGTGCGTAAAAGTAACTGTAAAACACGATTTCGTTAAAAGCATCACTTCTGCCACGATTATTGATTTGAAAATAGTTATTTATGCAACTAGTGTAAAAAGTAAGGCTTTTTTAAACGAGTTGAATAAATTATTTCACGAGCGAGATACGAGCAAGTGAAATAAATTTGCGAGTTTAAAATAGGCTATTTTCGACGTGTTGTCATACACTATTTTTTATAATAGCATGCAAAAAGTATTTCTTAGATTGGCATTGGAAATAAGACGCCAAATAAAGAATCACGTTCAAATAAAGAATTTTCACCAATCACAAAGCTGCCGAATAAAATGCTCAAATAAAGAATTTTACACCAATCAGATGCTCTTATTTACTTTGTCGCACTAGTGCGTTAAAGTAACTTTGAAAAACGATTTTATTAAAAGCAACACTTTTGCCACGATTATTGATTTGAAAAGTTAGTTTTTTTGCACGATATTATAAAAAATGATTAACACGATTTGTGTTAATCACCGGAGTACTCCCCTGCTAGTGAGTAGGAGGAGGAACAATTGTAGTGGTGCTGCCTGCTTTGAGTCTCATGACTATGTAGTGATTGCGTGAAGGTTGTCAGATGTACGCCCTTAGATGGCGCCACGTCCGATGGCACCAATGAAGAGGTATGAACCAACCAAGTTTTGTATTCCTGGGACCTCTTTCATTGTAGCTTAATACTAAACCGTCTACGACAAAGTATCTACTCAGTAGCGAAGGATAATATTGGGTATTTGTGCTAAACACCACCATTATTTTACTTTCTGTCCCATTATTTGGAAAGCGCAATTCGAAAATTTTACCAACTTATTTAAAGGAAAGATGTATCTACTGTTTTTAATACAAAAAAAAACCGGATGGAAAATTTAAAACGTGTGTAACACAGTCGATAACTTTTAGATTACAAACGCTCCAGAGCGTTGGAGTTAAAGGGAAATGTTTAAAAATCAATTTCGTATAGGAAACCAATACGTCTTCTTAAAAAAACAATTCAAATCTCAAGTTTTCAAACATTTGTTTAGGTAATTTATTTGAAACAGTTTAAGCTCTTTTCGATTTAAATCCGTTTTAAGTATCTCTAATCAATATGGTTTTGGAAGCTTAAACAAATAGAGAACTAAAAGGCTTCAATCTGTTTTCCCATAACGATTATATTGAGAATTGAATTTTTGAAATAAAATCATTTCCAATCGAATATGGAACAGCAATGTGTATCTTAGTAGAAAATTGTCAATATCCAAAGCTATAACCCCGTGATATAAAAAAAATACCATGAAACAGTGTCTTAAGCTTTAAGTTACTAAAAAGTAAATTTTTTCTAACGAGTTTTTTATACTATATTTTAAAAAGAAAACGGGATCTTTAATTTTTCAGATATTAATATTTTTTTAAATCCAATCTAATCTTCTTTAAGTGTTTGTACCATGTCGATCATATTTCGTCGGTCAAATGACAAAACCACGAATGTGCAGATTCTAGGGATTTGCGGTTTTTGAAAATAAAACCGCTTCTCGGTTTAATCGGTTCTTTTTCCCCCCTCCGATTATAACCGCGCGGGACAAGTTAAAAATACTAAAAACCGTTCCTTTGAAAAACCGGTTCTAGTTGCTTGGTTGGTTGAACCTAGGTTGAACGACTCCGGCTGTCTATCTAGGTTAGGTTTGAAATATGGTAGGTATGAAGATGTTTGTTGCCGCGTAATGTGTCATAGGAATAGCATTACCAGTAGCATAGTTCTTGAAGCCCTTAGGGCATTATCCGCAGCAAGGGTGTTGTAATGAATAATAGGTATAAATAATGAACCCATATCATAGAAATCCATTATGATATATTTTATGACGCCATAATCCATTGATTTATCTAACTGCATTACATTTTTCCTTCAGTCAGGGGCTCGTCACTTGACTGTGATTCTTAATTACGACTCCCGTTGCCAACTGCCGTCGTGTAGCTCTGGAGCAAAGACAATGCAAACTAACAAACCTTCAGTTTAACCGGTTAAAATGTTTATTCAAACCGGTTCTTATGTTTTAACTGGTTCAGCTAAAGAAATGTTTTTGCCCATTTAACCGAAGCCAAAAACCGGTTTAACTGTTTCCGGTTTTCCATCCCTTTGCACTTTTGTGTTTTTGCACATTCGTGGTTTTGTCATTTTACCAACGATTTAACTTGACTAGTTAACAAAATTATTGATATGATAATCAATTGTGAAAATATCAACTATATATTCTACAAAATCTTTTATGAAATTTATGTGTCAGTAACGTTATTCTTTTCTATATAGTCCAGATCTTCGTTTCTAGGGTTCAAATGTATGGATCTCATGGCTTAATTACCACATTCACATGAAACCATAAAAACTGAATACTTGAAAAAAAAATTCTTAAATACATTGTTTTGTTCAAAAAAAATCTCTTTGATCTCAGTTTAAGCAATGATTTAAAATAAAGCCATTTGTCGAATTAAAAAGTTTTACAAGACAATCAAACAAGCCATTTTTTCCAAAAAAAATCTTGAAAAAAAAGAGAATAATTCCAAGAATCTTGTGCAAGAAGTATTTCTCATTTGCATTCCTGAAAAACTAAAATAACTATTTCCGATTAAAGTCTTTTCAATTATTTTTTGTACTACTAATGTTGTAGATCACGAAAAAATTTACTTCAATGATAGTCATTTTTTGTTGAATAGAATTTTAGCTAACTTAATTAGTTGAAATTTAAAAATTAATGCTAAATAAATGTTTAAAATTACTTTATATTAATATTACAATTAATAATTTAATCCGTTGCGTCGGGTGCCTACTCAGGTATCGGTTCGTTACTTGACTGTGGTTCTAAATTACGAAGCCCGTCGACAATAGCCCTCGTGTATATATAGTGCCATGATAGTTCAAACTAACTTAATAATTTAAATAATATTTAAAGTACGAGATGTGATTGGTTGTGTTAAAGCTCTATGTAGGCTAGAAATAGACAACTGGAAAACTTACAACCTAACCTAAACTTATGGCCCCCCGGGGGGCCCGGATGGCCTAGTGGTTTGGATCGCAGACCATTACAGTAGCAGTCTGCGTGCTGTAACCGTGTGCGGGTTCGATTCCCGCCTTCGCGCCCTGTGTGTACTTCCTCTCTCTGTGTCAGTAAAAATTCTTTCTGTGACTGTCTTACTTGACGAAGGCTTATAAAGCCCATTTCACACCTGCACAACTACTTGCAATTTCGTTGCAACTGCAACTCGTAACTTGTGGTAACCTTGTTTTTCGGGTTCCACAAAAAATTATTTATCCCACAATTTGGCACGTTTCATCCTTTTGTAAACAAACTTTATTCAAACCATAGACTCGCTCTTATCTCATTGAAAACATTGCATGCTCTTGAGCGTGAAACTTCATTAATAAGATCAATTTCCATTTTTGCCGTCCATTTACTACCCATTTTTAATTGCGCAGATTTTTGAATTTTTTTGCAAACAAGGAAAGTTGGCGTCTTAAAAAGTAAATAAACAACCAGTTGGCGAAGTCTAGTTCGCCACAATGTAGCCAAACAAATACTGAATTCTGAATGGCTAACGGTACATGCAACTTGAGATTTTTTCGTGCTCGCATGAAAAAATCTCACGACTTAAGTGCAACTTTTAAATGCATGGTGTCCTATGGGAGTTGCAAGTAGTTGTGACAAGGTGTGAAATGGGCTTTAGCGGGTCTCTGATCAAGCACACAATCCGGAATATATTCGGTGGTTGAAGTTTGCAAACAAATACCAACTCGCTCCTGAATGGATAACTCCATTCAGCTTCCGGTGTAACACTTCCGATGTTGTTTTCGGTGGTGTGTTGTTATGTTATTGGCGTTTGACTATCGAAGATGGCGAGCGATTATTTAAAAAATTTTGAGCTTTTACCTCAACTTCGATACGCGGAAAAGTTAAAAATTTCTGAAATAGAACTTCCAGATCCTTTGGATGTTGATGTTAGAGAAAATGTTTTTGTAGATGATACAAGAAATTGGCCTCAATTGACGTTCGGTGACATATACATGTTCCTTGTGGAAACTGTTTGTTGGTACATTAAAGAACAATTTCGCAGCTATAAATTACTAGATGGATACAATGTTTTCTCCAGCGGAAAAATTACAAAAATATCCACCTATTGTTTCTCCAGACAGGATTGCCTGCATAATCGTAGCTAATGTAGAAGCTGGGTAAACTTTTAAGTAAAAACATTCTTTTGGGGAGATATAAATTTCTGCATTGTACAAATTTGACGAAACGATAATACAGCTTCGAGGGTTAACGTTACATCTAATTTATGGAGTAACTATATGGTTATGGGTAGAGAAATAAATTTAGGTAATGTAATGTAATCGTTTCCGGCTGCCTATTTCTAGCCTCCTTTAGGAGCTTTAACACAGCCAATTACGCCTCGTAATTTAGAACCCTGGTCAAGTGACGAGGTCGACGCCTGGGAGGGCACCCAACGGAACTTCGAGCGACATCGTACGCTAACACCGTCGGGACTTTCGACTCCACAGATTTAACGAGCACGTAAATCGCAGTGTACTCGGGCACCCCGGTGATTTTTAGAGGATTTTTTTCCACCAGCACAAATTTGCTATAGTATGGCTAGGATAAGGGCCCTTATAAACCCTTGGCAAATTCTACACTCCCTGGGTCATTTTGTAAAGAAATGGAAAAATTCTTAGTGCACACTGCACTTGTATGGCAGGGTAAGTAAACTATTTTAATTTATATTACTAATTTTTGTAAGCATTTCCTCTGATTAAGCTGTATTTTGAAAACTTTGCAATTTAGCGACTTTCTGAATTGATTAAATGAGTGTAAATCATATTTGGATAAATAGGTTTCACTTAAACTTATTTTAATACATCAAAATTAATAATTCAATTACAAATTTTAAACATTTTGGCAATGTCGCTGCCACTTCTCGTTTCCAACCATGAATATTGTGGGAAAAGAATTAAAATATGCTGATATGTATTCCCAGAAACTGATATCATGACTCAATTTTAGAAAATCTATAGTAGTTAAAAGAAAGAAAATGTGTACATCATGTGTCTTAACATATAATTAGCATTAAAAAATTTCAAAAAATGTATATTTAATAAATTAAGTAAAAATATGATTGTTTAAAAAGTTTGTAAATCTGCCCCGGGTTCCCTTACAGGTCTAATTATATTTTTAATAAATATTAACTCCAAGTACTTACGGGGTCTTAAGTTTTCAAAACAAAACCTTTAGTAACGTGACATTCTCCTGCGATAAATCAGGTGGATAGGTAAGAGTCTTAATTTCAAATAAATCAGGTGGATAAGTATGTAATCTTAATTTTCAAATAAGCAGGGGCCACACAGACAGGATTAAGGAAGTAACATATAAGCTGACTTAGTAAATTAAAAATGCAGTTGAAAAGATAAGTAACTGGGTGAAATTAAGCGCCTCCTTTTACCAAATCCCAGATCCGCCAATGTTCTCGGGTCTTCCTTTTGAGAAACAGTCTACAATATCTCATTGTGTATGTCTTTTGCCTAGCTTGTATAAATTTGTCTGCTCAACTTATTTTTTTGCCTCAGCTTTTTAATTTCATTTTCTTTAGATTGGGTGAAGCTTGCTCGCATATTGCAGCATTGCTGTTTGGAGTAGAAACCACTGGTGGCCGAGAGGTCTAAGCGTCGAGCCTCTCACCAAGAAGGTTCTTAGTTCTGCCCTTATCCTAGCCATACTATAGACGTATTCGTGCTGGTGGAAAAAAATCCTCTAAAAATCACCGGGGTGCCCGAGTACACTGCGATTTACGTGCTCGTTAAATCTGCGGAGTCGAAAGTTCCGACGGCGTTAGCGTACGATGTCGCTCGAAGTTCCGTTGTGTGCCCGCTCAGGCGTCGACCTCGTCACTTGACCAGGGTTCTAAATTACGAGGCGTAATCGGCTGTGTTAAAGCTCCTAAAGGAGGCTAGAAATAGGCAGCCGGAAACGATTACATTACATTACCTAAATTTATTTCTCTACCCATAACCACATAGTTACTCCATAAATTCGATGTAACGTTAACCCACGAAGCTGTAATAACTTGTACTTAATGCAGAAATTTATAATTATATCTCCCCAAAAGAATGTTTTTACTTAAAAGTGCACATCCTGTCACATTCATATCATTACATGAAACTCCAGTCCAAAACGTGAATAAATTCTTTCTTTTCAATAGTTTTGATTAAAACTTTCTGGTGCCCTGCAGTACTGCCGTGAGCAGGTAAACTGCAGTAGCCGCAACAATGAGTTGTACCATTTTCGATCTGAAATATAAAAAAAATTCCAGTATGTTTTCTCAATTGTTAGAGTAATTGAGTGCTTGCAATAATGGTCCAAGTTATTATGGAAGTTACTGCAGTTTACCTGCCCACGGCAGAGTAGTTTTAGCTTCTTTCAAAACTAAATCATTTTGGAATAGATTTGTTTCATTGAGTTGAGAAGATGAATATGCTACCAGGCAAAAATCAGTACAAAATCCGGTTTGCCAAGTGAAGCCACCGATCGCTCTGTAGTAAGCCCAAGCATAGGCGTATTTGGCGCGATTATAAAGTGGAGTTTGTATAGGTTTATTCCATCAATTTGGCAACTTTTTGACTATCTAATGAAACTATAATTACAACGCATTTTTCTTACCTGTGAAGGAAAGTACTACCATCTTGTACATGCGAAAGGTCCGAGGTTCGGGTCCGGGCATCGCCAAAATAGCTGCCGACCAATAAATGTCCGACGAATAATACCCCGTGTAGAGGGAGTGCACGTTAAATATCCTTCAAAGTCCTAACGCTGCACACGATGTCGCCCTTAACGGTTGCGTTGAGTGCCTACTCAGGTGTCGGCTCGTCACTTGACTGTGGTTCTAAAATACGACGCCCGTCGCCAATAGCCCTCGTGTAGCTCTAGTGCGACGATAATTCAAACTAATCTAAACTACCATTTTGTATAAATTCAGATCACGTGATACAGCCTACAACTGCGGAATCAGTATTTTTTTGATTTCAATCAACGCTTTTTAAAGAATGAAATTATTTGTTTTGCTTTAAACTAACGTTGGGTGAGCGGTTTGTTTTGGGCTTACTAGGGTTGCTTGGCGATTTTCTGGCGGCTTCACTTTATTTCGGGCCAAGCATCTCCATCTTCTTCTAAACTGTATGGTTTTGTTTCGGCATAGGAATGTCAGGTGAACCTATTGGAATTCTCCGGAAATAGGATTCGTA
Source organism: Oedothorax gibbosus (assembly GCA_019343175.1). NCBI lineage: Eukaryota > Metazoa > Arthropoda > Arachnida > Araneae > Linyphiidae > Oedothorax > Oedothorax gibbosus. Next base: position 84,161 of record JAFNEN010000635.1, on the reverse strand, counting down.
AGTGAATAGGATTCTTATTTCGCAATATCATCCGAGAATCAGAAAACTCCTCAATTGAAGTCTTATGTGTCGAATTAAAATGAATTCCAAAAGATTGCTTAACAAAGAGATCCTTTTAGTTGCATTCCTTAGTGACAGGAATGGATTTATCATTGTCTTTCGAAAGACTAAAAATATATGGTCGTGTTATTGTAGATATTATTGTACGGTAAGGACATTTCAAAACTGAATTCCATGCTGTTTTGATTCGAAATTTTTACAAACGCCAATCACTTTTGGTTTAATTATGTTTTTTCGTGCCACTTTTATTACAGTTACTATCGTCAAATAACTTATAACGAAACAATCGTGTTAATAATATTTTAAAATTTCATTAATATTCGTTTGCTATGACAAAACTGTTGATATTATAACCAGTTAACGCATTGAGTGCCAGCGACTAGCTATTTCGTCCTTATTTTCGATTTACCAATACCAAAACATATTTTGATAAATATAAAACGTACCATTTCTCCAACATTTTTTCTGTACCAAAGTTGTTCTGAAAATTCTATAGTCGTAATCGTAATGGTTTAGTTAAGCTGAATACGGAGGCCCGAGCCTATGAAGTTATTATGTTTTTGCAAGAGTATATATGTTTTAGGGAGAGTATGTCTTATTTCTATTGACAATAAACTGAATCCAACCATAATTGTGTAATTAACACTGCATCCAAAATTAAGTTTGTAGTTTTTAGATGATCATGGCTATATAAAATAATTTAATTATAGAATAGCGTATCCAGCTGTTCATACAGTTTAAGAAAAGTAAACGTAAGTTCAACTCAAAATTTTAAAGTACAGTTGAACAATTATTTGAAGTAATTAAGTTTTAAACACATTACGATAATCAAAAATTCGTATAAGTGGTATAAATGAGAAGAAAAAGTGTATTAATTCAATTACTTTATGCATTATTAGACTGTTATCACCAGTAGTTCTAGTTTCGATCGCCAACTACAAAAAACAAAGATTAAGTTGCTGTTTGGCAGTTCAAGTTGTAGCTTTTTGTAATAGTTTTTTATTCATCTTATGTTGGAATGTTGATTTTTTTAGAAGCCATGTTGAATGTTTTGTATTGAGAATTTACTGTTCTATATATTCAAATATAATTTACTTAAATAACAAATAAGTATATAATATAAAAACAGTTACAGTTAGTACAAAAATTTATATGCGACATATAAATTTTGTACCCTGCCTATCTGTAGCGCTGTTCATCTCTGTTGGACGTCATGCGAAAAAAAATTTAGCCACGTTAGTGTTAGTTTGAATTATCGCCTCAATAGAGCTACAAGATAATTTTTAGGCGTGATAAGCAACAAAGACAAACCGTGTCAGATCGGATGGCCTAGTGGTTTGGATCGCAGACCATTACGCCAGCAGTCTGCGCGCTGTAACGGGTTCGGGTTCTATTCCCGCCTTCGCCCTGGGTGTACTTTCTCTCTCTGTGTCAGTAAAAATTCTTTCTGTGTCTGTCTTACTTGACGAAGGCTTATTAGCGGGTCTCTGTTCCGTATCAAGTGCGGTGAATGAATTTCACGAGAGGATGTTGCAGTCAAACCTTTCATTAGTTGAAGTTTTTAGCTTCCACACTACGTTTATAACGTAAAAAGTGGAAGGTTTTATAATCGTTCATTCCGTCTGCCTGTCCGTCCGTCCGTCACCCACTTTCACAGAAAGAACCACAAGTCCCAAAGACAAGTGGGATACGTCATTTTTCATAAAAATATTTAAATTGGATGTGTATTTAAAATTTAAATAACTTAAAATTTAATCTAGATTAAAATAACATGCAAATTCCATTTTTATTCAATATTTTCACTGTTGCCATTTTGCCAAACGTACGAGAAACTTTATTTAAAATAAAAATAAAACTCTTGAAAAAATATTTATTTATGTGATATTATTCAATTTGGATTGATGTCAACATCACATTAGAGTTCTTTTGATGGTTCATTATTTAGATATGACGAAAGATGCATATAGAGAGTGCCTAAAAATATGAAAAGTTTCGCTTTTATTTTTAAATCATCAATTTTAAAAATTAGTTTTTCTTCGAACTGCAAATTAATTTATCAAACGATAAATATTATTAAATTAAATTTTTTCGAAAGAAAGTTAATGAAAATGGGAAATTATGGCGACTAAAAGTTGTTTATTAGGAAAACGACTAAGAATGTTCATTTTTCGCATGAAAATCGTGTCATATTTTAATTTTTTAAATTATGTAAAGTTAAATGATATGATAATAGTTTCGCTTCCATTTTTGAAGCAAAAAAAAAATACACGAATATTCTTAATTCAACTTCTTCTAGTTTTGGCGTTCAAAACTTTAAATTAGAACTTATTAAAGGCCCTGTTTGGCGAATTTCTAAGGTATTTAAAGGTGATGATTTAAATAATGTGTTCCCTGGTAAACACAAATAATGTGTGGAAGCGGTTTAAGTGACATTCTGTTACAAACAAACTTGTATTAGAATTAAATAACCATTGCCATTCGCAACAATCGCTCGAGAAACTTTAATTCTTTTAGACAATAAATTAAAATAAATTTATTTTTGCGACATCGACCAGTTTGAAATGACGTCAAATATATTTCACTACGAGATTCTTCGTATGTTGATATGAAATATTTTCATTCTATTTAAAACCGAGGAATATTACATATTTAAGCGGTTTAAGTGACAGATTTTGTAACACAGATTTGTCACACAGATTTTGTTAACAACACTACTTGTTTATTAATAATTAGAAAAGTAAATCTTTTAAAATAATAGGATTAGTAATTTTTTCAAATAGTATTTAGAAAAAATGGACAAACGATATTTTCGATTCATTACCTTAACATATCACGAAAATAAACAAAATGACTACAAAAAGCATTTCATTTTTAAGAAAGCATTACATTTTTAAGATTTTAAAAATCCCAATAATTGACATTGAGAAGCTTAAGACTAAAGAAAACATTTACTAAGCAATTTAATTAAAACAGATGTTGTTCTTTATGAGCTTATCACAAAGATAAGTTGAAAAATGGACGGAAATCCTATTTAAAATGCTAGTCTTTTCCAAGCTTATCTTTGATAAGTTAATAAAAACCATGATTAATTTCATGAGTGAAAAACACACCGGATTTAGATAATTTTAGCTTCCACACTACGTTTATAACGTAAAATGTGGAAGGTATTATAGTCGTTCAGTCCGTCTGTCCGTCACCCACTTTCATAGCCCAAACTATAAATGCTACGGACAAGTGTGATACGTCAAACAATTCAGCGCATCGAAATTAGAATACATTGAAAATTTCGGGAAAGAATTCGAAGTACTTCAATTATTTAAAAAACTGCAAAATTTAATGCTCATTTAAAAAGCATAGGAAGCCTTTTTTATTCGAATTTAATCACCATTGCCATTCGCAACAATCGCTCGAGAAATTTTAATTCTTTTAGACAATAAATTAAAAGAAATTTATTTTTCCGACATCGATCAGTTTGAAATGACGTCAAATATATTTCACTACGAGATTCTTTGTATGTTGATATGAAATATTTTTATTCTATTTAAAAGCGAGGAATATTACATATTTATTCTTTGAAATATAAATTAATTTTGGTAAACGATAAGTAATAATTATTGAATTTTCGAAATAAAATAAAAGAAACTAGCCAAATTTAGCATGTAAATGTTTAATATAGAATTAATGCTGTGTTTGGCGCCTTTTTACCTGTTCAATACAACTGTTGTGTGGAACCCGGTTAAGTGACAGATTCTGTTACAAACCTACTTGTTATTATTTACTACTTAAACGATTAATTTAATGCAAAACAGGATTTGAAATAACAACCTTAGACCTCAGGTGTTGACCATGTCACATGACCTCGGTATGAAATTACGATGCCTGTCGCCAATACCCAATATGTAGCTCTAGTTCAGCGTTAATTTATCAAACCCAAATCAAACAAACATTATATGAAGAGCTGATTTCCAAATGACGTTGAGTCAAATTTTTGCATTTTTCAGAAATCGCGATTTTGTTATAGAAGATTTATTATTGATTTTAAGGAAAAGATAATTTTTCCCAGTTATCTATGGATGATAGTAATATTGGTGTAAGTCAATCTCACCCCTTCTACCTTTCATTAAATAAGCCCGTCCTGCGTGACGGTAGCGCCCTCTGTGTTGTATGTGTTGTAACTCTAAGAATGTTCTTGTTATAAAAATGGCGTGATTGTATAAGTGTCGTATTTTGTCTAATGCTCTTCAACTTATAATAAAATGATGTTTGCTGCTACTCTGCTAATAATCACTGGATCGATCCTTAACCTCTCCGATAGGTTATGGGCCTGTTCTTGTTATAAAAATGGCGTGATTGTATAAGTGTCGTATTTTGTCTAATGCTCTTCAACTTATAATAAAATGATGTTTGCTGCTACTCTGCTAATAATCACTGGATCGATCCCTAACCTCTCCGATAGGTTATGGGCCTGTTCTTGTTATAAAAATGGCGTGATTGTATGTGTCGTATTTTGTCTAATGCTCTTCAACTTATAATAAAATGATGTTTGCTGCTACTCTGCTAATAATCACTGGATCGATCCCTAACCTCTCCGATAAGTAACGCTAAATCATATGGTTAAAAAAATCCCGAATGTACAGTTTTTTAGAAATAAAAAAAGACAAAAATGACAACCCTTCTTGGAAGCAAAAGTCATGACTTGCGCCCTTTTGGTACAAAACTCAAGACTTACGCCCCATTGGCACAAAAAAGATAACGAAAGGAATTGACTTACTTCCGTTTGAAAGTAATTAAAGTAAATTTCTTTCAATTACCTAATATGAAATATAAGATAATGAATATCTTGCGATGGGGTAGAAATTACAAAATGGAAATTTTGTGCTCTTTACACGTTTTGGAGGGTGCCAATACTGAAAAAGTGTGGTTTTTGAACATTTTACGTCTAAACATTTTTCATCTAAAGCTCGAACTAATTGAATTACAGACAAAGTTTGAGTTTGGTACACGAGTTTCTAGTACGGCATAATAATAAGGTATTCGAGGATATCTTGCATGCGCAACAGGTAGCAGCCATCGAATTTCTTTTGGTTTCAAAGGTATTACTGTAATGCGAAAAGAGATACAGATTTGTTAGTTAATACTTGGATAGATTTATTTAAAGGTAAAATTATGTTTAATTATTAATTTAAAACATTGTACTGAAAAAAATTAACTGTTTCGTTTTTGAAGATAACTGCAAGCGGTATAAAATTGTAAATGTACCTAAGTGGGTTAGTCTAGGTGGGCCCCTATGGTGTGACCAAAAATAAATGGTTTAGTTTATTTCTGGGCCCGATATATGTTAGTGCCCACGTTAGCCAAGTACTATGATGACTATGTAGATGACTATGATGAGAATGTTTTAATCCAAAAAAAATTGCAATCATTCATTTGAATTCAGACGATTATTTTGTAAATTAAAATTTGCACAAGAAAAACAGAAATACATATACATTTATTATTTTTTATTAATAAATATTTATTTCGCTGTGAAAGTACTTTTAAATATTACAATTATTTCTTTAAAATAATCCTGGAACCTTTTGCATGCTAGGCGAGCGCCTAACCGACTGGGCTCCCCAGCCCTCAAAACTTCTCTAGTACACTCTCTTTCACCCATTTGACAGGTTTAAAAATATATACTTTGCTATTTCGTTGTATCTCTCTTTTAGGGAGCCCAGTCGGTTAAGGCGTTCACCATGGATGCGGAAGGTCCCAGGTTCGGGTCCAGCCGTCGAAAAAATAACTGCCGACTTATAAACAGTGCAGCCAAAAATATCCGACGAATAATTCCCTGTGTGGAAGGAGTGCACGTTAAATATGCTTCAAAGTCCCAAAGCTGTGTACGATGTCTCCCTTATCGGTTGCGTTGGGTGCCTAGTCAGGTGTCGGCTCGGCTCGTCACTTGACTGTTGTTTTAAATTATGACGCCCAGCCTTCGTGTAGCTCTAGTGTGAAGATGATTTAAACTATCCTATCCTTTTTTTTCAGGGCAATCAGCGTATACGGAGTCTTCTGCATTGGCTGAAAACTGAGATGAAACCTGATGTAATCAGTTCGACATCTGTTGACCCACATTCTGATAGATTTCATAGGTTCTTCAGTGGCATGTTCCAGGTCTTGAGTAGCAATATAAATGCTGAATGAAAATAAATTATTTCTTAAATATATATTAGCGAATCAATGTTGCTTGGGAACAGAGCAACAATCGAAGCACTGGTCAGAGGAAGTTCTGGAATTAAAGCTGAATGGAAATACGTCACCTGAAAAAAGCCAATAACGTCTAACGGATGTCCAATGGATATGGCTTGGCATAAGGGAATAACGTATAGGACAAATATCAATCTGAGTAGAATTCCATTTATGACAAATGCAATCAAGCAAGCATATTTCAGTGAATTCCATTATGCATTTTACTCTGAAATCTGATGCACTGATCTGGATAAATGCATAGCATTATCTTTCAACTAATGATATCCTTCCTAATTAAAGGACTTCAGAATACATTTATCGTTGATAATCTAACATAATAGAACATTCCACGATTGAAACCAAGTAATTTTTATCTAAACTTAACAGAGGTTAATTTTCTTTTTTAAAGTACTAATCCATACACACAAATTTTATTATTTTATTCGTAAGTAATTTTATCCCCATTCCATGTTAAATCCATAAAGTTTCCTTTTTCTCTTTAAATGCACTTTAAAAATTTGTCTGTTTTATTTTGTGTAACATGATATTTATTTGGACTTCGATTTAGGTTTTTAACATTAACCAAGAAAAAAAACTCAGGGTAAGTGAAGCGTCTCTTCTTCGAGACTAGAACTAATGGACGAAACCAAAACCTTAGTTGGCTTTCGGTGTGTGTTAGTGATTTTTGGGATAAAATAAAAATGCTAGAACTATTAATCCTTTTAAACAGACATAGTATTTAGTAAAGATTCCCGCTGCCCGTTTCTGATTACAGAGCTTTTAACCACTTCCCAGCAAAATCCTAAGCCTATATTCTTTATTTAAAGAGGGTTTTTAAACAAAAATAAATTAATTGGTATGTTTTGCAAAGGATTTTTTTTTTAAATACAGTTAATATTTTCTGACGAATCCTCACGAGGATTTTATTGCGGATAAATGTCTTTTTGGCGATTACAATTTGGCGATTGGTAACGATCAGTTATTTTAGTTATATACAATTTTCGTGCTACACATTACTTTTTTAGTTGTTGAAAATTCAGGATTTGTTGAAAGCAGTTGAATTTTTAATTTGAAAATTTATTATTTTTTATTAGTTATATAACTGTTATTACATAGTTAGATCTTCACATTTGATATTTATTTTTCTTATGTTATGGTAAAGGTTAGTGGGTTATATTTTTTTTAGGATTTTTATTTTAGGATATCAGAATTTCAAATTTTGATTATATATTTAAAAAAGTATTTAGTTATTTAACAAATGTTTTTTTTCAGCTATTTTATTGTTAACTAGCAAATTTATACCCGTTCTTCGCACGGAATAAAAAAATATCAAATAGATTCCAAATATATGTACCATATACCCTGTTATGGGATCATAAACTTATTATTGTTTCCACTTGTTATAAATTATAAAATCCCGTTTCATTGCCTTAAAATTCCAAAATCAAAAATACGCTATAAAATGCACTCATAAATGTCATCACAATTCCCTCATAAATACATAAAACCTTTTAGCTCATTTGGCGCGATTTGGGAAATAATTTGGCGAGAAAATAGATATAGCTACCCACACCCATTATACAGCTCTAACACAATGACCTTCGAACAACCGACCAGCTTATGAATTATTTATAGAAGAAATCGCCTATTTAACGAATTTTAGTTAATAATTTGGCGAGTTTGGCAACGTCTTTGGCGAAAAAATAAAGACATAAAACACTAATAGCTCTACTTCGATGGCCTTTGTTAACCATCATAGTTCAGTAATAGCTTAAGTCTACATTTATTGCTTAAATATGCATACATGCAGTCAACAGAAAAATCAATGAAAAAATCATCAAATAAACCCACAATAAAATCCAGGAATGAAGACTGGCGGAATTACGTCAGTTGAAACATGTCAATTATTTTTCAAATAATGAATTTAGTTTCTGAAAGTAATGGCAAAAAAAAAGAAAAAATTTTAATTTTAAATGTTTTCGTTAAAAGTTTATTTAATTTTTTCAGCCGATGGCATCAGGAAAGAGAAAAGTGATCGGATTTGAGCGAAAGTGGTGTATTTTTTTCAGAAAATTCGAATTTTCTCTAAAAATGAACAAATATGAAAAACTAAGCCTCAGTGCACACGTTGGTATTAAAGGGAATCTATCTTAAAATTTCGAATTTTCTGAGGGCAGTATAAGTAGGTTTTACGTCAACACAACAGCCCCGCATCGTGCAAAAAACAATGTCAAAGACAAAACGATAGACAAACAGACCGTAAAAGTCTAAAACGTTTATTGCTTAATTATATAAGATATGCACAAAGTGGTGTTAGTTTCTAATTTTCAGAAAATTCGAATTTTTACGTGCATAAAAGAAAATATCGGATTAGGAAAGTGTGTATTTTTCAGAAAATTCGAATTTTCTCTAAAAATGAACTTTCTAAGCCTCAGGTGCACACGTTGGTATTAAAGGGAATCTATCTTGAAAATTCGATTTGAGACAGTATAAGTAGGTTTTCGATCCGAAACAACACACAGACACACAGACTTTTCTTTTATTATTATAGATAGATTGCATTGAGAAAATACATTTTTACTATTAATTAGGAACTATTATTAATATCTTTTGTGGGAGGTTGGATGGTATTTCATATTTTCATTATTCATATATTTTAATAATTTTTAAGTTTCAGTTTACATTAATAATACTTTGTTCGTACATTGTACTTTTTAATGAGAAAAAAACAATTCCCCATTGACTATATTCTACTGATCAAATGTCACCAGCAATTTCCCAAATGTTTCAGAACCCACTTCTCTTATTTCTTGTAAGTATGAATTTTTGTTTTTATTTTAAATATTTTATACAACATTAATATTGGTTATATATGAGTATTACTGGTTTTCAATTATTTTTATAGCTTTTATGTTGATTAAAGATTACTAAACAATGACAACTTAATTCTATAGCAAATATCAAAGCGAGGTACATCTAATGTGAAGTGGTTTATCTTCACTAATACACTTTCAAGAACCTTAGTTTTAATTACTTTTGTTCATTTATTTGTACTGTATGATAGAGAATAGCTGCATTTTTTATTATGGAGTACTAGATTATAAATTTTATGTATTTTTAAAAAAAAATTATAACAATTCTTCAAATAGTTTTTCTTTACCTTATTTTACGTAAAAAGTAAACCGGTACACTGTATTTTACTTAAATAATAAACATGTGTGTTACTTCAATCCAGTTTCAACCACCAGATTGCAATAGACGTAATATGTGTAGATAATCAATTAGCAATGATTTATATATCAGACAAGTAATTTTTTAAACACTATGGGGCTCCGCCCCCTGCTCGCTATCGCTCGCCAACCCCCGGGTCTGAGGGTTAATCAGTGACTTGAAGTGACTGAAGTGTAAACTTGTTTTCACTGCTTCACATTTAAATTTAATTCACATTAATTTTAACAACAAATTTAATTTCTGAAATTTTGTTTAAAAAAATATATTTCTGTAGTAGATGTTGTATATGATAGTATATAATATGATAGTAGTATGGAAGTATATATGATAGTAGTATGATAGTATATATGATAGTAGTATGATAGTATATACACTCTTAAAACAAAAGAGTGAAATTCACTCCTATAGGAGAAGTGCATTTTCTGCACCGGAAAGGAGTGGAAATTAACTCAGACTGAGTTAAAACCGCTCGTTTTAAGAGTGTAGGACGCAGAATGTTTTCTTTTAATACTTTTACCCACTCCGAAAAAGAGTGAAATTCACTCCTATAGGAGAAGTGCATTTTCGGCACGGAAAGGAGTGGAAATTAACTCAGACTGAGTTAAAACCGCTCGTTTGTTTTAAGAGTGTATGATAGTAGTTTCTGTAGTAGGTTATAAATGGCTCTTCCGTGCTTTAAATTTTAAAAAAATTAATCAAATTATTAATTTTATAAATTTGTAAAAATATATATGTTGCTGGAAAACCTGACAGCCAGGTGTCGGGTTTATACGTCTGTATTCCTCAGAAGGTTAAAAATACTCATTTCAACGAAAATTAATGAACTTATTGAAGTTGATGGCTGCTTTCATGGATAGCTAACCGAAAATTATCATTCTTGTGACATGCACTAGAAAGTTGGTGCACTGAATATATAATGATAAGGCTACGTACTCTTATATAGACCTATAAAGGTGATGCACAACAGGTTTCCATCTTACGTATTTCCATAATTTAGTATTCCGTGCAGGTTTCGTTGCATTGTTAAATGTTCTAGAACTTTTCCGGTCTTTGAAAAATGTGTATGTCAATGTCAATCCACTGAATTTATTGTGTTCTACTTTAATGAAGGAATATTATTTAGTATTTTAAATCAAATTATTATTTAATTTAAATATGTCTTTGTATTTCTTCTGTAATAATTACTTTATTCTAAAGTGTTTTGTGTTAGTTTTTCATATAAAAATGTAGCATTGAACTGGTAGTATCCACAGAAATTACTAGTGACTTTGTGAAATCAAATTCTTTGTTTTCTATTAGTAAAATTTTATTCTAATTAACAAATAAAGCTCTATTATATAATAGAAATATTCATAGAATTATTTTTTAATTCAAATTTTGATTAGCAGGCATGTAGTTTAATTTATATGTATTTATTTTTTACGTAAATGTTATGTTTTAAATAATTTTCTTAAATATTTTTCTTTGAAATGAATTCCCAATATACTTTATACAAGGACCACTGCAAAGCAGTTTTGCGAGCCTTTGGAAAACGATTTGGATAAAATAGTTTTTAAAAAAAATTGTATATTTAGTTTTAAACAAATATGAATAAATAAAAAGATACAAAAATATATATTTTTATTTTCCTACTTAAATTTCATTTGAGATGAAATTATTTCTATTTTAAAATAGGACTTTAACGTATTTCGAACAAATGGTTACAAAGATAAGTTGAAAACAATAACTATTATCCATATGAAAATGAGTGTTACGCTGAGAGTTATAAAAAATAGGCCGTTAATTTTTAGCCTACTTTTCTTTTTTTAATTCGAAAGAATTAAAAAAATGAAAAAGTAGGTATTGACATGCGGTCGATGTCCGTCTGTCCGTCTGTCTGTCCGTACCCCCCTTCCAAAATCGGTTCTAATCATCGGATCTTAAAAATTCTTTTTTTGTTAGAAAGCTATAACCTCAGATACCCAACTTTCATACTTTTTGTCCGTCTGTCTGTACGTCCGGACGGACATAAATCTACTATCTGTCGGCGAATTTCCCATTGAATTAGCATTGAAATTCAATTTTGAGTCATTTAAATCACTGTAGGTATTGAAATGCGGTTGATTTCCAACTGTCTGTCTGTCCATCTGTCTGTCTGTTCGTATGTCTGTCTGTTCGTATGTCTGTCCGTCTGTCTGTCCGCCTGTCTGTCCGTTTGTCTGTCTGTCTGTACCCCCCTTCCAAAATCGGTTCTAATCATCGGATCTTAAAAATTCTTTTTTTTTGTTAGAAAGCTATGACCTCAGATACCCAACTTTCATACTTTTTTTCCGTCTGTCTGTACGTCCGGACGGACATAAATCTACTATCTGTCGGCGAATTTCCCATTGAATTAGCATTGAAATTCAATTTTGAGTCATTTAAATCACTGTTGCCAAATCAACAATGACATGAGAAACTTTATTTATTTAAATATATTTGAAGCAAAATAATATTTTCATGAATCAGTTTGGAATGACGTCATAAAATGTAGCACAATTTGATTCTTTGATTGTTCATTAATTATCTAACAAGAAAGCGGCAAGGCATACTTTTGCATACAATTATGCTTAGTTTTAATTTACATTTCTTATTTTTTTTAATGCAGTTTGGAGTTTCATTACTTTTGTTATTAATAAATATTTAATTATTCTTCGAACTACAAATAAATCGCGAGCAGACGATAAATAATATTTAATTAATTTGCGAAATAATATTAAGGAAAATAGTTGATTTTGGCTTTTAGAAGTTTAAATTATTAGCTGGATGCTGTGTTTCGATTTTTTTTTTCTAATCTGTATAAATCTAGTGTAGAAACGGCTGTTGATGATATTTACTGTAAGAACCTAGTTTTTTCCCGATTAGAACTTTAGTAAGTATTTAAGTATCAGGAAAGTAGGCTATTTTAGTTCTTTATGAACTTCTTGTTTCGTATTCATTCAACCAGAAACATCAAAATGCTAGATATTGAATAGATAAAAAATTGGATGGTGAAAAAATTTGTATACTAACTTAGTATAAAAGAAATCATTAAAGAGAAAAAATGTCTCTTGAAAAACATTGTGACACTTAAGATGGCAGTTTTGGTAACGTTTTCACTTATAAGCATATTTTTTTTTCAATTTATTATCTATTTTGAACTTAAATTTTATATTTTTCTTTAATTTTCGAAATAAATGTGTATGATATATTAACTATTATTACTTTTGGACCTTGTGAAATTAAACAGAAGTTAAGGATTTCAAAAATTTTACAAATTTCCTTATATTTACTATTCTGAAACAATATAAAAATTACTTACGACTATTTCGCATAATTCTACAATGAAAATTCCTACGATAATAAAATTAGAATAGCATCTCACATCAATTATTTAGAATAACATTTCGTTAATAAAAAACAAAGCTTTTGATTCCGTGAAGACACTGGAGACCTCTATGGATAGAAAAATAACATTCTCTTTTGATCAGATTTCAATAATATTGTCTCTGGAACTAATTAGAAAGTAGAATTGTGCCTTCAATTTGCCGCTGGAGACAAAAGAATACAATTTTTACGAAAGATTCTGTAAAATCACAAGTCCTGTGTATGATGATTATCGTGGCATCTTTGTTGGAGTTTGATCTCTACAAAAAAATAGTTTTTACAAGAGGATGTCCAAACTAAACGTGAAAAGAAATACAATCTTTCGTACATACCAGGTATTCTGTTTCTTTGAGTACTTAGTTTGGTTTAGTTTGAATTATCGTGGCACTAGAGGTTTCTTTGAGTACAAATTTACGCATATGTATACGGGTGAGGCCTTTAAATCTCCTTTCAATAATAAAAACGTTGTCTTTTAATTGAATCATCTTTCTATTTGGATGTAAATCTATTGTTAGTAATTCTTCTGCGCGGTTGCTATTATATTCAGAAACAGAGATTCCCTGGCTTTTTGTTATAATGTCAGAACTGTATAATTTATTCATTTCAGAATGACCTATTCTTCACTAATAGCATCGTGTAACTGCAAAAATCGAAAATATATACAAGGAAGTAGACAAAAAATAGGTACGTTAAAAAAATGTAAGATACAAAAAAGTAAGAAAGAAAAATTCTCATTAAAATCTAATATTTAATAAATATTTATTTAATAAATATTTTTTATAAATAAAAAAAGAGATGACTTCTAAAAGTAAATTACATAATAAATATTCAATTCTATTAAATTAATAATTAGGTTTGCAGGAAAATAACTAAATGACCTATCGGAAAAATGTTTTTTTTTACGTAATGCATGATTGAAAAAAAACTCTAAAAATGAGACGAAAGAAAATATTGCAAAATTAAGCAGCTGCTTAAGAAGTCGAGAGAATCTATCAATTTAATGAAAATAGATTTGTCTTGAAAAAGCTATTTATATGATCGAAAAAAATAAAAAAAAATTATTTACAGAGACTATTGCATAAGATTACGAAATATTTATACCTTAAACAAAATCAAAGAAATTTACATCTAAAAATTCCTGCTTCACTACATCAGACGGCGAAGTATATTTGTTTAAAAAAATCCTTAGTTTAATGTATAAATAATTAAGTGATTATCTATAAATATTACGTCAATTGTAATCTGTGTTGTTGAAACTGTACTGGTGTACCGGATTTTTTATATGAAAGAGTCAAGTGCAAAACAAGTTAAATCACTTTTTGGAAAAAAATTGAGTTGGTTAGCTTTTCATACAGGTATTGTAGAAAGGGATCCACCAACATTTTGATTTGCACAAAAAAAGTGACTTTTGACAAAAAGTGAAAACTTTTTTTGTGCAAATCAAAATGTTGGTGGATCCCTTCCTACAATGCCTGTATGAAAAGCTAACCAACTCAATTTTTTCCAAAAAGTGATTTAACTTGTTTTGCACTTGAGCTCTTTATATGTAAAATAAACTATAGAAAAAACTAGATGAAAATAATTATAATACATTTTTAAATACGTAAAAATACAAATATAGTACTCAATAATAATAAAAAAAATACTGCCATCCTATCACATACAGAATAATAAATGAACACAAGTAATTAAAACTAAAGTTCTTTAAGGTCTCTTTGAAGATAATTCGAAAGCAAATACAAAATGAGGTGAATTTAACATGAAACGAATGTTTACAGGAACAATTGCCATACGATTTCGAAATATTTATTGAATTGAATACATAATCACGAAAAAAAACTTTTACCTAAAAAATCCTTTTTTTTTACTGTTTAAAAACATTTAAAAACAGTTACTGTTAAAACAAGAAGTTCATAAAGAACTAAAATAGCCTAATTTCCTGTTACTTAAATACTTACTGAAGTTCTAATCGGGAAAAAAAACTAGGTTCCTAAAGTAAATATCATCAACAGCCGTTTCTACACTAGATTTATAAACATTAGAAAAAAAAATCGAAACACAGCACCCAGCTATAATTTAAACTTCTAAAAGCCAAAATCAACTATTTTCCTTAATATCCTTTCGCAAATTAATTAAATATTATTTATCATCTGCTCGTGATTTATTTGCAGTTCGAAGAATAATTAAATATTTATTAATAACAAAAGTAATGAAACTACTCCGAACTGCATTACAAAATAAGAAATGTAAATTAAAACTAAGCATAATTGGCATGCAAAGTATGCCTTGCCGCTTTCTTGGTAGATAATTAAGGAATAATCAAAGAATCAAATTGTGCTACATTTTATGACGTCATTCCAAACTGATTCATGAAAATATTATTTTGCTTCAAATATGTTTAAATAAATAAAGTTTCTCATGCCATTGTTGATTTGGCAACAGTGATTTAAATGACTCAAAATTGAATTTCAATGCTAATTCAATGGGAAATTCGCCGAAAGATAGTAGATTTATGTCTGTCCGGACGTACAGACAGACGGACAAAAAGTATGAAAGTTGGGTATCTGAGGTCATGGCTTTTTAACAAAAAAAGAATTTTTAAGATCCGAGGGATAGAACCGATTTTGGAAGAGGGATACGGACAGACGGACAGACAGACAGACAGACGGACAGACAGACAGACAGACGGAAAGACAGACAGACATACGAACAGACAGACAGATGGACATCAACCGCATTTCAATACCTACAGTGATTTAAATGACTCAAAATTGAATTTCAATGCTAATTCAATGGGAAATTCGCCGACAGATAGTAGATTTATGTCCGTCCGGACGTACAGACAGACGGACAAAAAGTATGAAAGTTGGGTATCTGAGGTCATAGCTTTCTATCAAAAAAAGAACTTTTAAGATCCGATGGATAGAACCGATTTTGGAAGGGGGGTACGGACAGACAGACAGACAGACAGACGGACATCGACCTCATGTCAATACCTACTTTTTCATTTTTTTAATTCTTTCGAATTAAAAAAAGAAAAGTAGGCTAAAAATCTTAACAGTCTGATTTAATGTTTAACTGAATAATTCCTAAGTTATTAAGTCTAAATATTCTGTCAATTTTAGTCTATGTTGTTCAAAACTAATTTAAGTAATAAAGGTTTATTTTTTTTACATAAAATGAATTATAGAAAAGTTCTTAAAAAATATATATAGCTTAATTAAAAATATATTAAAATAGTATTCTGCAATCTATATACATAAAAGGCAACTTCCGTTTGTTTGTATAAGACACGAGATCTAAAGAACCACGCAACAGATCCTCACGAAATTTGGCACAAAAATTCATCTCATCTCCGGAACAAACATAGGCTAAGAATTTTTCGAATCAGACCATTCCTTATATCGTTTTTGAACGTTTTTATTCGAATTTTCTGAAAAAACTACACCACTTTGGCTCAAATCCGATCTTTTTTTACTTTCCTGATGCCATCGGCTGAAAAAATTAAATAAAACTTTTAACGAAAACATTTAAAATTGAAATTTTTTATTTTATTCTGTTGCCATTAACTTCAGAAACTAATTTCATTATTTGAAAAATAATTGACGACATGTTTCAAGTGACGTAATTCCGCCAGTCTCCTTTCCCGGATTTTATTGTGGGTTTATTTGAAGATTTTTTCATTGATTTTTCTGTTGACTGCATGTATGCATATTTAAGCAATTAATGTATAGTTAAGCTATTAATGAACTATTATGGTTAATAAAGGCCATCGCACTAGAGCTGCATATTAGTGTAAAACCTCGCCAAATGGGCAATTTCTTTTATAAATAATTTATAATCTGGTCGGTTGTTCGAAGGTCATTATGTTAGAGCTGTATAATGGGTATGTTTGTAGCTATATCTATTGTGTAGTAGCTCTATCTGCAAAAATCGTATGTTTTAGTATCTTTATCACAGTTAAGAAAAATACAAATAAATATAAAAAATGCAAATCGTTTTCTGTTTGCTGGAGTAGCTTTTTTACATCTAAACAATTAGATCATGTAATTCGCTTTCATTAAGAATATTTTATTTTATGCACGCAGACCAACAGTGATCAGCTTAAAGTGAGATCGTTTTCAGCCATTTTAATCTATTATTGATACATTTTAATCTATTATTAATTATGCCTAAACGAAAACCCAAACATATTGGTTAAGTCCAATCTAAGGAGAAAAAAGGAAAGGCTTTACGGTTAAATGAGACGGCTACAGAGCGAGAGCGGGCATCCCGGGCTGCCGAGTCGGAGGAGGCACGACAGCTTCGACTGCAGCACGTCAGGGAGGCTATGGGAACTTTTCGAGCCGAACAACGAATAATTGAGACGCCAGAAGCAAGAGTACACCGATTGCGAGTTGATCGTAGACGACATTCGCAGGCCGTTTTAACCGAAAACGTTACCTGGATTAAAGGGGAGCTTTCTCCTACAATGCTACCAAGGCATACAGTTCCAACAGTAAGGTCATTATCGGCAAGATGGATAAGGTGTGTACATTTTGCGGTGCCATGAAATGGCCAGGTGAGGCCCCAGGAATGTGTTGCACTAACGGCAAGGTGAGGCTACAGACACTGCAACCTCCACCGGAAGTTTTAAGTAAGCTTCTCATCGACGATGATCAAAAGGCCAAACACTTTCGCTCCAACATTTGGAAATACAATTCCGCTTTTATGATGACCTCCTTTGGTGCAGACAAGAACCTGACAAACAGAGGATTCTTCACCACATTCAAAATCCAGGGCCAGGTCTACCACCGCATGGGAAGTCTACTACCACTACCGGATGAAGAGCCCAAGTACGTCCAGGTGTACTTCATGGGTGGCGACCAGCAGATCGATCAGAGCTGCAGAGTCAATCAGGGTGTGGATCGCCTTATCATACAAGAGCTCCAAGCCATGTTCCATGAGACTCATCCATACGTACAAAGCTTCAAATCAGCCCTAGAGCAGATGGTCTTGCCGGAATACCGGATGGTCATCAGAGCTGACAGAACACCTGTTGGGGAACATGCCCGTCGCTTCAATGCTCCAGTCACAAATGAAGTGGCCATTATCATGGTCGGCGATGAGCATGCCACAGGCTCACGCGACATTGTCCTGAAGCGCAAAGAGACAACATGCTCATCACCATCAAGGAGACTCACCGGTCCTACGACAGCCTCCAGTATCCACTCCTGTTTCCACGAGGTGAAGATGGCTACAATTTTGTCCTTTACCAAGTGAAGCCTAGCACTGGAGAGCAGACAGGAAAGAAACTAAGCTGCAAGGACTTCTATGCCTACAGACTAATGGTTAGAGAAGGTCATTTCAACCACCTCCTACGGTTCAAAGAGGTCACCAGTCAGCTGATGGTTGACATGTATGCCAAAATCGAGACTGAGCGGCTACTCTATATCTGTTTAAACCAGACGACACTAAGAGCTGAGCAGTACCGTGGTCTTCAGGATGCAATGACTACCGATGGGAATGCGAGCAACATAGGCCAGCAAGTCATCCTGCCCTCCAGTTTCACTGGTTCTCCACGATATATGCACCAGCGCACTCAGGATGCCATGGCATATGTGAGGAAGTTCGGTCGCCCTGACCTCCTCATTACATTCACATGTAACCCTAAGGGATGGGGGGGGGGGAGTCTGAATCGACAGTCGCCTTGCATGGAAGAAGGCAAGTGCTCGAAGCACTTCCCCAAGCAGCTTTTGGAAAAAACTCAAACCGACCGAAACGGATATCCACTATACAGAAGACGGAAACCAGAAGACGGTGGCCACACTGCTCTTCTCAAGGTCCAAGGCCGAGAGGTGGAGATCGACAACCGCTGGATCATCCCTTATAACAAGCTGCTCTCCAAGACATGTAGAGCTCATATCTACGTAGAAAGCTGTCAATCAGTCAAAAGCATCAAGTACATTTGCAAATATGTGAACAAAGGATCCGACATGGCAGTCTTTGGAGTGGAGCAAGAGGGTGACCAGCGGCGAGACGAAATCCACCGCTTCCAGGTGGGCCGCTACATATCATCGAATGAGGCCATCTGGCGTATATTGGGCTTCGACATCAGTGAACATCATCCGAGTGTGATCAACCTCGCTGTCTACTTGGAAAATGGTCAGCGAGTGTTTTTCAATGAAGAAAATGCAGAAAGGGTATTGCGACAATACCCTGAATTCACCCTCACAGCTTTCTTTAAGCTGTGTCGGAATGACTCTTTTGCAAGGACCCTGCTTTATGCAGACGTGCCAAGTTTTTACACCTGGACTAACAAGACATGGATGAGGCGCAAGAGAGGGGTCGAGCTGGAAGGCAGGGAGGAAGATGCTGTCTTCAAGTCTGATGCCATCGGCCGGGTTTACACCGTGCACCCCAACCAGCAGGAATGCTTCTATTTACGCCTGCTGCTACACACTGTGCCCGGACCATGTAGCTTCGAAAACCTTCGAACATTTGAAGGGGAGGTTTGTGGTACCTACAGAGAGGCCTGGCCAAGCACGGTCTCTTAGAGGATGACGATCTCTGGGACAAGACCCTGGAGGAGGCTGCCCTCTCAAGAGCACCAAAGCAACTGCGCCAGCTCTTTGCCATCATGCTGATGACCTGCGGCTTGGCCGAGCCTCTCAAATTATGGGAAAAACACAGGAACAGCATGGCTGAGGATATCTTCCACACAGTTCAAAGACAGCACGCTGATGAAGATATTACTTACAATGATGTCATCTTTAATGGAGCGCTCCTTGAGCTTCATAAGCTCATTCAATCAATGGGAGGAGAAGGAGTAGTTGCCTATGGTTTGCCTACGCCAGAGGGCAGCGAAAATGATCTTGCCCTCGAATATCAGCGCGAGACAAGCTACGATACAGAAGAGATGGCTGCGCATGTAAGAGAAAATGAACCACGTCTTACAGAGGATCAGAATCTTGCATACAACCGCCATCATCTCCAGCATTGAACAGGGTGCAGGAGGTCTCTTCTTTATCGATGCCCCGGGCGGTACTGGCAAGACATTCGTAATAAACTTGCTTCTGGCCAAGCTCAGGCAGCACAAGAAGATCGCCTTGGCAGTGGCCTCAAGTGGGATAGCAGCAACCTTACTGGATGTTGGTAGAACTGCCCACTCTGCATTCAAGATGCCCCTAAACATTATGAAGCAAGAAACTCCCACTTGCAACATTAGTCGTGGCTCCATCAAGACCAGGATGCTCTCGGAGTGCCATCTCATTATATGGGATGAAGCTATGAGCCACAAGGGGGCTTTTGAAGCTCTGGACCGCCTCTTACAAGACCTGAGGCGCAACAACATGATAATGGGAGGTACTGCAGTCTTGCTGTCTGGTGACTTTCGACAGACTTTGCCCATCATTCCCAAAGGCACGAGAGCCGACCAATACAACGCCAACGTATTAAGAAATCACACCTGTAGCTAAGCGTTAAACGCTTTAGCCTGAAGACCAACATGAGGGCCCAGCTCAGTGGCGACCAAGGGGCAGCATATTTGCTCAGCAGCTTCTAGAGGTAGGGAATGGCACCTTATCAGCAGATCAAAGTGGAAGAGTCACTCTCCCTTTTGGTCATCTGGTACAAGACATGTCTCAACTGGCAGAAAAGGTCTTCCCTAACCTACACCTACATTATCAAGACCGAAGCTGGCTAAGTGAAAGAGCCATTCTTGCTCCCAAGAACGTGGCAGTTGACAGCATTAACACCAAGCTTTTGGCCCAGCTTCCAGGAGAGACATGCATCGACAAATCTGTCGACACCGTTCCGGACGAAGACGAGGTGGTCAACTATCCTGTGGAGTTCCTAAACAGCTTGGATCCTCCAGCATTTCCTCCTCATAAATTAGAGCTAAAAGTAAGAGCTCCAATCATACTCCTGCGGAACTTAGATCCACCCAAGCATTGTAACGGCACAAGGCTGACAATCAAGAAGCTGATGCCAAGGGTGCTGGAGGCTACCGTGATGACGGGATAAGCTAAGGGAGAGGACGTGTTTATTCCCAGGATACCCCATCATCCCTTCCGACGCACCCATACCTTTCAAGCGCCTCCAATTCCCAATCAAGCCAAGTTTTGCCATGTCCATCAACAAGGCCCAAGGGCAGTCACTCAAGGTGGTCGGCCTGCAACTGGCATAACATGTCTTTTCTCACGGGCAATTGTATGTCGGTTGCTCCAGAGTGGGGAATCAAGAAAAACTTTTTACTCTTGCACCAGATTCCAAGCCGGAAAAACTTGTGTTTACGGAGGTACTTTTAAATTAATTGTCTAATATTATATAAATTGAATTATTATTATTGTCTAATATTATATAAATTGAATTATTATTGTATTTATTTTTATTGATATATCATTGTACATATATGCATTGAATTTTTATTATATTAACTTTCATTAAATTATTATTATACATATATGCATTGCATTATTATTGTATTCATTTTCTTTGAATTATTATTGTATTTATTTTCATTCAATTATTATTGTATTTATTTTCATTCAATTATTATTGTATTTATTTTCATTCAATTATTATTGTATTTATTTTCATTCAATTATTGTACATATCTGCATTGATTTAGTACTGTATACATTTGCATTGAATTCTTAATTTTTCAGCATTTGTATTGAATTATGGTAGAAATCTGTACTGATTATAGTATATTTATATCTACAAAGTGTCCAAAAAAAAGTTACTTGATTTATTATAGAACTCCCTTGAATTGCGTTAAAATAAATGTTTGAGACCCTTTTAAGATTTAGCTGTTTTTCCATTTTTAATTCTTACTGATTATTTTTTACTTAAATATGTATTCTTTTTAATTTGAGCTTCTTATCAAAGGTATTTTTGAAATTAATATTAATCATTACTATATCCAAGTTGGGTAATTAAATTGAAAATTACTGGATAATGTTCATATCTTATGTAACTAAAATGAAAGAAAATAGTTAAATTGACTGTTAAATTTTTTTTCCACCTCTACCCGTGCAGCGTCGGGTATAACAGCTAGTCCATAATAATTAAGAAAGGCTGTCATTCTATCATATGCAGAAGAATAAATAAACGAAATTAATTAAAACTAAGGTTTCCTGAATGTGTTTTATAATCTCTATATATAAATTCACCTCGTTTTTACATTTGCTTTCGAATGAACTTGTCATTTTTAGTAATCATCAATTAGCATGAAATATATTCAAGAAAAATTGGAAACCGTTAATTCTTAAATAACACATATAATAGTGATGTAAAAAATAACTTAAAAATGAATGATTAAAAATTTATGCTTTTAAATAATGAAAGAAATGATTTCTAAAAAATGGTGAAAATTGCTAGTGACATTTGATCGGTAAAATATAGTAAAAAGGGCATTGTTGTTCAATGAATGCACAAAAATATTTTTTTGTATAATATTGCAATTGGAAATCACAAAATAAGAAAAATATGAACCAACCTCCTATAGCAACAAAAACGCCGAATTGACAGCAAAATTTTTTTCTTGCAATGTAAAAGAATATTGATTATACAAGAAAAGTGCTGAGAGCCGATGACATTGTTTAAGTGTTTCTTAACAAAGTCCTTTCTTAAGGGGATACGGTACTCAAAACACTATTTCTAGAAATAATAACACATTTGTAAGTTATAGTGGTTTTATATAATGTTCACTCTAAATAAACATTTTCTAGCGATAAAAACAAATATTTACAAGTAGTTTTTCATTTTTCTTTAAAAAAAAGTCAAAATTTTGAACTTTTTAAAAACGCTACTCCTCTTTCAATTTTAAGAATAACTCCACCAAACTTTTATAGTTTGTTTTTAGAACTATTTGTTCAAGAACTGTGCGTGGATTTTAAAATGTGAGCTGCAGTTAAGAAGTAACATGCATTTATACTGAAAATCTCAAAAAATCAAAAAAAAATTACAAATTATTGAATTCAACATTTTTTAAAATAAACAACTATATATAGTAGACCTTATTCCATGCACAATTTTGTGCACCATTTATATAAGAACACAGGTTAAAAATTTCAAAATTCTAACTTAATTAGCAAAAAAGCCTTAGGGATTTATTAAACACCAGAATTGAAAAACGCGAAACAGAAAAAACAGGTTGAAAGCAGACGAAATACGTATTCAAACTAATAGGAATAACTCCAGAAAATATTTAATAACTGTTTTTTACAAAAGATATCATTTTGAAACTTTCAGTAAATGTTCAGAAAGATATTGCGAATAATAAGAAGATAAAAACTGAAAAATCGATATTTTGACCAATTTTTGGGTACCGTATCACCTTAATTCATTTTCTTAATTTTAAACTGTAAAGTATGAAGGATTCATTAACAATCATGTGCTACAGAAATACTATTTTAACAAATTTCAACAAATAAAATATTAAGTTAAAAAATTAAATTCAATCTTACGTATTGAAAACAAGTTTACACTTCTGCAAATTTTCGTATCTGAGGTTAGTATAAAATGAAAATATCCTATTTTAAGGGTAGTTGATAACATTCTATTGACTTATGCTTTAAAATCACTTGATCAGCAAAAATAAACAGAAAACTTCTTTACTTTTTGCCTTTGCAAAAACGTTTACTACACATCTACATCAAATCCTTCTCTGCGGTTCGAGTAGGCTTAAGGGTGAATGAGCCCGATTGGCCGCGGGTCTCCAAATCAAAGTGCCTATGTGTTTATCCATTGGAAAAAATTATTTTCTAAGCCACATTTCTCCGTCTGTATTGAATATTTTAACAAACTGTGTTTAAATGTATAATAAATGTAGCTGACTTAAAGGTCTCTATAATCCCACTTTTTGAAATCGGTTCGAATATTTTGTTGTAAAATTAGATATTTAAAATTAAATATATATCGGAACCAATTTCAAAAAGTGGCATTTCAGAGCTCTGCAAGTCAGCTACATTTATCATACATATAAAAACAGTTTGTTAAAATATTCAATACAGCCGCAGAAGCGTGGCTTAGAAAAACCTTCCCATTGGATTAATAAAAGAAGAAGAAGAAACTTTATTTTTCAAAACAGAATACATTGGTTGTCAAGACGCCCCCGGGCCATTCCAGACAACACATAATATTATACAATCGAAATCATCAAGAAAAATTAAAAGCAACATTTTAGATTATACCCAAACAAAAGGGGAACAAAATAACAAAAAAAAACTAACAAAATCTGGTAAAAGATCGGACACATGAGATACACAAACATATTATAGAACGGTAAAATACATAACTTCACTATTGGTTTTACAAAGCAAATAACATATATATATATATACATATATACATATATATACACACATACACCCACACCCACGATATTTAAGATGTGACGCTTAACTTCTTTTTTAAATGTATTCTTATGACTTTAGAGACACTTCGGTTTGAAGACTTACTCCTATTCCCCTTTAACATTGACAACCTTAAACCTGAGAAACATGACCGCAGCTGACGACATCAAGTAACGCGAGCTTGGTAAACAACTTGAACACATTTCCGGGCCGGACAATGTAATGTAATTAAATGAAGCATCAGGTTGCAAAACTCGCATTAGTATAACTAAGATATAGGGTCCGGTTCGTTCATTGGCGACTTTTGACAATAGTAAATTCAACTGCAAAATCGCCAATGATGGCGCCGTACCCTATGTTTTAGTTATACTTTGGAGAATGTTAATTTGTAACTAGAGCCTCCATTGAAAGATCGATTTTTGGAGATGTGGAAATATTTTAATAAAGGTAATAATTGAAGCGAACTAATAGACTAGGGTTTAGACGAAAATCGAAAAACACTTTAGATAATGTATGTGTGACACAAAAGTTATTGGAGATTTCGTTCAATCGAATTCACCATTATCAAAAGTCGCCAATGAACGAACCGAAAACTAAACTTTAGTTATACTTTTTAGAATGGTAGTTTTGCTACAGGGACTCTTTTAACAGTGTAGCTATATTTTAAAAATATTTGTTTCCAATGTGCTATTCAAATGTCCGTAAAACTAAGTTTTTTATTCTCATACCTAAAGCGACCATCCTTTTCAGAAGCATAGCCAATTATATTAAATAAACTATTATTTAAAAAAAAATAAGAATGTTTTATTTCAACTATTTCATAAACTTTTCGAAATAATTGTAGCAAAAAAAGCCTAAGAAAGACATTTACAACTTAATATGCTATATTAATCATAAATGCTATTCACCTTTTGATTCCAAGAAATACAAATTATTCAGTGGACAATATATCACCCCAAGAACACTCATCTGTGAATTACAACGCCTTATATCACGGCTTTTGTGTTAGATTTCTGTCACAATCAGGGCTAATCATCTAATTATCGGAGATTCTCGGACTGGGAATTCTTTATTCGTACATATTTCTTCGGGTTGGCTTGGAGTTCTTTTATGTACTACCACAATGGAATCAAAAGATATTGTAATAATATTGGAAATGTATAATTGGGAGTAGTAGATATTTAAAATTACTTTCTTTTTGGTGTATTATAATGAATTAAGAGGAGTCGGATGGGTTCTATCTCGCCCATGTTAATTTTACTAACTTTAGGAACATTTTTCTCAGGAACTATATGAGATATAATTATGAACTTTTTATAGTTTGTTCTTTACATATAGATCTTTGATTTAAACTCAGAATATTTCACAGTATATAAAATACTTTTACAGTGATTTTTTAAAAAATATGTGTTGAAAATCCCCAAAAAATCCGATTTAATGTTATATAATTTTTTTGAGCAGAGGTATTTGAAATTCTTCAGTTTGAATCAAAGATCTATTAATGGGGAAGAAATAATAAAACGAAACATGTTGATATCTTTTATAGTTCCTGAGAAAAAATTTCCTAACTGTTGAAAAACCTTATCTTTCAGGAAACGCAAAAGAAAGTTAAGGTATAGGTAAGAACTGATGTACAGAGTTTCTGAAAAATGCTTATAAAAAGAAAACTACTAAACAGAAATCGATAATCTTGGTCTTAAATTAAAGCTATAAATATGCAGATTAAAAATAAAACAAAAACAGAAAATCGACATTTTGACCCAAACACCCATCCGACTCCCCTTAAGTTATTGGTGATAAAGGATATAGTCACTGTAATACTGTTCAATTGTGTTTCTTAACTCCCCCCCCCAAGAACACTCATCTGTGAATTACAACGCCTTATATCACGGCTTTTGTGTTAGATTTCTGTCACAATCAGGGCTAATCATCTAATTATCGGGGATTCTCAGACTGGGAATTCTTTATTCGTACATTTTTCTTCAGGTTGGCTTGGAGTTCTTTTATGTACTACCACAATGGCATCAAAAGATATTGTAATAAGATTGGAAATGTATAATTGTGAATAGAAAATATTTAAAATTAGTTTCTTTTTGGTGTATTATAATGAATTAAGTTATTGGTAACAAAGGATAGTCAAAGCATTACCGTTAATTGTATTTTTAGGATTAAAACTACTTCAATTCTGGAAATAAAAAAATTGTTCTCAGTGCCTTAAAAATAAACAAAAAATTTATACAGTGACATTTAAATGCCCAGGATAAAATGTTCGATATTTATTGAAAATCAAGCTGGAAACTGACATAACAGTTTGCTGCGGAAGAGTTTGTTGATGAGTAACTCCACTATCAGAAAAATTTGTCGTTTTTCACTCAATAGGCATTTTCACATCGTGACAAATCCAACGGTAATGTTTTCATTTTTTGTTCTTTCGTAATTACATGTGTTGTGAACAATACAATGTTTTCTTACTTTACTGAAAAGAATGTAGTGTAAAAACTTTGACAACGCTTTGCATACTTGGAATTTATTCGCATTAAAACTGATAAAGTTCAATAAATAGCCCGAAAAAAACAAATCGCAAGTGAAGAACTCTAAAATAAGAATGCAACAGACGAAAAAAAAGCTTTTTTAGAGTGAAATCAAAACAACCAACGAAATTGTAAAAAATGCAATAATGGAAACAGGAGAGTTACTTCATCTGAAAAACTTCATTATTCTTAATTTTTCACAAAGGATTTCCTTAATTTACTAATCGTTCGTGGTTTGTAGGAACCCCTCAACCGAATACTACGCTATGAGTACTAAAAGAAATACTAAAAAAGACTATATAAAATATATTCAAATAAAGTTACAATCTAGCACTTTCATGTAATCTTAAACGAAACAATTATAGACAAAGAAAAAAAATGTTGATAGACCGCGTACTTTTCTGAACTCGTGTAAACCATTAGCACTTCATTCGTTTTCAATTTCCGTTCATTTGCTTTGCGCAAGTTTCTCTCTGTTTTATGGATCCTCCTTTGATAGTCACGGGATAACATCGTAGTCAATTATTCCGTTTTATGTCGCGAAAACATAATTAGAGCACATATAAAGGGTCTAGTTGCTAGTTTCCAAAGCATAGCTAAGATATAGGGTCCGGTTCCTACATTGGCGACTTTTGACAAAGGAAAATTCAACTGGACGAAACAGCCAATAAAGGCGCCGGACCCTTTATTTTAGTTATACATAGGAGAATGTGAGTTTTGATATTAGAGTCTTTGTATAAAGAATGAGTTTTGAAGACGCGTTTTATATTTTAATAAAGGGAATAATTTAAGTCAAACTAATGGACTTGGGTAGAAACGAAAATCGAAAAACGCTTTAGAGAATGTATGTGTGACACGAAAGCTAATTTCAAATAAGAAATCAATGTATTGAAAATCATTTTATTTCTTAAAGAAGCTCTTTTGAAAATAAATTTGTATTACTTGACATGTATTATATTGATTGGAAAAGTTTAAGATATTTTATGGGAATTATGGTTTTAGCGAGTTTTGTTTGATTGTAATGAAAGTTGCAAAACACAGAGTAGTTACATTAATTTTTTTTATTAATTTTAAAATGACTAACATTTGCACATGATAAGTAGGGTGTATGGGAAAAATGAGTTTATTCAATGTTGACTTTAATCTCGGAAAAGCTTACTTACAATATGAAGCTTGAAATAGCAGCCAGCAAGACTAATAAAAAAACTTTTAGTCGTCATAATTTCCCATTTTCATTAACTTTCTTTTCCGAAAAAAATTCACTTAATAATATTTATCGTTTGTTAAATTAATTTGCAGTTCGAAAAATAACTAATTAGTAAAATTGATGCTTTAAAAATAAAAGCGAAACTCTCTATATGCATCTTTCTTCAAATATAAATGATGAAACCATCAAAAGAACTCTAATGTGATGGGACATCAATCCAAATTGAATAATATCACATAAATAAATATTTTTAAGAGTTTTATTTTTATTTTAAATAAAGTTTCTCGTACGTTTGACGAAATGGCAACAGTGAAAATATTGAATGAAAATGAAATTTGCATGTTATTTCAATGTCGATTAAATTTTGTTATTTAAATTTTAAATAAATTTCTAGTTTAAATTTTTAATGAAATTTGGAATGTAGCCTAGCCTGATTGTTTGCTTCAAAATGATGTATCCCAGTTGTTTGTGCGACTTGCGGTTTGTTTTGTGGAAGTGGGTGACGGACATACAGACGTACGGACAGGCGGACTAAACGATTATAAAACCTTCCACTTTTTACGTTATAAACGTAGTGTGGAACCTAAAAGTATTACTTATGAAAATTTAATAAAAATGTCATATTGAAAATTTCCAAAAGTGCTGAAAAGCTGTCTCATGTTTATGAAAAGTTTTGTGCATATTTTTTATAGACAGATTAATGTCTTCAGTTGAGTCTATTGACGTTTATTTGGCAAAATTCGTCAATTACTTTCGTAGTTTTAGCTTCCACACTACGTTTATAACGTAAAAAGTGGAAGGTATTATAATCGTTCAGTCCGTCTGTCCGTCCGTCTGTCTGTCACCCACTTTCACAGAAAGAACCACAAGTACCACAGACAAGTGGGATACGTCATTTTAAAGCAAAAAATCAGATTAGGCTACATTCCAAATTTCATTAAAAAATTTAAATTAGAAGTTTATTTAAAATTTAAATAACTAAATTTTTTTATCTACATTGAAATAACATGCAAATTCTATTTTTATTCATATTTTCACTGTTGTCATCCACAAGTCCCACAGACAAGTGGGATACGTCATTTTGAAGCAAAAAATCAGATTAGGCTACATGCCAAATTTCATTAAAAAATTTAAATTAGAAGCTTATTTAAAATTGAAATAACTAAAAATTTAATCTACATTGAAATAACATGCAAATTCCATTTTTGTTCAATATTTTCACTGTTGCCATTTCGTTAAACGTACGAGAAACTTTTGTTAAAATAAAAATACACTTTTGAAAAAATATTTATTTATGTGATATAATTCGGTTTGGATTGTTGTATTATCACAATAGAGTTCTTTTAATGGTTCTATATATATGTATGTAGAAAGATGCATAGAGAATTCTAACTTAACATAAAAAAAATATGCTAAGTTTCGCTTTTATTTTTAAAGCATCAATTGTACAAATTATAAATTTTTTGAACTGTAAATTAATTTAACAAATTATAAATAAGTGAATTTTCGAAAGAAATGTAAATGGGAAATTGTGGCGACAAAAATATTTATTAAAAAAGATTACATCATTATTCTTCGAACTTCAAACAAATTTAGCAAACGATAAAGTCTAATTATTAAATCTGAGAAAGAAGATTAATGAAAATAGTTAATTTTGGCGTTTAAAAGTTTGAATTACAAATAGCTAAAGGCCCTGTTTTAATTAGAATTAAATCACATTTGCCATTCGCAACAATCGCTCGAGAAACTTTAATTCTTTTAGACAATAAATTAAAATAAATTTATTTTTGCAACATCGATCAGTTTGAAATGACGTCAAATATATTTCACTACGGAATCCTTGTATGGTGATATGAAATGTTTTCATTCTATTTAAAAGCGAGGAATATGACATATTTATTCTTTAAAATATAAATTAATTTTTGCAAACGATAAGTAATAATTATTGAATTTTCGAAATAAAATAAATGAAACTAGCCAAATTTAGCTTGTAAATGTTAAATATAGAATTAATGTTGTGTTTGGCGCGTTTTTTCCTGTTAAACACAAATATGTGGAAGCGAGTTAAGTGACAGATTCTGTTACAAACCTACTTGTTTATTCAATATTTTCACTGTTGCCATTTCGTTGGACGTACGAGAAACTTTTTTGAAAATGAAAATAAAAACTTTTGACAGAATATTTATTTATGCGATATAATTCAGTTTGGATTGTTGTAATATCACAATAGAGTTCTTTTGATGGTTTATTATGTGTATGAAGAAAGATGCATAGAGAATTCTAACTTGGCATAAAAAATAGGCAAAGTTTCGCTTTTATTTTTAACGCATCAATTGCACTAATTATATATTTTTCGAACTGTAAATTAATTTAACAAACGATAAATGACTGAATTTTCGAAAGAAATGTAAATGGTAAATGGTGGCGACACAAAGATATTTATTAAAAAAGATTACATTATTATTCTTCGAACTTCAAACAAATTAAGCAAACGATAAAGTCTAATTATTAAATCTGAGAAAGAAGATTAATGAAAATAATTAATTGTATCGTTTAAATGTTTAATTACAACTAGCTAAAGGCTCTGTTTGGCGAATTTTTTTCTGAGGTGTATAAATAGTTTGTTTCCTGTTGAGCACAAATGTTGTGTGGAAGCGGTTTAAGTGACAGATTCTGTAACAAACCTACTTGTTTTAATTCAATATTTTTTAAAGTTAAATACGGTTTACAACTTATTCCCTTGAGTTTTTAATTTTTTTATATACTATATTTTGCATTGAAACTAAGTATTAATCTTCGGGATATAAATCTAGATTGAATAAACATATTTTTTAAAATATACTGCACCCAATATACGAATACCTGTGAGACATTCACCCATTTGATACAGATGAATGGAAAAGTCTCCAACCCTAGTTAATAAGGGTATTGAAAAAAAAGAAAAAATACGGATCTAATATTTTTGGCATAAGAATATTTTAAGCCAGTAAAAAAAAAATTGTCAAATACCCTATTGCCCTCGAATAACTCTAATTTGATAATTCAACCTAACCCTAACCCCAGTTAATACCCCTTATTACTAGGCATAACATCCAACAGAGACGAACAGTAAGATATAGACCGGTAATAAAAGTTAATCTGTCGCATATAAACTTTTGTGAAACCAAGATTGAAACATAAGTTGAGAACAAAAAAAACTATTACAGAGAGCTATAACTCAAACTACCAATACAACACCTTACACTTTGGTTTTGATTGAATTGAAGAAGATCGAAACTAGAACTACTTGATCTCACAGCCCAGCAATGCATTGAGTGATTGATTGAATATACCGTTTCTTCCGATTAACTCTAAACATCCGAATTTCTGATTATCCAAACTTCTGATTATCCGAACTTCTGATTATCCGAACTTCTGATTATCCGAACTTCTGATTATCCGAATTTCTGATTATCCAAACTTCTGATTATCCGAACTTCTGATTTCCGAACTTCTGATTATCCGAACTTCTGATTATCCGAATTTCTGATTATCCGAATGTAGTTAGGTCCCAATTACTTCGGATAATTGTATTTTTACTGTACTTTTTAAATTTATCCACAGCTGTTACAACGCTAAAAATGTGGAGTATTCTTTGCTTTATTTAATTGATCCTAATTCCAATTACTTTTTTTCATTAACCTTTGCCATTGCCATTTAATAGCAAATTTAATCAATATATTTCTGATTATTTCCGAAATGTATTTGAAAAGTTAATGAAAGTTCATAAAAATATGTTGAAATATTCTTAAAATTACTTATTTTTTCAAAATACTGAAATTTCTGATAAAATGTAATCATTGAAAAAGGTTATAAGTTCATTTATTTTCTGCTGCATCTTTTTAAAAGTAAACTATCTAATATTTTTCACGAAGATGGTTAAAATTAGTGCTTGTAATTAGTGAAAAAAAAGTATTGAATTCGTAAACAGTAAGACTATAAATATTTCAGGAAAATGTATTTAATGACTATACATAAAAACAAGCCTTAGGAAATTATAATTATCTTTATTACTTTTTAAAAGTGAATTCATTAAAATTATAAAAACTCGAAATAAAATAAAAATTAATATAAATATTTATTAAACATACCTAATTTAAAATTATTATTTATTTTTATTATTATTTACTTAACGTTGAAAATATTTAAAATGCCTTGTTAGTTATGTTTTTTTTAAAAACCTGGAATTATAAATTACTTCAGTTTCAAAATAAATCAAATGTACTATACATTGTTTTCATTTCATTTAAAAAATATTTTCTTAGAAACTTGAAAAACCTTACATTTTTGTTTTTAACAATTTGTAGAAATTCTACGAAAATTAATGATTTTAAATTTTTTAGAAAATATTAAATCCTACTTTTCTCTACAAAATCAAATAATTTTACATTGGTATAACCATATATCAACGTCTTCTTGTCTTCGCCAGTTTAATTCCTTTATAAAAATTCTGGTTGTCATACTAAATTCATTAAAATAACAATGTAGAATAAAATTTCTAGGGCAATTTATTTATTTTTTTAATTTAGAAAATCTTTTATGATTTTCAAAACTCAGTTCTCAAATATAATTAGAAATCTTTAAGAAGAATACATAAACTTAAAAGGAAAAATATCATTTCTGTTTTGAATATTTTATTTATAAAAACATTGACTTATTAAAAAAATATGCTTTGTCAATGACTAAAAATATAATATTTTTAATAAACTATATTAATTAAATTACACATCACTTCTATTGCTTTTATTTTCTTTTAAAATGCAATTATTCCATTTCTTATTCATGTGGCAAAAATCTTTCATTCTTTCATTCCTGGATTTCATTGGTGGTTTAGTGATTTGACTTGGTAAGCACCTCCCACTACATTGATTTACAAATCGATATCTATTTTCATTCCTGTTTAGAACTGTTGCCACTCTAGACGTGAACCATACCCATTGTGATACATAACTATGAAGTCGTTCCAAACTGATTTATATCACAAATTATTATTCATATAATACAATTTAAGGGGACTGGGTAGGCAAAAGAAAAAATCATTTAGTTTTTGCCTAAAAGTCATGTAATTTTTTTGCAGTTCAATAACATTAATTTTAAAGATTACACAAAATTTCAAAAATTTACAAACACTATTTTTTTAGAAATTTAATTTTTAGTGGAAAAATTAACGTTTAGTGGAAAAATTAACCAAAAAAAATTACTAGGCATGACATCCAACAGAGACGTACAGTAAGAAATAGAGGGAATAAAAGTAAATTTAATTTTTAGTGGAAAAATTAACGTTTTATTGGACATTTTTAAAATGCTCCTTGCGATTCAATTTTTGTCTAATCTGGTTAATACTTTTTATACAAACAGTTTCAATACAACTTAATAAAATTAGGTATGGATTTTGCATTCGACTTTTTTGTTAATGTTTTAAAAATAAAACTTGCTGTGACGACCAAAAAAGGGAATTTTTCAACTACATGAATTACAAAAATTGAAAATAAACAATACATAATTATCAGATCTTAAAATCCATGTACAACTGTCTTTTAAACATTACAATTAATAATTACTCAAGTTTCAAAAATACACAAACTTTTGAATCGCAAGGAACCAATTGAACAATAATAAAAATATCAAAATATACATGCCTGAGTAAAAGGCTGTTTAAGATAAAGCCCGGGACTGAATAACTACGAATTTCGCTTGCGCGTTACAAAAATTGAAAAACTGTGATTTAAAATTTGCTCAGATTGTTTAAAGTATGACTATGTTGGAACCCGTTATAATTTCCTCACAAAAATAAAAAAAAATCGATATTTGTGAAATTTTTGCCTAACTTGGTCTCCTTATACTAAGTATTCATGTACCGGGATCGATCGAGGACCTTCGATAGACCAGACGCTGACACTAGCTCACTACGCCCTTCGTTAGTAAATCATTCTGGAGTAGTAATTAAATTGCTTCCGGTGCGATTTCCAGCCTCCGTGCCGAGCTTAAACACAGACAATTACACATCGCAATTTAGAACCCTGGTGAAGTAACGAGGTCGAACCCTGAGCGGACACTCAACGCAACCTTCAAGCTGCGCGGCGTCAAGACTTTTAATTCCCCAGATTTAACGAGCTCGTATGCAGCAGTATACTTTGAACAAATACAGAAAAACACAAACATCTACATATATTCATATGCCGAGATTCAAACCCGGGACCTTCTGACTAACTTGCTAAGTCTCTGACCATCCAGCCGTTCAGTCAGCATACTGGAGGTTCCAAACGTTTTACAGCGAACTAGGCAGATTTGAAAGTTATATATGCATGTTGTCAAATAAGATTTTTCATTTCACACAATTTAATTTAAGCCAAGAAGTGTGTGTATTCTTCACTATTCATGATACAAAAAAAAATATTTACCGAGCCAATCGATATTCAAATAAACAGTAGCGATGCATGAATGACAAAATCGTAAGCAAAATTTAGCTCACAAATAAGTTAGATGATTTGTTACTGGTTAAGAAGTCTTGCCATGTAGAATGACTTCACTGATTATGACCCGTCATCTTACAGTCCCTGGACAAATTATTAGACGCACTGCAAGATTTCATGTAAAATATTAATTACCGGGTAATATTGTACCGTTTTAAAATTTTAAATTGATTTTTTTATATTATCCAATCAATTACCGATTTATTTGACATAAATAAAACAGCATTAATTTATAAAAGCATAAGTTTATTGAGTTTTAAAGAAAAGTGAAATTAATGTTAGTAAAAGTCAATATTTAGTTGAGCCACCTTTAGCCGCTATCAAAGCTTTAATTCTGCGCGGCATGCTATCAATGCAAGACTGTACTGTCTCCTGCATTTGAGGATGATGATTCCACGCATAAATAATCTTATAATAAATAATTAATATAAATTAATCTTAATCATAATTAATCATAATTATCTTAAAATAAATACAAATATGTAGTCTACAACAATTCTTTTAAATAAAAATCAACAATATTGTAGTTTAAATATACCATTATTGCATAAAAACTCTTAAGAAACATAAAATTACTAAACAAAATACAGTGCGTCTAATAATTTGTCCAGGGACTGTATAAACGTATAGTGTGTGGGCATAAATTAATAAATCCTTGAATAGATTGACAAAACTTGTTATGTAAGTAGATATTTTGGAGAAAGACGAAATTTGGAGAGAAGTTGTTAATGAAGTCATGCCACGGAGAACAGATTCGCTTATTCTATCCTGTTATGTTATCTGATACAGCACAGGTGACGTCACTTGACAGCGGTTCATTTGAGGATCATCGCTATACGTGCACATCAATTCAGCAAAAATAACCAGTCATACGGTAAAAACCGAAGAATTCTTTTTTACAGTAAAACTCTAATTATCGGGACTCAAGAAATCCCATGGTGACATTTTGCTTTATCCATTCTTTCATCCGTAAGATTAACATGTAAGTTGTGTTAATGAAAAGACAATTGTGTTGTCTTTTCATTACATTAAAAACTATTTTCTTTAAAAATAGTTTTTTAGCTTCCACACTACGTTTATAACCTAAAAAGTGGAAGGTGTTATAATCGTTCAGTCCGTCTGTCTGTCTGTTCATCTGTCACCCACTTTCATAACCCAAACTACAAATGCTACGGACAAGTGTGATACGTCAAAAATTTCAGCGCATCGAAATTATAATACATTGAAAATTTCAGAGAAGAATTCAAATTCGAAGTACTTCAATTATTTAAAAAACTGCAAAATTTAATGCTCATTTAAAACGCATAGGAAGCCATTTTTATAAAAATTAAATTACAATTGCCATCGCAACAATCGCTCGAGAAA
This sequence comes from Oedothorax gibbosus, assembly GCA_019343175.1. NCBI lineage: Eukaryota > Metazoa > Arthropoda > Arachnida > Araneae > Linyphiidae > Oedothorax > Oedothorax gibbosus. The sequence goes on along the minus strand of JAFNEN010000635.1, from coordinate 48,304 downwards.
CTTTAATTCTTTTAGACAATAAATAAAAATAAATTTATTTTTGCGACATCGATCAGTTCGAAATGACGTCAAATATAGTTCACTACGAGATTCTTTGTATATTGATATGAAATATTTTCATTCTATTTAAAAGCGAGGGAATATTACATAGTTATTATTTGAAATATAAATTAATTTTTGCAAACGATAAGTAATAATTATTGAAGTAATGAAATGATAAATGAAAGTAGCCAAATTTAGCATGTAAATGTTTAATATAGAATTAATGCTGTGTTTGGCGCCCTTTTATTTATTCAATATTTTCACTGTTGCCATTTCGTCAAACGTACGAGAAACTTTATTTAAAATAAAAATAAAAATCTTGTAAGAATATTTATTTATGAGATACAATTTAGTTTGAATTGTTGTAATATCACAATAGAATTCTTTTGATGGTTCATTATATATGTATGAGAAAGGATGCATAGAGAATTCTAACATTGAATAAAAAAAATAAGCGAAAGTTCGCTTTTATTTTTAAAGCATCAATTTTACTAATTATTTATTATTATCTTTTTCGAAAGAAAGTTAATGAATATGGGAAATTGTGGCAACTAAAAGATTTTTATTACAAAAAGTTGCATCATTATTTTTCGAATTTCAAACAAATTCAGCAAACGATAATGAATAATTATTAATTTGCGAAAGAAGATTAATGAAAATAGTTAATTTTGGCGTTTAAAAGTTGGAATTAGAAATAAATTATAAGCTGAAGGCCTTGTTTGGGCGAATTTTTTCAGAGGTGTATAAATAGTGCGTTTTTTGTTGACCACAAATACTGTGTGGAAGCGGTTTAAGTGACAGATTCTGTAACAAACCTACTTGTTTTCTCCCGTTTTCACATCAAATCACTCATACAATCCCATGGTGGCATCCAGCTCTCTGCATTTTTCTAAGCGTAATTTTAACACGTAAAAGTGTGATGTCTTTACATAAAATTCAAATCTCTTTTCTTTAATTTTAGTTTTTTTCTCCTATTCTAGACACACATACTGACAAACAATACAGACTTTTTCAAAAGAAGAAATCGAACTATTCGAATTTGCGATCTTTATTTTCAATTATACCTTATTAGAAATATACGGTAATAAAAGTATTGCGATGGAGTCAAAAATCCGAAATCGAGATTTAGTGTTTTATACACGTTTTAGAGGGTGCTGATTCTAAAAATGGGGTTAATGAACATTAATCCGCCTGCCCATTTAAAACCCCTATACATCTCGAACTAAAAGATCGATAAACTTCGAATGTGGTATACGAGTTCCTAGTATCTGTAGGAAGTCACAATAAGATTTTCGAGAAAATTGCTCATGTGCATTTGTGCAAGGGGTAGCTGATAGAGAACTGTTTTTCGTTTAAAAGCTATTGCTGAAAAACGAAAATAGATACAGACTAAAAATTTGGTACACGTGTTCTCAATACCTTTCGGACGTCATAATAAGGTTTTAGGAAATATAATACATCGATTTAATTAGTAGTAATTAAAAGTCGTGTAATGTTAAACACCCGTAGTTTTTTTACAGCAAATTTCTAATTATCAGAACTCCGACTATTCGAAATAACTATTCCAATGGTGACATTCTTCTCCATACATTCTTACAGACTAAAGCTTAACAAGTAAAAGCACGCCGTTTTTTCAGTAAATTAAGATCTCTTTTCTTTGAAATAATTTTCTTCTCCCATTTTCAAGACACATAGTAAAGAATTACAATACAGACTATTTCAACAAAGAATCTTATTGTCCGAATTTTTTGAATGGGAACGGGTCCCAACTCATTAGTATCGTTGTAGTTCTACTGTATTGATTTTAGACAAAATAAATAAGTTGTTCGTTACGGTTAGTGAGTGATTTCCGGCAGGACAAACGGGGCACGTGCCCGGGGCCCCCAAATTTGCTGAAAGAAAAAGAATGTTGAGGAAAAATATGCCAAAATTAGTTGCCACAAAACTTACTCATGAATATAATACAATTAAACCAAATACCATTAATTTTGCAAAAGCGAGCTACTGTAATGATTGAAATGAAAGTGACCTACTATATTCCCCTTGTTATTTTTATAAATTATACCCTGGACATGTGAATAAAAAATGTGTATGTTTTTTAAATATGATCTGTTATGACATGATAGGAAAATATGATAGGTCTCTGTCGTCATATCTTATGTATGCAAAATAATAACTTAAAAAATATAAAATATGCAGTACGTACGCATGAATTTAAGATTATGTACACTCTTAAAACAAAAGAGTGAAATTCACTCCTATAGGAGAAGTGCATTTTCGGCACCGGAAAGGAGTGGAAATTAACTCAGACTGAGTTAAAAACCGCTCGTTTTAAGAGTGTAGGACGCAGATTGTTTTCTTTTATTTCTTTTACCCACTCCAAAAAAGAGTGAAATTCACTCCTATAGGAGAAGTGCATTTTCGGCACGGAAAGGAGTGGAAATTAACTCAGACAGAGTTAAAACCGCTCGTTTGTTTTAAGAGTGTAAGGTTATGTATGTTAAGGTTATGTATTTATACAAATTTAAAATTAAAATATTACGTTCATAGATATCCTAATGTGTGTAGCGTGGGATTAATGTATGCTGTGGGGGTCCCCAAACTTGCTTTGCCCTGGGCCCCAAAAGTCGGTTACGGGTTTGTCAATCTAATACATAGCGAAGTATTGGCAAAAATCTTCACTTTCGAACAAACATTGAATAGATGTTTTGCTACGCCTCGTCACTTGACAAAGGTTCATTTCGAAGCCTATTGCTAGTGCGACATCAATTCATAAAAAATAACCTGCCTTCCGATAATAACCGAAGAATTCTTTTTACAACAAAACTCTAGTTATCGGTACTCTGAAATCCCATGTTGACATTTTGCTTTATCCATTCTTTCATTCGTAAGATTAACGTGTAAGTTGTGTTAATGAAAAGATAATTGTGTTGTCTGTTCACGAAATTAAAAGCTCTTTTCTTTAAAAATAGTTTTTTTCTCCCGTTTTCAACATTCACACATACGCGGGTTGTTTTTTTTCTACCTCCGATGGGCTGTAAAAAAAAAGACGGGTCAATATAGAAAAAAGATTTTAGTACCAAAAGTAAGGTACAATACAGCTTATTAATCTACATAATCACCTTGACGATTAAGGCATTTGTCATACCTGTGAAAAAGCTTTGCAATACACTCTTCATAAAATGTAGCCGCCAATGATTTGAATTTAGTTGTGACGGTTTCTTTGAGCTCCACGTCAATTTGGAAGCCCTACCTTCCAAGCCCCTATGGTAATCGATAATCCACTTATGGTAAATATTCGAGATTCCCTAAACACTTGGTCAACTCGCTGAACAATGTCGTCTGTAGTGACAGACATGCTTCCTTGGTCCCCTTCTTCATGAACATCAGTTCGAGCACCTTTAAATTTTCAACACCATTCACGAACAACGCCATCACTCATAAAGGTGTCTCCATACACTCGACTCATTCTTCGAGGAATTTCTATTGCACTATTCCCTTCTGCCTGCGAGAAACAAATAATAGCTCGCAATTCTCACTTGGCGGCTACATTTTATGAAGAGGGTATTTCAAAGCTTGTTCACAGATATGACAAATGCTTTAATAGTCAAGGTGATTATATAGAGAAATAAGCTGTATTGTAACTTACTTATGGCACTAAAATCTTTTTTGTATATTGACCCGTCTTTTCTTTACAGCCCATCGGAGGTTTAAAAAAAACAACCCACGTACAATAAAGAAAAACAATACAGACTTTTTCGAAAAAAATCTTATTTTCCGATATTTTTAATGGGAACCGGTTCCAATTGATTAGCATCGTCGTATTAGTTTAACTGTATCGATTTTACTTTTAAAAAATAAGTTTTTAGTTACGTTCTTGTCAATCTAATAGATAGCGAAGTGTTGGCAAAAAGCTTCACTTTCGAACAGTCATTGAATGGATGTTTTGCTCCACTTCTGCCAAAGCTCTCGAAAAACGAAACGTACAAAATCCTTAGTGAAAAGCGAATGTATTATATATTTCTGCCGGAGTTCTCCCATTTATTTCGACTGCCCGGAGCACATAGTTTTCGAACAGGATGTTTGAAAGAATTCCATGCACACAAGTCATAATAAATCTTCTCTTTCTTCTTAAATACGGATTTTTGCTTCGTATGATAACCTTACTTTACGTTTCTTATTTTTTTATAGTTTAAGTTTTATATTTTGGATGTGTTAGAAGAAGTTTTGGATTTCATTTTGAGAAGAAATCGTTATTTAAATATATTATGTAAATGTATGTATTATAAATGCAGTTTGAACTAGTCATATGTAGTTTAAAGTTACGTGGTGATTTTCAGTCGAACTGAATATTAAGTCTTCGTATATTTTTGGTGCATTTCTTTTACATATCTTTAGGCTATTTCTTATGTACATTGAGCAGAAAATATGTATTTCCTTCTAAATATAAATTTAAAATTGACTTTTTGAGTTAAGTTTTTTCATTTCGTAGTATGGAAAATTAAGGAAATGTCAGTGCGATCCCCTGTCCAAAATTTGAATCACTATTTTACTGCCAGATTTTTTTTATATCAAGTGTACCTACTTTTCTTGATTTTATTCTTCATATCCCAGAATCTAACAACCATTGAAATGTTTTTGATGAATGTAATTAAAAAAAACTGTAACACGTGTCTTTTTTTATGTAAATAGCGGACCTGTCAGTGCTGTCCTCTGTTTTCTTTGGTGAAATATTTATTTTGTTGAACTTTTAGTCGTTTTTATGATTTTTTTATACGAAAATTTCAACATTTTGCCCTTAAAAACGTGGATGTAGTAGTAAATGTCTATTATTTGTTAACAATTTGAGATTTTTTTCGAATTCATATTTTGTAAATTAGTGAGTGCCAGTGGTGTTCCCCTTCTCCTTTGGCAAGAAAAAAGCTTTAGATAGAATGGTTTTCATAAATTTTTACGTAAAATCAAGTATATTTTAAATATACAACTTCCAAATTAAGAGTTAAACAGACCTTTCTATACTACGAGACCAGACTTAAATAGACCTTTTCTACTTCTTTTGTAAACAGAAAACAGTCAGTTTGTCAATGCTGTCCCTTTCACGAATTCACCAAATGGGACAACTATGAGAAAAATATATTTAAATAAACTGTGTGACAAGTGTCTTTTTCAGAAACAGGAAAGAAAATATAATATAAAATGGTTAAAACCAGTCACTTACTATTTTACAAGCCAAAAATTGACAGAGAATCACCCACATCAATGCTTTTTTCCACCTCCGATTTGCTGTAACAAAAAGACGGGTCAAAATACAAAAAAAGAATTTTTTTTACCAAAAGTAATGTACAATACTGCTTATTTCTCCACATAATCATCTTGGAGATTAAAGCATTTGTTATACCTGTAAACAAGCTTTGAAATACTCTTTTCATAAAATGTAGCCGCCAATGATTGGGAGGGAACTGTGACGGTTTCGTTTAAAAAAAGTAAATTTGGAAGCTTTACGTCAATTTTTTTCTGTCCTCCAAGCCACTGCTAGTCCATAATTCCCTTATGGTGAACCTTTGAGTTTCCCTAAACACTTGGTCAACTCGCTGAACAATACCGTTTGTAGCGACAGACTTGCTTCCTTGGTCCCCTTCTTCATGAACATCAGTATTGTTCAGCGAGTTGACCAAGTGTTTAGGGAAACTCGAAGGTTTACCATAAGTGAATTATTGATAAGCATAGTGACTTGGATTGTAGCGCTTCCAAGTTGACGTTAAGCTCAAAGAAACCGTCACAACTCCCTTCAAATAATTGGCGGCTACATTTTATGAAGAGGGTATTTCAAAGCTTGTTTACAGATATGACAAATGTTTTAATCGTCAAGGTGATTATGTGGAGAAATTAGCAGTACTGTACATTACTTTTGGTAAAAAAAAACTTTTTTGTATCTTGACCCGTCTTTTTGTTACAGCCCATTGGAGCTTGAAAAAAAAAACCTCGTATATTTATTTTAGTACAGTTACACATAACATAATCTCAATACGGCATGAGTAGACCATTTAAACATTGATTAATCATTTGAATTGGAACAATTTAATGTTTTTCTATTGTAAAATAAAATATTTATAATTTATTTACTTTTGGCTTACAATCGATGGCACCGTTTTATTAAAAAATCTAAAATATTTTTAATCTTCCATACCTAATTCTATTCAATATACATTTATTACATAAAAAATTTTGCTTCTTACAAATATTTATTGGAATTTTAACATTTCAAGTACCTGTATGTTTCTAAATATTAAAAACTGGGTAAAATCAATTAAAAGATTTATTGGTTAATGGAGCATTCGATGTGAGTTGAAATAAAACAACTTTTTATGTGAAAAATATTTTTCGAAATGCTTCGAAACCTTGGGAAAACATACTAGAGGGTTTAAATAGTATTTTTAAACAACCAAAAATATCGATACTTTTATCAATTTAGTGATACTGAGCCCCCTTAAAAAGCAAAATATTTCACGATTACGAAAAACTTTTTTTTTATCAAATCTTAGCTTAAAGGTATAAAATGAAACAAAAAAAAAATTTGGAAATACTTATATAATTTTTTTTTAACCCGGGAGGCATGACATCTTCGGGTGGATGGTACTTGAAAGCTTATCTGTAAAGTTAGTTTTTATAAATTAAATATACGTTATTTTTGAAAACTTTCAGCTCCGTAAGTGCATTTTTTATGGTCCTAATTTTTTTTAAACTTTGCTGCTCCTTTAAAGGGTATCAGCAAACGTTATTATTTGCGTTAGCACGTTCAAAAAAAATGTTTCAGCAAGTAAATTTTAAATTTAATTATTCATTTAAAATACTCTAAGTGGTGCAATTAAAATTGAAGTTTGGATGAACTAGGAGATATTCCGTAGCATTAATGTGAGTTTAAAAAAAGACGGGAGGACGGAGTATTTAATTACCCTTTTTGTTCCTTCAACTTACGTAATAAATTTCTTCAATATCAAGAAACACACACGAGTCAAACAAATAACTTAAATTTATTGTAATATAACTTGGTTTTTTATCCTATTGAAAGCCCAGTGGCTCAGTTGTAGTGCTTCGCATTGCCACGCCTAAGGTCCGGGGATCGAATCCCGGATTGGGCGAGGTCGACCCATCCTTTCATCAATTAAGAGGGTCGATAAAAGGGGGATCAAGCATGCTTGGAAACGAAACACTAGGGGGTTCCGCGTGAGGCTGACCACCTTACCGGGACATATGCCTAGCACCCCAGAGCCCTAGGTCACGTAACCTGAAATGGGCACAGAAGGGCTTGGCCCACTAATGGGCTGTTGCGCCGAGGAGTTTAGTTTCTTTTATCCTATTATGTTAGTAATTTATTTATATTCAATATTTCGTTTTAATTTTAAGCTTCCGTTAATTTTTCTTTTTAATTTTCTTGTGAAGACGAATTGTTTTCCATAATAATATTTTATATTTTAAACTACAATCGAACCTCGTTAACGCAAACTCGCCTAACACGAAATTTCGCTTAAGATGAACTAATAGCATTTCCCCAGCCTATAAAGCTTTGAGTTAATGCTAAAAAGATCTCTTAACGCAAAATTGCTTTTGGCGAAATCCCGCTTAACCCGAACAAAAAAATTCAGAATTTGACTTTTTTTTTCTTAGTAATTCGAAGAACAAATTAAACAAAATATTTAAAAAATGAAAACGAACATTATAAGAATAAATTGTTGATTAATTAAGAAAAATCACGATATTTCCCATATTTTGTCAGTTTTAATCCAATTGGTGTTCCTTAAAAAACTTCCTAAATTTTTCTTTAGCATGCACTACTCCAAATAAACTTTATTAATTGAATTACTAATTTTATACATGTATTATTAGTGTATTGCATTATAAAATTAGAATGATTTTTAGACGTTAATTTTTTTAAAAACTATTCACGGATTCTATGTAAAAAAAAAACTCCTGACGGTTAACATGCAATTCGGTTAACACGAAATGTTTCGGTGCTCCCTTCCAGTTCAAGTTAACGGGGTTCGACTGTATTAAAAATGTCTGAAATGCTTGAAGCAAATAATCGTTAAAAAACACACCGTTTAGAAAACAATGCAATCCACGCTTAACCCATTTTATTGGCAACCAATCTTATATATATAAACTAGCAAATTAAAATCCCATTTTTTCGTTGTCACGGCATCACGCCTGAACGGCTAGACCGATTTCACTAATTCTTTCTTCGTTGTGTTTGTTATTGTCAGGAGAAGGTTCTTAATGAATGAGTTATTCGAAATTCGAAACAGAACGGGTGTAGGAGTGCAAAACATGAGCCGATTTCTCCATAGGAATAGCATTGTAAGATTAGAATTTAAACTTTTTATTTCAGCACGTTCAATGCGAACGAAAATAAAGTATTAGCACGTCAGAGCACGTGAGTTTAATTTGTAGGATTTTTATTTGAATATCATTATTTTATTTATTGAATTGAAATCTTTTGATTTCTTTTGTTTCCGAATTTAATTTAAATGATGTTTATAAATGGTAAGAAGTGAAGATATTGCTACAATGTATCATGGCAGTAAAGGCGATTGCTATTCTAGATCTGATGAATACTTCTAAGAAATGTTAATTCCCTCTACGTATAGCGTAAAAACTTTATGTTTATGAAACTGTCAATTTGGTACTGCATTTGCCAAGGATCGATGGATTTTTCGATCAACCTTTAATTACAATTCAATATTCATAGTAAATACAAGACAACGTCTGTCAGGTCAGCTAGTAATGAATAAATATTGTGAGATACTTCAGAAACATCCAAGAAAAGGGAAAGGTTAAAAAATGAGAAATATCTTTTAAAAATGAATAAATGCATTGCTACTCTACTACAAACGGAGTAAAGCTACCAGACTACCCATTAATCTATTAAATGATTTGCAAATACATTTTTCGTAATTTTACACTGCATTCTCTTGTAAAGTTTCTGTGTAAAGTAAATTAGTGCCAACTTTGTACAGAGCAAAATCCAAACCTTTTGACTTTTGAAATTATCACTTGACTCTTCAAACTACTCTCTTAAAACAAAAGAGTGAAATCCACTCCTATAGGGGAAGTGCATTTTCGGCACCGGAAAGGAGTGGAAATTAACTCAGACTGAGTTAAAACCGCTCGTTTTAAGAGTGGAGGACGTAGATTGTTTTCTTTCATTTCTTTTACCCACTCCGCCAAAAGAGTGAAATCCACTCCTATAGGGGAAGTGCATTTTCGGCACCGGAAAGGAGTGGAAATTAACTCAGACTGAGTTAAAACCGCTCGTTTTAAGAGTGTAGGACGTACATTGTTTCTTTCATTTCTTTTACCCACTCCGCAAAAAGAGTGAAATACACTCCTATAGGGGAAGTGCATTTTCGGCACCGGAAAGGAGTGGAAATTAACTCAGACTGAGTTAACACCGCTCGTTTGTTTTAAGAGTGTAAGTTATCTGACATACCATTAATCATAGTCAATTGACTTGCTTACCAAAATAAAAGTATTGGTTACGTTTAATTAAATTTTATTTATCAAACGAAGCAGAGAGAGAAAGAGAGCTGTTACTGTATCTGAAAGAGTACGGAGTCAAATGCATATCAAATCATAAAACATAATTTATTTGAGTCGTTTTCGTTTTCAAAAACTGTAACAATTTAGACGGATGTATATTTGTATAATTTTCATAAATACACTGCTCAAAAGAATTAGGGGAATGCATGGTGTAAACCCTTTCACACCGAAGGATTCCATTTGTAATCATCAGCTTGCGATTTGTTTTTCTCACTAAGTTGATCTCGTACTTATTTATCGGTAGATGGAAGAATCATGTCTTTTGAAGAAGTAAATAATGTTTGTTTTAATTAAATGAAAATACGAAAAACATGATTAAATAAAATTCACTCCCAATAAATTTTATGAAATAAATGGACCTTAAATTCTTCACACTTGCATTTTTAGATGTTTAAAAATTGATTTTAACTTTTTTTTTAACAAATAATGTTTTGAAAAAATTATTGTTATAATTTATTCAAAAGTCAGGATTCAGACTTTTTCCCTTTAAATTTTAGTTAAAAAAATAAAGATTTTTTCCCCTGTTTTTTACCATTTCATTCTGAATGCATAATGAATCTATTTCACAAATTTTAGATTTTTAGAATAAAAAATAAAACGTTGGAACTGAAAGAGTTCAATAAGCACGCAAAGTGCTCCCCTAAGTGTTTTGAGCAGTGTAGATTGTTGAATAACTTAATAACGTCTGGAATGGCATAGTATAGATTATAGATTGTAAGTTAGTTCGCGTGACTTTAACTATACTCCTGTACAGACTTAATGACAAAACATGTGTCAAACGTCAATCCCAAAACCCTTTGCTTGTTTCGAAAAACGCCCTCGCGCCTACAGAGAAAACTAGACACCCACACAAGTGCCATAAAAACCGGAAAAGAACAATTCAAGGGCGTGTCGTGTCCTTGATACTAATATTCAAATTAGCTGTGGTACTAATGAGTTTTCCCTCAAAGAAACTATTTTCGTTTCTTTCCCGGACCTAGGAAAAAAACGATGAAAGAAAAGAACTAAACGCTGTTTATTTTATTGGTTCTTTAAGGGGGAATGGGCGCGCTGGATCGCGGGTCTCCAAACTCTAGTGCCTCAGTGTTAATCCAATGGGGAAAACAACTCTTTCCTCTGCCACATTTCTCCGGCTGTATTAAATATTTTTACAAACGGTTTTTTAAATAATAAATGTAGATAACTTGCAGGTCTCTATCTTCCCGCTTTTTGAAATTGCTTCGAATATTTAGTGTAAAATTATTTATTGAAAATTAAAAAAATATATTCGAACCCATTTCAAAAAGTGTGAAGGTCGGGACCTGTAAGTCAACTACATTTATCACACAAAAAATCCGCTTGCAAAAATACTCAATACAGCCGGAGAAATGTGGCAGAGAAAATATTTTTTTCTCCATAGGATTAACACTGAGGCACTTTGCTTTGGAGACCCCCGGTCCAGCGCGTCTATTCCCCCTTAACAAAAAAAATCACTCTTTGAAACGTAGGTGTAGTCAAATTCATTGACTTGGATATCATAGACTACGTATTTAGTAGTAAATTATAGCATTCAAATGGCTGATGACTGGTTACATTTTGGAATAGGCTAATTTTTTTACTTTCGAACACCTAATATGAAATATAAGGTAATGAAAGTATAGCGATGGGGTTGAAAATCCGAAATAGTGGTTTTGTGTTTTTTTTACATGTTTTGGAGGATGCTGTTTCTAAACAACTGGTTTTTGAACAATATACAGGGTGTCCGTAAAAGAATGTCCGAGTTTCAAATTGTAATAGTATCGTTCACCTGACATCACGCCTTGTGATTTCTTCCTTTGGGGCTTCGTAAAAGATCGGGTCTACGTTCCACCCCTACCCCACAATTTATCAACCTTGAAAGGTAGAATTGCACAGGCTGTTGCTTCCATTGACTTGCTGCAGACAGTATGGGAAGAATTGCATTTTCGTTTGGATGTGTGCCGTATCACTAAAGGCATACACATTGAGCACTTATAAGAAAAACTAGGTTAGTTTTCCTTCAATGTCATGTATGATTTTTTATATTTAGTATAGAATAAATTCCTGTAATGTACCATTAAATCTCGGACATTCTTTTACGGACACCCTGCATATTTTCTTCGGTCATATATTTCTAACATTAAGCATTCATATTTTTTTTAAATCATTATTAATTTATGGTAAGTTCCGAAATTAGAATTTTTACATACTTTAATCAAAACTGTTTTTTTTTCAAAAATGACAAAATGTTAATTACACTTATACAAAATCAGCGCAGCTATTTGATTTACATTTTATTAAACATGAGAATAACACATTATTAATTTACAGCCATTGCTAATTGGTGATACTTTGCGTTTAACAAAAATAGAGCACGCATAAAAATAACATAATATAATAACAAAATATAATAATAATCTAATTTATGAATAAAAAATCATACTTTTATTTTACAAAATAGGTATACCAAGGATTTGTTTCAAAAAAGCTGAATTGTTATTATTCTACATTAAATTTACAATCTTAAAAACCCAAGAGCTCAGAAATGTCTGAAATAGAAACACGGTTGACAATTGTTCATAGAAAAAGAATCGTTTAACTATTAAAAAGATAACTATTTTTAGAAAGAAACGTGGGTGATACATATACGATAAAAAGTGACCCTTAAGTAATTACAGAATTTATGATTAACCAACAGGTAACGAAACGTGCAACATTATTTAAACGATGTTTGAGGAACTAAATGAGTTGCAATTTTTCGAATGAATGATCCTATAAATAATAAAATGACAAAAAGCACCCATTATTTATCATTTATTTTTTATTATTTATTATATATTATATATTATATATTATATATTATATATTATATATTATATATTATATATTATATATTATATATTATATATTATATATTATATATTATATATTATTTATTATATATTATATATTATATATTATTTATTATTATTTGAAGAGATTAAGTACAAAACAAATTAAATCACTTTTTGGAAAAAATTGAGTTGGTTAGCTTTTCATACAGGTATTGTAGGAAGGGATCTACCAACATTTTGATTTGCACAAAAAAGTGACTTTTGACAAAATATGAAACTTTTTTTGTGCAAATCAAAATGTTGGTGGATCCCTTCCTACAATACCTGTATGAAAAGCTAACCAACTCAATTTTTTCCAAAAAGTGATTTAACTTGTTTTGCACTTGAGTTCTTCATTTATTATTATGGTACAATACAGAAATTTAATCTATTCATAGAAAGATTTGTAAGTTTGTTTAACAGTAAGTGTCTTAGTTGTAAATTAATTTTAATGGGGCAATTAAAAATTAGAATTAAGTTTTAATTTTCTAATTGGAAGTAACCCGAGAAAGCTTATACTAAACTTGATAATTCTCTAATTAAATTTCAAAAAGCTTCTTAAAATAGAATTTTAACATAGGTTAGAAATCATATTATAGTATTTTGCAAGTGTAAAAGGCAAATATTATGTTTCGCAATATTTTTCAATCAAGAATTTCGGATTGTATTTTTTTCAAATAATATTTACTTTCAAAATAGGGAAAGGTCTTGAATCGATTTTCCCCAAGACTCGGTTGAAATCGGTCAATATTGAAAGTATAATTTCCAGATCTGCCATCTGCGCAGCTTAGTGCGCAATCTTGCTGCCTCCATAACCATTTCGAATCAGCAATCAGCAGTGCATTTCGTTCTTCGTCTAAAAATTGGTGAGTACTGTAATGTGTGAATAAACTATAATATAATGTTAATATTTTAGATTGTAGTAACAAAATATCGAAAAAAAACCCGTTTAGTTGTTATATTTTTTACACCTGTACGATTAACTTGGATTTTCAATCCTTTGCTTTAGTTAAAAAATGTTTGCTTTAAGTTAAAAAATGTTTTACTTTCCCCAAATCGACCCCTATCACAACTATATCGTAGAATCGTAGATTAACGATTATCGTAGATTTAACGATATCGTAGAACTATATCGTTAAAGCTCATAACTATTACTTCCAAGAATTTTTTTTTGTTTGTCATTTCCGAAAGCAGCGGGTCTGGGACATAATCCCGACAGCCAAAAACCCGACAAGCCAAAATCCCTTTATGGGTCAAAATCCCGAATGGGTCGAAATTCCGAAAATGGATTTTTGTCCATTTCTCGATTAAAAAATATATATATTAGAGATTGTTTATTTAGTTAGTTATTTTGTCATTTAGTTATTTAGTCAGTTATTTATTTATTCAGTTATATTTATTAATTTATTTATTTATTCCGTTAGTTATTTAGTCAGTTAGTTAGTCAATTAATTAGTTAGTCAGTCAGTTAGTCAGTCAGTCCGTCAGTTAGTCAGTCAGTCAGTCAGTTAGTCAGTAAATTAGTCAGTCAGTCAGTTAGTTTGTCAGTCAGTTAGTCAGTCATTTAGTATGTCAATAAGTCAGTTAATTAGTCAGTTAGTAAACTGAGTGACTAACTAGTTAGTCAGTAACTAACTGACTGACTAACTAACTGACTGACTAAATAACTGACTGACTAATTAACTAACTGACTAATTAACTAACTGATTAATTAACTAACCAAATAATCTCTAATACCTTTTTTTTTAAAAATCGAGAAATGGACAAAAATCTATTTTCGGGATTTCGTCCTTGTCTGGATTATGGCCTTTAGGGATTTCGGCGTTCGGAATTCTGGCTAGTCGGGATTTCGGCTTTCGGGATTGTGTCCGGAACCCCAAAGCAGCATATGTTTCAATAGATGAATCCAGCTTAATCTACTTTTTTCTGTGAATTCACACATTTCACTCTTATTTTTTTTAGCAAGTGTTAAAATGAAGCACGAAGATGCCGACACAACATCTATTGCCAAGAGAATTGGAAAGGTCTTGGCTGGGTGAGCGGATTGGGATGACAAACGACTTCAGAGAAATTAATTTTTAAAATTTAGACATACATTCAGCATCGTTGGATTTGTTAATTAGTTTACTTTCTTGTGTTTCGTTTTATGTATTTAAGTATTTGTATATATTTGATTTATTGTTTTTATAATGTATAATTGTAAGAGTTATGTATACTTTGCTAACCATTGTAAACGGGTCAAGGCCCAGTACTATAAAATTTATTATCTAGCTATTTTTGTACAATAAAGCTTGTTATTCTATTGTATTATCTTTTTATGAATTAACATTGAAACAGAATTTCACAATGTGGTGATTGGTAAGCATGAAATATAACTACATTGTTTTATTTAATACATCTATTAGTAATTTTCCATTTTGTCGTGCAATTTTTGCCAGTATTGTCATGCTGTTTTGAGCAATTTAATTGCATATATAATAGTTTCTAATTTTATTAACTTTTCTGCATTTTTTCTTTCTCTAACAGAACCTTGCTACATGTAATTTGAGTTTTTAATATTTAAATATACACTAGAAATGCAATATATTGCTATAGGTTTAAAGTAGATATTTCGTTCTATTTTATTCTTAATCACCATAATTATACACGTCGAAATAGCCAGTTTTTTTGGGGGGGAAATGCTGCAAAGAAAGTGGGTAAAAATTATAACTTTATATTGCGATATAATTGATCAAAAGAAGCACGTTAAGGGGGAAATGAGAGCGCTGGATCGCGGGTCTCCAAATTCAAGTGCCTTAGTGTTAAACCAATGGGAAAAAAAACTAATTTTTCTGCCACATTTCTCCAGCTGTATTGAATATTTTTACGAACAGTTTTTTTAATGATAAATGTAGATAACTTACAAGTCTATCTTCCCACTTTTGAAATTGCTTCAAATATTTTGTGTAAAATTATTTATAGAAAATTAAAAAAAAATATTCGAACAAATTTTAAAAAGTGGGATTGTCGAAACCTGTAAGTCAGCTACATTTATCGCATAAAAAATCCGTTTGTAAAAATATTCAATACAGCCGGAGAAATGTGGCAGAGAATTTTTTTCCCCTTTGGATTAACACTGATGCACTTTATTTGTAGACCCGTGGTCTAGCGAGCCCATTCCCCCTTAATACCGGTCAAATCAGCAATAAAATCTTGTCCAATATCGATAAAGGGTTATCCGCTCGACATCGCCCAATATTTCACCCCGATATTGCCCAGCGTCGGTAAAATGTAGTCCCTTATGCATTGGCCGATGGGTATGAACCGACGTTGGCCAATATTCCTGAGCTCTTGTTGCCGATATTGCCCAATATTGCACCCCGATATTGTCCAGCGTCGGTAAAACGTAGTCCATTATGCATTGGGCAATGGGTATGAGCCGAGATTGGCCAATATTCCCGAGCTCTTGTTGCCGATATCGTCCAATATTGCACATCGATCCAAACCAATATTGCACCCCGATATTGCCCAGCGTCGGTAAAACGTAGTCCATTATGCATTGGGCGATGGGTATGAGCCGAGATTGGCCAATATTCCCGAGCTCTTGTTGCCGATATCGTCCAATATTGCACATCGATCCAAACCAATATTGCACCCCGATATTGCCCAGCGTCGGTAAAACGTAGTCCATTATGCATTGGGCGATGGGTATGAGCCGAGATTGGCCAATATTCCCGAGCTCTTGTTGCCGATATCGTCCAATATTGCACATCGATCCAAACCAATATTGCACCCCGATATTGCCCAGCGTCGGTAAAACGTAGTCCATTATGCATTGGGCGATGGGTATGAGCCGAGATTGGCCAATATTCCCGAGCTCTTGTTGCCGATATCGTCCAATATTGCACATCGATCCAAACCAATATTGCACCCCGATATTGCCCAGCGTCGGTAAAACGTAGTCCATTATGCATTGGGCGATGGGTATGAGCCGAGATTGGCCAATATTCCCGAGCTCTTGTTGCCGATATCGTCCAATATTGCACATCGATCCAAACCAATATTGCACCCCGATATTGCCCAGCGTCGGTAAAACGTAGTCCATTATGCATTGGGCGATGGGTATGAGCCGAGATTGGCCAATATTCCCGAGCTCTTGTTGCCGATATCGTCCAATATTGCACATCGATCCAAACCAATATTGCACCCCGATATTGCCCAGCGTCGGTAAAACGTAGTCCATTATGCATTGGGCGATGGGTATGAGCCGAGATTGGCCAATATTCCCGAGCTCTTGTTGCCGATATCGTCCAATATTGCACATCGATCCAAACCAATATTGCACCCCGATATTGCCCAGCGTCGGTAAAACGTAGTCCATTATGCATTGGGCGATGGGTATGAGCCGAGATTGGCCAATATTCCCGAGCTCTTGTTGCCGATATCGTCCAATATTGCACATCGATCCAAACCAATATTGCACCCCGATATTGCCCAGCGTCGGTAAAACGTAGTCCATTATGCATTGGGCGATGGGTATGAGCCGAGATTGGCCAATATTCCTGAGCTCATGTTTCCGACGTCGGCCAATACTGCTGTGCTATCTGGGATAAGGCCAAGCTTAAGAAATTTGGAAAGCATATAATGAGCTTATGATACCATAGAATAAATGACCAAAATAGAAAACTAATACTATCACTAAATTATTAGGCAACGAAGTAATTTATATAACTGAGTTTTCCCTATCAACTAGGGGCCCGGGTGGCCGAGTGGTTAAGATAGCTGCCTCCGCTAACAGTCTGCGCACTGTACCGGGTGCGGGTTCGATTCCCGCCTTTGCCCTGGGTGTAATTTCTCTCTCTATGACAGTAAAAATTCTTTCTGTGTCTGTCTTACTTGACGAAGGTTTATAAGCGGGTCTCTGATTGATCAAGCACACAAGCCGGAATATATATGTATCAATCCTACCCTACCCTATCAGCTAGATTTTCTGCTATTGAAAGTGTCAGGAACCCTGAATTTAAGGTCAGAGATTATGTTGGTCGGGAGCAATGGGTTTAAGTAATAAACATTATTCTATTTTATCATTCGAGTAAAAATTACACTACATGAAAATTTGTAACTGTGTATGTACATAAAAGAACTAATATTTTTTTAAACAGTTTTTGGGTAAAAAAAATTTGTTTAAAGTGCTATTAAAACAGTTGTTTTCTGTTTTAACAGAGTACTAAACTGAAAACGAAAAAGCATTTAAACTGTTTGTTCAAACTCTATGTGCCGAAATAGATCAGTTGGGAAAGCGTTGTACTGAAAATCTAAAGGTTCGTAGTCAGAATCCGAGTTTGGCAATTTTATTATTCTTCGGTAGAATTGATGTCAGTATCCCGCCTATCACTGGGGTGACCGGGAAGGTACAATTTAATGTTTTTTCTGTACAATTTGTCTGTTAAAGAACAAATTTTGCATTAAAATTCTTGATTGTACGTATGAAATAAATATAATTTCTCTAGAAATTATACGATATTTTTTTGGCACACTAGTTTACAGTTTTTTTTTCAACATTTTTATCAGTATAGCCGATGGATCATTGACACTATTAATTCAATTCTTCAAACGAATTTTAAAGATGAATGCACCAAATCAGTTTAAAAAGCAAAATATTTTTGAGAAGAAGTTTTTATCAACATTTTTATCAGTATAGTCGTTGGATCATTGACACTATTAATTCAATTCTTCAAACGAATTTTAAAGATGAATGCACCAAATCAGTTTAATAAGCAAAATATTTTTGAGAAGAAGTTTTATTAAGTTAATATGATATAAAACATGTTTAAATAAATCAAACGATTGGTTGAATTGAGATTGGTGCTTGCCTTAAGGCTGCTTCATCTCAGCTGTCCGGAAGGCGAAAAAAATATTTTAAAGCAAATATACTGCTCAAAACAATTAGGGGAGCACTTTGCGTACTTTTGTTTACCCTTTCAGTTCTAACTTCTTATTTTTTATTATAAAAATCTAAAGGTTGTGAAATAGATTCATTATGCATCCAGAATGAAATAGTAAAAAACAGGGGGTGGGGGGGAATCTTAATTTTTTAAATAAAATTTAAGGGGGGAAATATTGGAATAATAACTTTTGAATAAATTATAACAATAATTTTTTCAAAACTTTATTTGAAAAAAAAGGTAAAATCATTTTAAACGTCTAAGAATGCAAGCGTGAAGAATTTAGGGTCAATTTGTTTCAGAAAAATTTTTGGGAGTGAATTTTATTTTACCATGTTTTTCATATTTTCATTTAATTAAAAACACGTTATTTAATTCTTCAAAAGACATGATTCTTCTATCTAACGATAAATAAGTGCAAGCTCAACTTAGTGAGAGAAAAAATCGCAAGCTGGTGATACCAAATGGAATCATTGGGGTGAAACCATGGGTTCCCCTAATTGTTTTGAGCAGTGTATTACACGTTACTATACCATTAAGATAAGAGGATTTAAAAAGATTTCGCCCATGAATTTTTAATTGTAGCAAATGTCTTAAAAGAAGCGTTTACAAACAGATCAAAGATCCAATTAAAAGATCGTTTGAAAATTTAAATAAATAAAAATACATTTTGTTCATAATAAATAAGATTTCTGAGATTGATTCTCTTTACAAAATAAATCGTTTGCCGTATATAAATGTTTTAATTATCTAATAATAAAATTTATTTCATTAATTTACACAAATGTCATAAAAAACTTAATACTGAAATTAATTTAAAATAATAAATGATATATATTTAAGAAACACTTACATTTTTTATCATTTTCCTCATCGATATTAGCCAAAATATTATTCGTCGAATTCCCAAACTCCATCATCAACTCCAAAAGTTTACTCCGCATTAAAAACTTTGTG
Organism: Oedothorax gibbosus; assembly: GCA_019343175.1. Taxonomy (NCBI): domain Eukaryota; kingdom Metazoa; phylum Arthropoda; class Arachnida; order Araneae; family Linyphiidae; genus Oedothorax; species Oedothorax gibbosus. The sequence continues at coordinate 28,914 of JAFNEN010000635.1, read as the reverse complement.
CAAAAAATCTAATTAAAAATCTCTTTAAAAATATCCATCGAAATTCTAGCACTCAAAACGGCATCCGCAAAGGTAGACTCATGCCCTCCAAACAGGCTTCATTTTTCACAACACGTTGACACCACAATCCATGCATTTAGACATCGGCCACATTTGCTACGTATCAGGGAGGACTGATAGATTAGGTGCTTTTGCCAGCTGTACCAGAGATAAAATGGGGGGAATTTGAGGTTCTTGTCTGGGAGTGAGAGGAGGGCGCTAGTTTCGCACCCCCCCCCCCCCCATTAGTGGGGGGGTGAAGGGGGGAGATTGATTTTAGTGTTTGAAAAGTTTTCCTAAGGATTGTTTTGTTCATAAAAGACAGATTTGCGGGGGCGTTGCTGGTTTCGTTGTTTTATTGGAGAAAGTTTCCGAAGTATTATAACATATAGATGAATGTTTTTTTCAGCGACGTATAAAGTTAGGTGATCCTTACTTGAAGTCGGGCTATTTTAGACATCTTAGCCGTCATAAAATCGTAAAACTGGAGTTTTTTTATTTTCCTTTCAAAGAAGAAAAAATTATAGTAAAAATAAATCCTTAGAGGCCAAAAAATTCATTTGTAATAAGCTTCATTGGTAATTTGAGGGCTAGTTTTGCACAACACTCTCCTTCTAATTGGGCAGAAGGGGGATTGATTATTTTATTTGAAAATTTTTCCTAAGAATAAGAAAAAAACTTACAAACCAAAAAATATACTTTTAATAATATCGTGCAAAAAACTAACTTTTTCAAATCAATAATCGTGGCAAAAGTGATGCTTTTAACGAAATCGTGTTTCAAACTTACTTTTAAGAACTAGTGCGACAAAGTAAATAAGAGCATCTGATTGGTGTAAAATTCTTGTCTTATTTCCAATGCCAATCTAAGAAATACTTTTTGCACGTTATTTTAAAATAATCATTAATATAAATAATCACCTTCAAATCATTTGAACGTGATAATAAAATAATTAATAAGCCAATCAATAAATGCCAATTTAATAAATACTTTTTTGCACGTTATTATAAAAAATAGTGTATGACAACACGTTGAAAATAGCCTTTTTTAAACTCGGGAAATAATTTATTCAACTCGTTTAAAAAAGCCTTACTTTTCACACTAGTTGCATAAATAACTATTAGTTCATGAAAAAGGAGAAACTTGTTATCATTAAAGGAAGGAATAATATGTTCATTGCACAAAAATCTCAATTTTTTTTCAATGTCACATAGCACGTTCTTCCACTTGGTCTTCAATTGTTTTGTATATAAAAGACATATTTGACAGTCCGTAGTTTGTCGCTTTCGTTGTTTTGTGGTACTTGGAAATAGTTCGCGAAGTGTTAGAAAGCATTATCTATAATAATAAAAGAAAGAGTCTGTCTGTGTGTCTGTTTGTCATCGGATCGTAAAAGACCTACTTATACTGCCCTCAGAAATTCGAAATTTTTAAGATAGATTCCCTTTAATATTAACGTGTGCACCTGAGGCTTAGTTTTTTTTATATTTGTTCCATTTTTAAAGAAAATTCGAATTTTCTGAAAAAAATACACCACTTTCGCTCAAATCCGATCATTTTTTCTCTTTCCTGATGCCATCGGCTGAAAAAATTAAATAAAACTTTTAACGAAAACATTTAAAATTGAAAATGTTTATTTTATTCTTTTGCCATTACTTTCAGAAACTAAATTCATTATTTAAAAAATAATTGACATGTTTCAAGTGACGTAATTCCGCCAGTCTTCATTCCCGGATTTCATTGTGGGTTTATTTGATGTTTTTTTTCATTGATTTTTCTGTTGACTGCATATATGCATATTTAAGCAATAAATGTATAGTTAAGCTATTACTGAACTATGATGGTTAATAAAGGCCATCGCATTAGAGCTATTAGTGTTTTATGTCTTTATTTTTTTGCCAAATACGTTGCCAAACTCGCCAAATTATTAACTAAAATTCGCCAAATAGGCGATTTCTTTTATAAATAATTTATAAGCTGGTCGGTTGTTCGAAGGTCATTGTGTTAGAGCTGTATAATGGGAGTGGGTAGCTAGATCTGTTTTCTCGCCAAATTATTTCCCAAAACGCGCTAAATGAGCTAAAAGGTTTTATGCATTTATGAGGGAATTGTGATGACATTTATGAGTGCATTTTATAGCGTATTTTTTATTTTGGAATTTTAAGGCAATGAAACGGGATTTTGTAATTTATAACGAGCGGAAACAATAATAAGTTTATGATCCTATAACGGGGTATATGGTACACATATTTGGAATCTATTTGATATTTTTTTTATTCCATGTTAAGAACGGGTATAAATTTGCTAGTTGTACATAAAGTACTGCTCTTAGTTCAGTGGCGTATAAAGTTAGGTGGTATAGGTGGTCCCTAGCATACAATATATGTTGATTAATTTAAACATCTGGCCATTAAAATTGTAAAATTGTCATTTTTTATATACATTAAAAGAAGAAAAATTATACTATGAATAAATCCTTACAGGCCAAAAGATTAATCTGTAATGGCTTGAATGGTAATTCTAGAAGAAGGTCCTTTTTCGTTATTTTCGCCCTTTAGAGGATTAACGGAAGAATAGATTGCAGTGTTTTAAAAGTTTTCCTGAGAATTGTTTTGTATATAAAGGACAGATTCGAAGTTACGTAGTTGATTTCATTGTTTTGTGGTACCTCGAGAAAGTTCGCGAAGTGTTAGAAAGTGTTATTGTATATAGAGGACTGTTTTGTTCAGTAGCGTATAAAGTTGGGTGTTAGGTTATTTCCAGTTGAAGTTGAGCTATTTCAAACATCTAGTCACTAAAATCGTAAAATTATAGGTTTCTATCATCCTCTATACTTTCCATATATCCTCTTCATGGTTATTTTAGTTTACAATAAAATGTACATAAAAAATGACGTTCTTTAAATATTTTTTAAAGTATAGTTGGGAAATTTGCGCCATGCATTTTGACAGGCTGGAATAATATAGACTGTGCTTGCATGTTTGCATTTACTACATGCTTATATTTAACCATTTTCTGCCAAAAACAATATGTACTTGATGGAAAAGTAGTAATGGGCATTTCCACGCGTGACTTACACTACATCGGACGATTTAACAAATTTCGTTTGCATAGTTCATAATTATTTTCTATTCAAAAAAAATATTGTATGTCAGTTTACCCCTGAACATATAGTATTTTTAGCAATCAGTAAAAACTGTTTTAATTTAATATTTTACTAAAATAATAATAAAAATGTCCTGATGTGACTTACACTACATGAAAGGAAGTCGATTTTTGGTTATCATTATAAACTCTAATTTCTTCTTCACAGTGCAGTAAATCAACATTCTACCAGTGCTTATTTTAAGTATAAGGTTTAAAGCTAAATAATTTAATTGCAAAAAAGTATTGAAATATCATAGGAAATAATTTATTAACATTTTTCTTATGCAAAGTGAAAAAATCTTTAGCTGAATGTGGGTCAATTTTCCTGGAATGTGTGGCTGTTTTTATCTCCTCCTCACTGTATCACCAAGTCCACCAATTGGTCATTTTTCATGACTAAAGATAAAGATGGCCAACATTGGTGGCAGAGAAATGCCATTCAATGTTGTCTAACGGCTGGAACATTGCAATAGAGATGGTGTATTTTCAGTTAAAGTGTTGTCCGTAAAGTTGTTTTTGCTTTAATTTTCTTTAAAGGTTTGAAATTTACCACATGCTTAAAGTCTTTCCCTTTGCTCTCTTTTTTCTTTTAGCTGTTAATATAGCGTTCTTAAATCAAAATTATCAGAATATAAGTAATCTACAAATATTATAGCTAATCTACAATAGATAATTCAAACAGAATCTGTGACTGACACTACGTTGTGACTTAAACTACAAAGTTAAAATGTTTTATAAATAGAGAAAATGCTTTTTATTTTAAAATCTAAGGGTGTGGAATTACACAGAGGTTAATATAGAAAGAAAATATCTTAAAAATTTTGAAGCAAAGCCTTATTTTTAAAAGTTATAGAAACTTTTAGATATTTTCGTGACTTACACTACAGCCAAAACAGGGGATGTTAATCTTTCTAATTAAGTATTTTTTATTTATAAATGCCGATTAAAAATGTATTTTCAAGATAGTTATTATAGTGTATTTTAATAATTTTACCAACAAATCTGATAAAAAATAATACTTAACTTAAAATTCAAGAATTCAAAGTGATGAAAAATCATAACGCATGCTTTCAAAAAAAGCATACATTTTGAAACTTCAGCCACAGATAAAAACAATAATAGTTTTTGATGTAAAATTTTTGCATGTAAACTTTTCTAAATCACATATAAGAGTTTCAACTGGAATAAAAAATATTTTTAAAATTCACTTGTGGTATGTATTTACGTGGAATTAACCTAATACTACTCTGTTAAAAAAAATTTTGCTTGGTTTCACCATGATATTGGTTCCTAGTAGCTGCAACGGCTGTGTGGTGAAATGTTTCACCTTTTTTTTCGGTGTTTGGTTGAACCAATTTTCTGGATTTGGAAACAAAAACCTGAGAAATGGTTCAACCGAAAACCAAAAATATGGTTTAACGTTTCACCACACAGCCGTTGCAGCTACTAAGAACCAATATCGTGGTGAAACCAAGCACAAAATTTTTAACAGTGCAGTTTATAGATAAAAGTGTAAGGAAGGCAATAATATATCATGTTTTTCTCAAAAATAATCGAATTACAGAATGTGGAATCAAAGATGAAAACATGGTGAACTAGCCCGGATCTCCCCTTCAATTATATTTGTTAAACATCCATTTATAAATAGACAGACCTCCTAGTTAGAATGTATTTAAAGATGTCTCATAGTAATACTTCATAATGAATTTAAATATTTTCCCTTGAGTGTTCAGTAGTTCTTTAAACCAACCCCTAATTGACCAACCAGTTATAGAATTGCATTTTTAAAAAATAGATTTAATAATAGAGTTGGTCTAATAAAAAAAAAATTAAGTTATTTTGAATTTGGTAACATTACTTTATTTCAATATATTATATTTGTAGCATTTAAGTAAAGATAATAGTTTTATGGTTTAAGTTTAAAACTTAAAATTATGTTTCAACCTATTTTTGTCATAAAAAGCTACCAATAGAGCAAATCATTCCTGGATATGTAAGTAATAAGATTTTCAAAAATAACAATCTCTTATGATCCCCTCGACTGTTACCTAATAGCCTATTCTTATATGTTTTGTTTATGGACTAAAGGATCTAGTGGGGAACTTATTGGATTGCCATTTCTAAATCGATGCAATACATAACTCGAAAGATACACATTGCAAAACATGTATCAAACATTTATTAATTTTTGTTTTTTTTAAAACGAAGCATCATCGTATTAATATCAATTATATGAACTTTTTCATTACTTTAAACTTTCTGCAATCTCTTGTGCATAATAGAACAAACGTCTCTTAAAATATAAGGACACTTTACATTTGAATTATCATATATGCCATTAATACTATACCGCTAAAATTATTACAAATATAAAGTTTGACGAGCCAGTTTTCAAGCAAACATATTTAACATTGGAAATTACAGTAATTTTCAATTTTCTAGTTTTTTTTATGTTATAAACAATCTAATAGTTCATATTAAAAAAAGCTAGAAAAGAGTAACTTGAATGGCAAAAACTTTCACTTGATAGGAGAGAAAAAAGCTGCCTGGAGATAAGACGTTAAATTTCAAGTAATTTTTCTTAGAAACTGTCTTAGAGGATTTAAGTTTTTCAGAGGTTGTAACTTTTTAGGCTATTTTAAACGGGATTATCATTAAATTAGTAGTTATGTAAAGTATCACCTAACATTTTACATCATTTAATTAATATTTATTTATAAATAAAACTTTAAAAATAAATTTTTTCCCGTTACTATTTTTCCCCTTATGTCACAAAAGTTTTTAAAAAATACACAAAATAAATACAGATCATAAGTCGAAAAGTTACATAATATTCAGATAATTCTTATTTCGAACTTCCCTAAACCAAATAATACACATTATTTTTTGCTAGTTTGAGTATTAGTTACAAATATATATAAAAAATGCATAAATAAATAACAAGATTTATTTCCCATGAACTTGTTTATTTTTATTATTTTACAAAACTAATATATAGATTTAAAGCGCTTCAACATTTTTTTTAGTTTTTCCTCATAAAAAAATTCACAAAAAATACATTTATTATTAGGATTTTTAACCCCATGAGGGATATGTGGCCAAAGGGAAGGCTTGTTTTTATTGCATTAAGATTTTTATTTAAATTTTTGGTTCATTATTTTTTTAGTATTATGGAGAAAAAATCTAAAAACCTATATATACGATTGTATTCCCCAGGTCTTTAAAAAATGTTACGTAAGAAATATTTTTTTTCAACTGTAAAAATTTTCTGTAACTAATATATTCCTAATTAAAACTAATAGCACTTATATGTGAAAAGTTACTCCACTTCTGTAATAAAAATTTATTTAAACATTTTTCCGTTTTCTATATAATTGAATAGTTATCTCAAAGCTTTTCTTCCAAACAATGAAATTGTAATGTTATTTATTTTATTTCGTAAGAAAGCATAAAAAGTATTATGTTTTTTTAATACCGTTTTGTATCAATTTTAATGCATGATTTTTTCTAAAGATTCCGATACTGATATAGATTTTATGTAAGAAGACACTTTTTTATATACATTTTTTATATTTCATTGAAATAACCAATTAACTAATGCAATTATAGAAATAAATCTATTTATGAGAGTAAATAATGTCTTTTTATATATAAATGGTTATAAAAACTAGTGAAGTAGCAATCTGGTAGTAAAATCTTTTATTTTGAAAAAAACAAAATAAACTAAGTTTTTAAGCTTTTATAAAAACTTCTTGTTTTCCGATTTTTTTCTTTGATAGTGTGTTTTAGTTGGGATAATCTTGGTACTTTTCCACTTCACAAATAAAAGTCATGGAATGCGAAATACGTTATTTTTCTGAAGTCGATGCTCTTTCTTCCTGTTATTATACAGATTATTTTAAACAAACAGCTTAGCCTTGGTCAAATTTACAGGTTAATTGCAAATGATCTATCATTGTATTTAGGGGACTTGGCAGCCCAGTTAGTATAGCGTTGGACACAATATCAGCTCAGATCGGATAGCAAGAGGGGGAGCTGGTTCGATTCCGGTGGTGGCCACTGCTGTCTTATAGACGGAAATATGCAGTCAAAATCTAACTAAAGTACCTAAGTATACTGGGATAGACATGCTCATTAAATCTGTGGAGACTAACAGAGAAACAGACGGACTGAACGATTATAATACCTTCCACTTTTTACGTTATAAACGTAGTGTGGAAGCTTAAATCGATTTGGAAAACATTTCAAGATACAGACAGAAAAGAGTTCCGGGCTTTTATAGGGATCATTTCGTAGTATCGAGACGATGCTTCTTCCAAATATGCAGAATTATTGGTCCACATCATAAAATAGCAACATACCTTTTTATTTAATGTATTTCCAAGAAAAGATTTAGCCATATATAGGATGTTGTACTTGAAAACGATAGATTCTCGGAAGACTGGCATTAGAACGTAGCATTTTATTGTCTTCACACCCGAATAAAATATTACGCATATATTCTTTATATAAGCATAGTTTTCAAACAAATATACATTTCAAAGAATGTCTTGATAGTAAAAGAAATAACGTTCAATATTTACTGAGAAGCGTGTTAGTTTAGTGTAATCTGAGGTTTTACGCGGTAAAAGCAAGAAATTTTAGTATACTATGTATAAACAAACTCTGTCAGGTTTTTTTTTTATCTCTGAGGGATAAGCAATTTCGCTGAACTGTAAGCTTGTTTTCACTGCATGAGATGCCATTTTAATTTTTTACTTAACACGTAATTTCTTTAACTTTTTAAAATAATATTTCTGTAGCAGAGAATTATAAATGACTTCTCAACTTTAAATTTTAAAATTTTGTAAAATTATAAAAATATATATATATATAAGTTCTCAAGGGGGTCCAATACCTTGAAATTGGTAAAATTGCACTTTTTTGTTTTATTGTATGGAAACATAATAGAGCTAATAGTGTACAATTCATAGCAAACCAGATAACAAAATTCATAATGCCAAAAAAGTTATGATTGATTTCATTAAAAAACTTTGTATTCTGGTAACGTTAAAATGAAACTTAAGAGGCTAATATCTCCGGACGAGATTTTCATATTTTGATCTATTTCAAAATGCTAAGGCTTTTTAACTACAAAAATACTTTTAAAATGCTGTCATTACATTTTTAAATACAAAATAGTATTTCTTATAAAAGTATGCATTCTTTTTGCTTAATTTTCATTTGACTTATTTCGTAAACAATGTTCAAAGTTGAAAATTCGTTTTTTCCCATGAAAATCTGTGATTTTTTTAGTAATATTTTTTTTCTAAAACAGTAGTGCGTATTAACTAAAATTTGAATGCATACATCTACTAGGATATTAATAAAGAACCTATAACAAATTTTTAAGCACACAAAATTGAAAATTCGAAGAGGAGTAGGAATTTGAAAAAAGTCAAAAATTTGATAAAAAATTTAAATTTTGTCAAATTTTGCACATAATTTGAAGTTTTTTGGGGCTAAAAAGAATTGTTTATAGACGTTGCTCCCGTAGAAAAAATTTGGATTCAGTAAGTGTAAAAATAAAGTTCGTGTCTATTAGAGGGTAAATTATAACACATTGTTTTAATGCAAAATATCAATCATTTACAGCTGAAATCAAAGACCGCTTGAAACTCTACTTGACAACGTCATTTTTTTATACAATTCATAAATCAGCTGCTTCGGTATCAGTATTTTATTAAAGCTTAAACATTATCGTTTACAATATAAAAGTTAGTTTAAGTACACTATAAAATAAAGTTGTGAAGTGAATTCTGCAAATTTCCACGCATGTGGCTTTGTGAAGCGAATATGTTATGGAACACATCAGATTTAAGAATATTTGGTATCAGGAAAAAACATGTGTAGAAGAATCGATCACAAAATTCGGAAGAAGAATTAGTTTATTATATAATCTTAAAAAACCTACAACATAAGGCCTAAAACATTTTGCTTTAGAATCAGAATATTCTGAAACTGGATATATCTACAATATGTTTACTTATTCCTGCAGTACTATGCTTCAGACTGTCTTAAAAAACTGGATTACTCGTTGGCAGTATAGTATACCTTTGAATTTGTATAAACAAGTGTTGACAAGCATACCAGGTGCACAAGGTCTTCAAATGGAATACTCTAATACAAATACTACATGACACAATATATATGTGCCTACCCCCCTACAAATACTACATTAGTATTCATTTTACAGAAGAATTACTATAAAAGAAATGCCATTTTTGACAGGAAAATTCCAACTTAACCAAAAAGATAATATATGATTCTATTAAGAAACAAAATTTTTCTGGGGAAAATGCTATTGTTCCTAAAAAACGGAACACGGTATTATTATCCTGGATAGATAAATAAGTAGGTACACAATTGAGCACAAGTGATAGCCCTAGATTTGTTAGAAATATCCGGCTATGGAGAAGAAGCAAAGGGCAAGTTGTACAAAAGTCACCCTAAATTACATTAGTTCGACGACGGTATTGATCGAGCTACCAATAATAAGATACTGGGTTTTTTTTTTGTTTCTTTTTTTTTTAGAAAATCCCTCAGGTGGTGGAGGAAATGTTTATGGGGACTTAGAAGTGAGAAAAAATTCACACACTAAAAAAATACTTCTTCTTTACAAGTTGTCAGTCAAAAAACAGCTTTTGCGCTAAACTTACAAAGTGTTCGTATAAAACAAGCAAATTTTCTTTGCAAATTTTACGGTTTTTTCGGTAACACCAGCTGACAGTTTTTTTTCTGTAAAAACAGACGTTTTTACAGTTTGAAACAGAGGGTAAACAAAACGATTCTACACCGTAAACGAGTTTAGGATAACGTTTAAAGACCTAATGTAAGCGAAAATCTTTCCAACCGTCGAATGTACGGGAATTTTTCACAACAATGATGTGGGTGTTTACAATGTATATTTTGACATTATACAAGAGTGAAACCAAATAATAATGGAAAACCATTATCACATTTAAAGTACGTCAAGCTATTCTGCCATCATAGGCAGGTAAACTGCAATAACTAGACAAATGACTTGGACCATTGTTGCAAGCGCTCAATAACTATAACCTGTAACCTCAATGCCTGTAACAAAGTATACTGAAAGATTGTTTATTTCAGAACAAAAATGGTCCACTTCATTGTTGTAGTTACTGCAGTTCCTCTGCTCACGGCAGTGTTAGTCGATGATTTTCAAGAAAATCGACATATACCATCAACTTCGGGACTTGACACCAGAATCAATAACAAGCTCCATGTAATCCACGAACCAAGCTTCATGTGCTTCACGAACAGGAAAGACACGTGACTTTGTGGTGTGCTCAAACCCACAGAAAAAAAGACGTCAAACTAATCAATATTGTGACTGTTTCCCTGGAAAATCCCAAATGCACATAGGTGATTACTTCCAAAAGTATCATACGCTAAAAAAAAAACTACAAAAAATAAGGTATTCATTTATAGAGAAATTAAAAACTTGATTATGTTTCATATCAATCAGTCAAGGAAAACGTATTTCATTATCTTTAATAATAGTTGCTTGCTTATTTATGGCTTTTTTACGACCTTTAACACATCCATGTACGTCTCGTAATTTGTAACAATTGTCAAGTTAATCCCTAATCCCGAATGACCCTGACAAACACCATAAACATCAAACTATGATACCTTTTTCCGGCATCGACATTGAACCACAAGCAGAATTAACGTGCACCAGTCCAAATATCTTACTGTTTAGCAGAAACTGAAAATATTCGTTGAAGAATACAGCTGGAAAAAGTTGAGGAAATTTTGAAAAAATATTACAATTTAAATTAGACTAGTTATTTGTGCAACTAGTGCGTATCGTTGTCTTTTTTAAACGAGTTGAATACCATTATTTCACATGGGTGGAAGGTAATAATAAATTAAATGTAGTAAGTTTCAACAAGCCTTTATAAAATGGCCTTTTTTTACCATGAAAAAATGTCTAACTTTTTTCTCTTTTGGGTTTAATTAGGCTTGATTTGCTATAATTAGATATCAGGTAAGCGCACTACCTGAAAAAATAAAAGAAATAACATGCGTTCAATAGTCAAGCTGTCCAATAATTACCCCATAGCATATCCAACAATTACTCCGCTTTGTCCAATAATTACCCCATAACTAAACAAGCATGTCATAACGTTACTATTCATCCTGAAATGGTATTTTTCAGAACAAACCACCTTCATAAACATATCTAAAGCTGGGCATTACAAAATTCCACATCCATGTAAAAGAAAACCAAAATATACACAATTTGTCATCGATTGAAAAAAAAGTTTAACCCCTATTTTTCAAGCGTATTGAGTTATTAATATATTATTTGAGAAAAAGTACTAATATATCATCCCAATTATTAATTAATCAGAGCATTTCTGGATATGCAATTAACAAATTTTGGTTTGTTATGGTTTTTCGTCCCTGTCCAATAACTACCTCTAGTCCCAATAGTTAAACAAATATACACATATAATACACCAATAGTTGATGTAAAGATTAGTTCAACGTTAATCTATCCAAAAGAAATCTGTTGCGTAAACATATTGTAATCGTTATTTGAGGATTAATGGAGTTCTTAAGTTATGAAAAAAGTATTTAATTAAAAATGTTCGGGAAAAAAACTCTCAAAATATAAAGAAACTAATCGCAAGAAATTCAAGATATATCTCTAAGTACTCACTTTTGTTTTACTTCAATTCATTTAAAAAATGAACAAGAAACGGATTATGATTTAACTTACGAATTAAAATGCATTTTTTAAACTAAATTACATGCAGGGAAAGATTACTTAACAAATAATTTACAATAGAAAAATAGTTAAGTTTTAAAATCATTGCCATATATATTTTAATTGTAATTCCTTTCAATAGTTAAAAACAATATTCTTAAGGATATATCATTAATTTAAAAAATAAGACGCAATAAGAATTGTATAACCACACTTTTGATTGCCTTGCTTTAAATAAATATTATTCTGTTTCATATACACAAATGTGAATTTAAAGTAAATACCTGATATATATGCGTGAAAACTTTTATTTAATGAATATTTTTCTACCCAGAAGTTATTTTTTTGTTTTCTTTAGATTAAATGTGAGTTCTGAGTACATTTAAACAACTGGAAGATGTACTAAAAGTGTAATATTGAAACTGCGTCAGATTTTAAATTATCAAATGCATTTTTGGAGAAAAATATTTGTCTAAAATGCATATTTGTAATGTATTTGTAACTTATTTTGAAAGAAATCTTCATGTTCCCAAACGTTAGAACCATATAACTTATAAAACATTAGAATTATAGAACTCGGATGTTCTGATATTTATTTTCATTTACAATTATTTCTCTTCCAAGGATTACTGCCAACTTGATGCAATTTTACATGCATTTTTGAAAATTCTATCAATTTAATTTTCAAGCTGTATTTATTTGAACAGAATAGTTTCTTAAAATCTGTGTAACAGACAAAAGAATTAAGGGTTTTATGATTCAATGAACAAGGCGCAGTTGTTACAACTTTGTTCTTCATTGAAATTGGCAAAAATATATTTATAAATTTTTTGATAAATAAGTATAAAATAAAATTATTTTTTTTTTAAATTTCGACACATATATTGAAAAATTTCTTAACCAAATAGATTTAGATACTTAGGTTGCAATTTATTTTCATTCTTAATAATCTTTAGGAATTGAGTTTCTTAAGCAGGGTTTAGTTTCGGAGGGAAAATGTACTTATGACTAAATACCCGAAATTAGCAGGAATAGCTTCTTTAAATCTGTGTAAAAGACAAAAAAATTAAGGGTTTTATGATTCAATGAACAAGGCGGAGTTGTTACAACTTTGTTCTTCATTGAAATTGGCAAAAATATATTTATAAATTTTTTGATAAATAAGTATAAAATAAAATTATTATATTTTTTTTTAAATTTCGACACATGTATTGAAAAATTTCTTAACCAAATAGATTTAGAGACTTAGGTTGCAATTTATTTTCATTCTTAATAATCTTTAGGAATTGAGTTTCTTAAGCAGGGTTTAGTTTCGGAGGGAAAATGTACTTATGACTAAATACCCGAAATTAGCAGGAATAGCTTCTTTAAATCTGTGTAACAGACAAAAGAATTAAGGGTTTTATGATTCAATGAACAAGGCGGAGTTGTTACAACTTTGCTCTTCATTGAAATTGGCAAAAATATATTTATAAATTTTTTGATAAATAAGTATAAAATAAAATTATTTTTTTTTTTAAATTTCGACACATATATTGAAAAATTTCTTAACCAAATAGATTTAGAGACTTAGGTTGCAATTTATTTTCATTCTTAATAATCTTTAGGAATTGAGTTTCTTAAGCAGGGTTTAGTTTCGGAGGGAAAATGTACTTATGACTAAATACCCGAAATTAGCGAATAGCTTATTAAAGCTGTAAAAAGACAAAAGAATTAAGGGTTTTAGATCAAGAAACAGCATTTGTTAAAATTTGTCTTATTGAATTGCAAAATATATTATAAACTTTTGATAGCTTAAAGCTTTTTAAAACTTTTTTTTTCTTAACGAAACACTTGTACTTATTTTTGATTTCGCAGATAAAATCGTTTTTTAAAACCTTATCCATTGCCCCATACTAATCCTATGGAGAGAAAAATGCAGTCAAACTTAGCTAGATACGCGATCTGTTCCACCAATGAAAATGTATACCTAATTGCCACATGCCATTCTCAACGGAGTTGATTTGCAACTATTGAGAGACCCTATTTAAAGTCATTTTGCATCGAATCTAGCTTTCATTATACGTCCCAAGAATTGAAGAGCTTAGTGGAAGAACGTGCTAAGTGACAAATAGGTGAAAACGAGAAAATGAGCTTTAAAATTTTTACTTTGGACTTAGATCCGATGAAAACGGTACTTGCAAACGGCAAAAAATATGCTTAACTTAAAGTTTATCAAAAGGAGGAAATACTTGTTATCTTTAAGGTGATGCGGTACCCAAAAAATTAAATCCAGTATTTTTATCGCTAGCATTCAAATTAAACTATTTTTACAAAGAACTAACATGCAATAAAAATATACGAAAAAATTATAAATATTGAAACTTAAGTTTTTAAAAAAAAAATTAAAAAATTAACGTTTTTTTAAATGCTACTCCTCCTACAATTTAAAGAATTTTTTAATGGATTTTTGTTTTCAAAATGTTCCTACAACATCTATTAATAAAAGTGGGTATGGATATTGAGCTATCAGTTAAACAAAAACAGTTATGTAGCTTTATGTATAAAAATGGCCACAAAAAAAAGATTTTTTTGTAAATTTTGAACTTCATCATTTTTTTTAAAATCTATTAACACTAGACCTTATCCCATTCCAACTTTTGTTAAACGTCAACACAGAAAAAAATCGGAGCTCTACATTAATTTACCTAAAAGCCTTAGGGTTTTAACCATTCACAAGCTAAAAAAATTAAAAATTTAAAAAATCAATATAAAATTTCAAAAACCATTTTAAAAAAACACAATATCATTTTCAATAAACCTCCACCATCCTAAAGCATTCCTTCTTTTTTTGCGATATCCTTAGCTCACAGGATTCGAGCATGTTTAATTATTTTCTGAGCAGCCATTTTGGGTAATGCGTTCCCTTAATTAAGGGAATAACATGTTCATTGACATAAAAATATAAAAAAAAATTCAAAAGTGTCACTTAGCACGTTCTTCCACTAAGCTCTTCAATTGTAGGTGGGGGTAGGGAGCTGAGTATCAGCCTGTATCGCTTCCACGAAACAGGGACAGACTTTATATCTCATGGTTAAAAGGATGTGCAGTGAATCATTTCCATTTGCCGGAAGCTATCTAGAAGTTTCTCTGGAGATTCTCTACTTTTTCTTATTTTTTATGTAACTTTTAAGAAAAAAAATCTAGCGTCAAAACTTTATTTTCAGAAAAAGAAATGGTATCCAGAAGAATCATTGTATTTATAGTATTTTCTTGCATCAAAAGGCATAGTATTACAACTTTTCATGAGTTCGTTATTGAATTCCCAGATTAGTCAGGGTTCCAACGCACCTAAACTGTTAAAAAGTTTAGTGAAAGATTTGCACCAGAATTCTGGACTTTTCTAGCTGCCAACAGTATTTAGAGTGTAAAATTACCAAATTTGTGGCAAAAACGTAACTTTAAAATGCCGTAAAAGTGGTAAATTAACGCTCCAAATAATGGTGGCAGCAAAAAAATTATCAGAATTCCGGTGAAAACTGAAAATCACACTCCGGTGAATTCAGAATTCGGGCACCAAACTTTTTAACAGTGTGTTAAATTGTACAAGACATACATTTAATATTGAGAAATTATTTAATAAAATGATGTTGATGTCAACAGGTTAGGTTAGTTTGAATTATCGTCGCACTAGAGCTACACGAGGGCTATTGGCGACGGGCGTCGTATTTTAGAACCACAGATGTCAACAGGTATTTGACAATCGAAACAATACAGAATTAGCAATTTAATAAATTTATCAAGACCTGAACAAAGAAAGTTAATTGGGAAGTATTTCTACGAGAGAATTAAGTTAAATTGGCAAATAAGACATGGTTTGGTAGAAAGCATATAGAGACATGTTAATCTACTTATTTCTATTATATTTAACGGAAACGGCGTCTAATTAAGCGCATTTAGGCGTTGTTTTTTGGATTTCCACAACGTATTGCTTACTTTTGATTTTAGTTGCTGAACATAATTAACATGTAGTCTCGAAGTTCTTAAAAAAATAAAGATATATTGAGCAGAAAGTCTGTTTACTCACTAATTAATTCGTGCACTTCGTGATTTCTCGTGGGAAATCATTTAATCCAAAGTACAACTAAAATATAGGGTCCGCGCCATTCATTGGCGACTTTTGACGATCGTAAATTCTATTGAACAAAGTCGCCAATAAACGGGCCGGACCCTATACCTTAGTTGTAATTTAGAGAATATGATTTTTCCAACTCGACCTTTCGTTTTTCGTTTTACTCTAAATACTATATGAATTAGACTGTGCTATCTGGTAAATATTAAAACAAAATCTATGTGTACAATACAGTGAAATATTTTCCGGATAATAATATTATACGACAAATGTAAATGAACAACTATCGTAATATAGTAATAAAACATTTTTATATTTCGTATTATATTATATGAAGCTATTTAGTGGCAATCAAAATGTTAATTGCATCAAATTATTATTCCTCAATTAAGTTTTTGGTCTTGTATTATTATTGTAATTTCTAAAATTTTCTGTTTTCCTTACATTGTTATCAGAAATATGATAATCCCTTTACACCTTTGGGTCCATTGCATCTTTAATTTCACATATGAAGAGCTTAGTGGAAGAACGTGCTAAGTGACAAAAAGGTGAAAACGAGATATTGAGCTTCAAAGTTTTTAGTTTGCAACTTTTCTCTACTTCACAAAATCATAGTTTTTTCTTCATGATAATTTAGTTTGGTTCTTCAAAATGCTTGGTGGCTTTTGGCTTAGCCGTACTTTACGTAATAACACGTCATTTACAAAACGCGCTTGACGTCTCCTGCACTTGGCACGTTCTTCCTCCGAAGTGCTTCAGATTTTTTCAGTCGTTTAGTGGAAGAACGTGCTAAGTGACATTTTTTAGGTATATTTGATCCATACGAGTTTCATAATTTCTGTACTAACATTCCAATTTTCAAAATTCTTTTTTTTGTTTGGAAGAAAGGACTTCAGATTTTTTGTTATACTTTTTATTTGTTTGCCTGTACGTCCATCATTTTGTCCGTCCATATCCCTTTCAATTTCCGATCTAAACTGTCTGATTTAAAAAATTTGGTTTTGGTTCGAAATTAAAAAATTAGAAGACTACAATGTATAGTGTTCGGCCACGTGCCTGTACGTCTGTTTTTCTGTCCGTCCGTCCGTCTCCCCCCCCCCCCCCCCCCCAACTTCCTTTCTACCCGTCCAATTTTTAAAGTTATTACCTTCAATTATCTAATATGAAATACATATAAGGAAATGAAACTATTGCGATGGAGGTCAAAAATCCAAAATGAAGATTTTGTGCTCTCTACACGTTTTGGAGGGTGCTGATTACAAAAAACTGGGTTTTTTTCATTGATTCGTCTGTTTGTCTGAAACTACTTTACAGTTCGAACTAAAAGGGCTACAGACTTCAAATTTAGTACACGGGTTCCTAGTACCTGTAGGAAGTCATAATAATATTTTCGAGAAAATTACGCATGCGCATTAGCAGCTGCTATAAACTTTTTGGGTTTTAAAAGTGGTGCTGAAAAACGAAAATAGATACAGACTTAAAATTTGATACACTTGCTCCCAGTACTAGTCGGACGACAAAATAAAGATTTCAACAATATTGTGCATGTGCAAAGAGTAGCTGCCATAGAACTTTTTAGGTTTGAAAGTAATTGAAAATACTTTATAAGGTATCTAATAACTTATAAACGAACATATTGATATATTAATCAGTAATTGAAAGTCGTGTAGTGTTACGCAACCCTAATTTTTTAATGTATGATATCAGACACATATCTTATATACTTTTTGTTCGTCCGTCTGTCCCTACTATAAGGATTTCTTTGAGTATTTAAGTTAAAAGAAAGTAGATTATATTAGTTATTTTAGAAGTTCTTGCTTAATGTTAAATGGGTAAGTTTTTAATTGAAAATATTTTTTAAAAATACCATTATCACTGAAATTATAAACTAATTACTTTAAAAAATAATAAGACAAATCTCAACTTAGTAAAAAGTATACAAAAAGATAGTAAAAGAAACACAAATGCAAGTGAATAAAATAAATATTAAATTTAAAAGATTTATAAAAAAGATAATAATGTAAGATGTAAGTTTTCGCAAAATAAATTTTTAAATAGTTTTTGGATAGGAATAATTGAATGTAAAAACAAACATTAAAAAAAAAGTAAAAATAAGATGTCTGGCAAAATATAAATCCTAAGGTTATTTATGTTTTTCTTTCCCCTTTTCAATTAAGGATTTAATCAATTTTAAGAAAGCTTCTTTAATTTACAGCATTTCTATATACAAAAGCTTAACATGATCGTTTAAACAATTTATTTTTACAATCGTGATGCAAAATCAAGAAACCAAGCTTTTTGTTTCTTGTCAATGAAACCGCAGAACATTTTATAAACTTTAACAATTGTAGAAAATATTTTTTTCATATACCCAGAGGCTCTGGACAAGTGTGTTTAGGATTTAGAGTACCATTTTGAACCCGCTTTTCTTTCTTAAATTCGAAAAAATTAAGCGCGAAGGAGCACTTTTTTTTCCCATTGGATTAACGCAGAGGCACTATGATTTGGAAAACCGCAGTAAATTGGGTTCATTCACCCTTAAGAACAAGAAGTTCTGAAAGAAATAGAGATCTTACTTTAATGTTATTTTAATGCTTATTGAAATTCTTATAGCACGGAGCAAAAATTATAACAGATATCTGATGATGTAATACCTTTAAAACAAAACAAAAATCTTTTTAATGGAGTGGATAGAACTTAAATTAAAGCAGATCGTCTTATAGACCGAGACAGACGTAAAGATGCACGGAAAATCATACGGACAGACGGACAAAAAGTATAAAAGATTGGACTTCAATATTATGTCTCTATAAAAAATCGGAAGGACAGAACGAAAATGGAAGGGGGTATGGATGGAGAGGAGGAAATTTCCACGATGTCAATACCAACAATTTATTTGTACAATCGTGATGCAAAGCACTTTTTTAAAGTCATCTAATTTTAATAAATATTAAGAATTTATAAATATAAAGAGATAGAGTATAAAACGTTATATGAGTTATAATAAAATATATTAGTTTTACATAACAAAGCAATATCTTGATTAAATTTGTACTTACGTATTAGCTGCTATTCGCACTTTCAAGCCAAAATTCAGCTTTCCGCTTATTTCTTAATTCCATTTTAATAATTTTGGGAGTTTAGGACATTGCACAAAATGCGATCGTCAGCTTTAGAGATCAAACGTAAAATTGCTTTAAAAGATTTTTGCACCCCTAATTCATTTTTTTAAAACAAACCAGATGGTTCGGGGTGTAATGTTGCTTTAACGTGAACATGCGATCTCCAAACGGCAGGTGCAACTTTCTTTTAATGATACCATCTGTTCACTGCTAAATAGACTACGTTTATTAGAATAAAAAACACAAGACTTTAAAAGCAAACGATATTTTATAAAATGTTAAAACCTTTAGCTCCGATTGAATTCTAAAATAAAAGTGCATTTTCTCTTATTTTCCTAAATGCACTCAAAGCCCGGTTATACGCTATATGAATTATAATTCATTGGTTATATTTAATAATTACTAGGGGCTTCGCCCCTAGGCTCGCAAGCGAGCAGATTGCTGCGCAATCTCACTCGGCTCGCAAGCTCGCACCCTTGGATTGCTGCGGAATCTCACTGGTTCGCAAAGTCAAACTCTTGTATGGCTGTGCAATCTCCGAAGGCTCTCCTGCTCGCTATCGCTCTCCAACCCCCGAGAATTGCTGCGCAATTCCCACCGCCGGCCCCCCGGCCGCTTCGCGACCTGCTGGTGACCGTAACTTTTCCATCCCCACTTTGCACAGGCCTATGCATATTTTACAATCCAGGTCTGTATCTATGACAATATTGGGTGGATCCTCGGTGACCGTCATGCTACAGATACATCGGCCGCAGACTGATAATTAACTTATTAACAACTTTTGATAAAATAAATTATAATCACAACGTAGTTTCACATGTCTAGTTGCCACAATCGACACCAGCAGTCTTTTAAAGGATATAACGGCTCGAGTGGCCACAATCGAGGGCCCGGAGGATTGCCGAGAAGCCACAATGGACGGCCCGGAGGAGTACCAGCGGATTTTTAAAGGATATCACGGCTCAAGTGGCCACAATCGACGGCCTGGAGGATTGCCGAGTTACCACAATCGACGGCCCAGAGAGGGTACCAGAGGTTTTTTAAGGATATCACGGTTTGAGTGGCCACAATCGGCGGCCCGGAGGGAGTCACTCCGTGAGCAGAAACAGCGAAAGAAATTCAAGAAATGCAACCGAGAGAATACGTCACGGGGAGAAAAAAAGCCATACAACAATGACAGGAATATGTGTTTACTTTTTCACGAACGCCAAAAGTTGCCAAATGGCATCACGGCCTGAATACGCTAGGTGTTCCACTAATCCAATTTTTATTTCGTATTATATTGATGATATAATTTGTGCGTTATTGGCCCGTATTCAATTATCAATTCTAGTGTCAATATAATTCCCCATGGTACTGCTAGCGTATTTAGGCCTGTCTCGATTTGGCGGCTTAACTTTTGCAGCCAAGTAGCGAAAACGTACTTAATTTGGTAAACATTCCAGTTCAACTTTCAACTCAATGGATGTTTACATTAATCTTGTTGCCAAATCTTGAAAACTAATTTATTTTTAAGTTGGTTTGGTTGAAATTACAGCGTACAAGAATTATGCGAACAATAGTAAAGCTTGAAATGGGTTTATTTTGAAAATTCCAGTTTTTGTGCAGGTGAGTATTTGTTCAAAAGGTGTGTAAGGTTTGGTTTGGATTTATTATAATCGGCTGCAGTCCGATAATAATTGAACTTATTAACAACTTTTGATTAAATAAATTATAATCACAACGTAGTTTCACATGTCTAGTTGCCACAATCGACGGCCCGGAGGATTGCCGAGTAGCCACAATCGACGGCCCGGAGGGAGTCGAAAGATTTTCTAGTTTCAAAATTTGCGGCCCAGACGGGAAAATTTCGTAAGGTATAAGGCGTACAAAATTTCGACCATTAAAACATTACTGGGCTTTCAAGTCATGATAAAAAAAAACATAATGTGAAACTATTCCCTCACGCTACCGACACCATTCCGTGAGCAGAAGCCCTGTGTTTACTTTTTCATGAACGCCAAAACTTGTCAAATAACATTCCGGCCTGAATACGCTAGGTGTTCCTTCCCCATTGACGACGGTCCATGTACAAGCCTGATTACGATTGGGATTGTTTACGTTTTAAAATTGGAACACCTAGCGTATTCAGGCCACAAAGCTATTTGGCGATTTTTGGCGAATCTACTAAACATCTACTGAGTTGAACTGGAATGTTTACCAAATTACCAAATTAAGTACGTTTCCGCTACTTGGACAAAAAAAATAAGGTAGGAGTATCGTTTTCACTTACCGGTAGAATGCAGAACTCCAGGTCAGTATTCTTTATCTCAGTGGGTTGGAATGAGTAATTTAAAATATCGCCGAGGCTAAGTACCTGCCGAAAACCGGTACAAGCAACTATCACGAGGTTGCAGGCTTGGCTATTGATCGCTAGATTGTCAGTTCTAAAATCGCCAAATGTAATCGCAATCAATTCTGTTCAGTTGGTCCGTGCTATAGAAGTCGGTGCCAATAATAAATATTAATATTTGATAATAGTAGTTTAGTTGTTGCATTATGAAGTGTATGCATTTTGAAGAAAATAAATATACAAAATACATCAACAAATTTCGAATCACAAACAACCTGTTACATCGCCCATGCTTAATGTTGGGTTATTGGCGTATTTTTCCAATATCTTCATTTGGCGCAATGTTTAAAGCAACCTTTTTTCTGGCTTCATCTGCGAGTTTTGGGTAGGGATTTTTTTTCACTCCGTTAAAATATCTTATTTCAAAAGAACAATAATTTATTTTCGCTTTTAAATCAAAACTGAAAACATCCTTTCACTAATGCCAGATTTTAAATTATAATCTCGACGCAGCACACTTTCCAAATAATCTCGTCAAAAGAGTTTGGTTTGATTCGTTTTTGGTTTGCTTGGCGAGATAAGCTTTGGTGGTGGCTCCACATTCCGATTTTTAATTAAAAAACTAATTTGAATTTCTCTCTAAAAATTTGTGGCCATGATATCTAAACTTTTTTCTACATTCAGTAAAAAAATTGGAGAACATTGGTAAAAATTGTGTCGTAGAGATCAAAAAGTCTGACTTTGGAGAAAATAAAAATAAAATTCAAAAATCCATAACTCAAAATCCGATATGAAAATTTTTCCCCAATTTTTTTTTATTTGTTGATAAATGAAAAATCTATAAAATACTAAAAATTCAGAAACTTTGGCAAGCCCAAATTTTTTTATATCGATTTTATATCGATTTTCGGCAAAAAACGGTAGTTTTAGCTTCCACACTACGTTTATAACGTAAAAAGTGGAAGGTTTTATAATCGTTCAGTCCGTCTGTCTGTCTGTCCGTCCGTCTGTCACCCACTTTCACAGAAAGAACCACAAGTCCCACAGACAAGTGGGATACGTCATTTTAAAGCAAAAAATCAGATTAGGCTACATTCCAAATTTCATTCAAAAATTTAAATTAGAAGTTTATTTAAAATTTAAATAACTAAATTTTTTTTATCTACATTGAAATAACATGCAAATTCTATTTTTATTCATATTTTCACTGTTGTCATCCACAAGTCCCACAGACAAGTGGGATACGTCATTTTGAAGCAAAAAATCAGATTAGGCTACATGCCAAATTTCATTAAAAATTTTAAACTAGAAGCTTATTTAAAATTTAAATAACTAAAAATTTAATCTACATTGAAATAACATGCAAATTCCATTTTTATTCAACATTTTCACTGTTGCCATTTCGTTAAACGTACGAGAAACTTTTGTTAAAATAAAAATACACTTTTGAAAAAATATTTATTTATGTGATATAATTCGGTTTGGATTGTTGTATTATCACAATAGAGTTCTTTTAATGGTTCTATATATATGTATGAAGAAAGATGGCATAAAAAAATATGCTAAGTTTCGCTTTTATTTTTAAAGCATCAATTGTACAAATTATATATTTTTTGAACTGTAAATTAATTTAACAAACTATAAATAAGTGAATTTTCGAAAGAAATGTAAATGGGAAATTGTGGCGACAAAAATATTTATTAAAAAAGATTACATCATTATTCTTCGAACTTCAAACAAATTTTGCAAACGATAAAGTCTAATTATTAAATCTGAGAAAGAAGATTAATGAAAATAGTTAATTTTGGCGTTTAAAACTTTGAATTACAAATAGCTAAAGGCCCTGTTTTTATTAGAATTAAATCACATTTGCCATTCGCAACAATCGCTCGAGAAACTTTAATTCTTTTAGACAATAAATTAAAATAAATTTATATTTGCGACATCGATCAGTTTGAAATGACGTCAAATATATTTCACTACGGAATCCTTGTATGTTGATATGAAATGTTTTCATTCTATTTAAAAGCTAGGAATATGACATATTTATTCTTTAAAATATAAATTAATTTTTGCAAACGATAAGTAATAATTATTGAATTTTCGAAATAAAATAAATGAAACTAGCCAAATTTAGCTTGTAAATGTTAAATATAGAATTAATGTTGTGTTTGGCGCGTTTTTTTCTGTTAAACACAAATATGTGGAAGCGAGTTAAGTGACAGATTCTGTTACAAATCTACATGTTTAATTTTTAATTAAAAAACTAATTAGATTTTTAAAAAAATATTTTTTGGACATGAAACTTAGACCAATTGAGACATTCAGTAAAACAATTGGAGTTGTATTCTAAAAATTGCGTCGTACAGATCAAAAAAGCTTACTTTTTTTTAATATAGAGAGAAAGTTAATTTGGAAAAATTAATGACATTTTTTAATTTTTTTTTATTAAAACTACAAAAAAAACAAGTGCTTTGCGATTAATGCGACATAAATAAAGCGAAAGTCTGACAATTTTCTTCAACTGTGTCACTTAGCACGTTCTTCCACTGAACGATCGTCCGAATCGGGACGATTTCGGAGGCAGAAAGTGCCAAGGGTCCTTAGCACGTTCTTCCATTGAAAAAGTGACGAAAACGCGTGCACCTACCAACTTCGTTCACGAAAAATCTACGAAATCAAATGTTTTCTAAAAAATTGAAAGCTGTTATGTTTAAAGGAGGTAATAACATAATCATTAACACAAAAATCTCAATTTTTTCAAAAATGTCACTTAGCACGTTCTTCCACTCAGCTCTTCATATATTAACGACGACGATTAAACAGCATCATAACATTTTGAGTTAATCTCTTTGTCGTCTGGGTAAAACGAAATCGGATTCCAACCAATAATGATTTATTCGAGACGGATATAGTCGAATTAATGGGAATATTTCTTATGATGTCACGCTCTCCATAGTGCGATGTCATTGGTGGTTTTGTTTTCTTTGACAACAAAGCGAGTTGTGTTTGAGTGCTGAAACAAGCTCATTGGTTTTTTATAAAGTCACGCGCTCCGAACTTCGATTTCAATGGTTGTTTCGTTTTCTTTGACAAAGTGTTGAAACAAGCCCATTGATATCCTTATATGACCATACCTAAGGGTTTCTGTAAATGAATAGTTTCGGATAACTTTTTTTTTTAAGTTTCCTACTTAACCAAATATTGCGCTAAATCAAGAAACCAAGCTTTTTGTTTCTTGTCAATGAAACCGCAGAACATTTCATAAACTTTAACAATTGTAAAAAATATTTTTTTAATATACCCAGAGGTTCTGGACAAGTGTGTTTAGGATTTAGAGTACCATTTTGAACCCGCTTTTCTTTCTTAAATTCGAAAAAATTAAGCGCGAAGGAGCACTTTTTTTCCCCATTGGATTAACGCAGAGGCACTTTGATTTGGAAAACCGCAGTAAATTGGGTTCATTCACCCTTAAGAACAAGAAGTTCTGAAAGAAATAGAGATCTTACTTTAATGTTATTTTAATGCTTATTGAAATTCTTATAGCACGGAGCAAAAATTATAACAGATATCTGTTGATGTAATACCTTTAAAACAAAACAAAAATCTTTTTAATGGAGTGGATAGAACTTAAACTAAAGCAGATCGTCTTATAGACCGAGACAGACGTAAAGATGCACGGAAAAGCATACGGACAGACGGACAAAAAGTAAAAAAGATTGGACGTCAATATTATGTCTCTATAAAAAAATCGGAAGGACAGAACGAAAATGGAAGGGGGTATGGATGGAGAGGCGGAAATTTCCACGATGTCAATACCAACAATTTATTTTTACAATCGTGATGCAAAGCACTTTTTTAAAGTCATCTAATTTTAATAAATATTAAGAATTTATAAATATAAAGAGATAGAGTATAAAACGTTATATGAGTTATTATAATAAATATATTAGTTTTACATAACAAAGCAATATCTTGATTAAATTTGTACTTACGTATTAGCTGCTATTCGCACTTTCAAGCCAAAATTCATCTTTCCGCTTATTTCTTAATTCCATTTTAATAATTTTGGGAGTTTAGGACATTGCACAAAATGCGATCGTCAGCTTTAGAGATCAAACGTAAAATTGCTTTAAAAGATTTTTGCACCCCTAATTCATTTTTTTAAAACAAACCAGATGGTTCGGGGTGTAATGTTGCTTTAACGTGAACATGCGATCTCCAAACGGCAGGTGCAACTTTCTTTTAATGATACCAGCTGTTCACTGCTAAATAGACTACGTTTATTAGAATAAAAAACTCAAGACTTTAAAAGCAAACGATATTTAATAAAATGTTAAAACCTTTAGCTCCGATTGAATTCTAAAATAAAAGTGCATTTTCTCTTATTTTCCTAAATGCACTCAAAGCCCGGTTATACGCTATATGAATTATAATTCATTGATTATATTTAATAATTAAAGTTAATTTGGAAAAATTAATGACATTTTTTAATTTTTTTTTATTAAAACTACAAAAAAAACAAGTGCTTTGCGATTAATGCGACATAAATAAAGCGAAAGTCTGACAATTTTCTTCAACTGTGTCACTTAGCACGTTCTTCCACTGAACGATCGTCCGAATCGGGACGATTTCGGAGGCAGAAAGTGCCAAGGGTCCTTAGCACGTTCTTCCATTGAAAAAGTGACGAAAACGCGTGCACCTACCAACTTCGTTCACGAAAAATCTACGAAATCAAATGTTTTCTAAAAAATTGAAAGCTGTTATGTTTAAAGGAGGTAATAACATAATCATTAACACAAAAATCTCAATTTTTTCAAAAATGTCACTTAGCACGTTCTTCCACTCAGCTCTTCATATATTAACGACGATTAAACAGCATCATAACATTTTGAGTTAATCTCTTTGTCGTCTGGGTAAAACGAAATCGGATTCCAACCAATAATGATTTATTCGAGACGGATATAGTCGAATTAATGGGAATATTTCTTATGATGTCACGCTCTCCATAGTGCGATGTCATTGGTGGTTTTGTTTTCTTTGACAACAAAGCGAGTTGTGTTTGAGTGCTGAAACAAGCTCATTGGTTTTTTATAAAGTCACGCGCTCCGAACTTCGATTTCAATGGTTGTTTCGTTTTCTTCGACAAAGTGTTGAAACAAGCCCATTGATATCCTTATATGACCATACCTAAGGGTTTCTGTAAATGAACAGTTTTGGATAACTTTTTTTTAAAGTTTCCTACTTAAACCAAATATTGCGCTAAATCAAGAAACCAAGCTTTTTGTTTCTTGTCAATGAAACCGCAGAACATTTTATAAACTTTAACAATTGTAAATGTAAAAAATATTTTTTTAATATACCCAGAGGTTCTGGACAAGTGTGTTTAGGATTTAGAGTCATTTTGAACCCGCTTTTCTTTCTTAAATTCGAAAAAATTAAGCGCGAAGGAGCACTTTTTTTTCCCATTGGATTAACGCAGAGGCACTTTGATTTGGAAAACCGCAGTAAATTGGGTTCATTCACCCTTAAGAACAAGAAGTTCTGAAAGAAATAGAGATCTTACTTTAATGTTATTTTAATGCTTATTGAAATTCTTATAGCACGGAGCAAAAATTATAACAGATATCTGTTGATGTAATACCTTTAAAACAAAACAAAAATCTTTTTAATGGAGTGGATAGAACTTAAACTAAAGCAGATCGTCTTATAGACCGAGACAGACGTAAAGATGCACGGAAAAGCATACGGACAGACGGACAAAAAGTAAAAAAGATTGGACGTCAATATTATGTCTCTATAAAAAAATCGGAAGGACAGAACGAAAATGGAAGGGGGTATGGATGGAGAGGCGGAAATTTCCACGATGTCAATACCAACTTCCTATTTTCTTATTTTTTTAATTTAAAAAAAAGGAAATTAGGATAAAATTCGAAAGAGTCAATTTACAGGAGAGCCAAAATCCCGTAATCTCCAAGGATTCCGTAATCTCCACCAGCGTTCTCAATTCACGGTCGCTAGGTGCAAAATGCGACCAAATTCTACAATTTTGTGACTTAAAAATTAATTTAGTCGCAGTTATCACGACTAGTTTTCTAAATGTCACTATCAACTTTTTAAAGTGATTTCCAAAGATCGTGCGGAAAATAATCGTCTTAAAGTCGCAAATCTCCAAATATCTCAAATTTGTCAATATTCTCTATACTGTGATCCTTCAATCGCAAAACTCCGGTGATACATAAAATCCGATACTCCGACGATTGTAAAATCTAGAAACTCCAGCTCTCCTGAAATTGACAATTTCCAGTGGTTCTATAGGTGCACAACTACGGCAATCTTAAGATTTTGCGCATAAATTACATGAAAAAAGCATTTTTTCCCATAAATATTTTTCCCAAAAATGCTCCCAGAAAATGGGCATTTGATTCTAGATTTTTTAGTTCATAGCACAAATTGCTCCAAAATTTTGCATCCCATTTCTAACGCTGATCTCCACGATGACATAATACTTCGAAGCGATAAATTGGTTATTCTTCTCATGAAATTTTGTAGTTAAATCCCCAAATCAAATTTTCCTCTGAGGCAAGATTCAAACATGTCATTTCTCTATTACGAGACCCTTCGCTTTATACATTACTCAAAACCGGCTTGCTAGAATTTGCAAACCAGCTAGAATCTTGCCAGCTTTCCCAAGCCAATCTATATAACATCTTTTACCATTTGTGTCTTTTGGCTCATGTAACCAGTCAGTTTTCTGAACGCTGACACATATGAGCTATCTTTTTTTTGCATGTAAGTCATTTGATAATCTAACCAATATCTCGAAATATTTTGGAACTTTCATATAACCTGGAAACTGAGTAATCTAAGGATTCATTTCCCTTTCAGATACAGTGTCAATCGACTCGTTTTTTTAGTAAGAATTTATTGACGATTATTTATTTTCCAATAGTAAATATTAATATAAAATATAATTATTAACTATTGGATAATTGCACAATAACTATAATTATGATATAACTAATAACTGTTGGATTTTAATTATAACATTTTAATATCCAATAGTTTGCTTTCCTTTTTCTGAACAAGTCAAATGACTTTGTTGGTAAATGTTGGTAAATTAAATAACTCAGTTCATCTGTCCAATTGATACTGGGGCCCGAATGGCCGAGTGGTTTGGATCGCAGACCATTACGCTAGCAGTCTGCGCACTGTAACGGGTGCGGGTTCGATTCCCGCCTTCGCCCTGGGTGTACTTTCCTTTCTCTGTGACAGTAAAAATTCTTTCTGTGTCTGTCTTACTTGACGAAGGCTTATAAGCGGATCTCTGATCAAGCACACAAGCTGGAATATATATGTACCTACCCTACCCTACCCTACCCAA